>JALGBA010004203.1:600000-1145000 GCA_023970755.1 Azemiops feae | reverse complement strand
TTTCGGCCACCGTCCTCCAGGAGAAACTAGGCCTGTTGGAAGCCCACTATCCACCCAGCGCCACCGCCACCACCGTAAGCATATGTGGGGGGGAAAAGCTGTGAGCTGGGATTTCTCTGGAGCTCTTTTCGGGGGAACTCTCATGCTGCAGATTTCAGATTGGAGTTTGTGGCAGTTTAACCCTTGGCTTCCCCTGAAGAATCTGGGAAATTGTGGTTTGGGGAGCTGCCAGGAATTTTCTACATGTTCTTTCTGAAAGCATTGTCTGAGGGAAGACCAGGTTGTCAAATGATCTGCTTAAGTAGGACATTTCTCTGGTGAAAGAACTCTGTTGATGAGTTATATGACACTCTATAGGTAGTCCTTGACTTTAGTTATATGCCTCTACATATAGTCCTCGACTTACAACAGACCCCCAAATAGATACTTCTGACCTAGATTCGAAGTTCTGATGCCGTCCCCCACTGCAGTCACATGATCCTATTTCGGGCGCTTGGCAACCAGCCCATATTTACAGCTGTTTGCAGCATCCCGTGGTCACATGACCATGATTTCTGACATTTTTTTGCCGGAATCTGGCATTTACTTCCAGTTTCCAGCACAAAACGCCCAGTGAAGACAATGGGTTTTTGCTTAACAACTATGACTGTAATGATCACCAGAAAAAATGTTGTTAAATTGGATTGCTCACATGATGACCCACTTAATGGCTGGCATGACTTATGACCGTAATTCCAGGCTCAACTACAGTCACGAATTGAGGACTACCTGTAGCTGATAAATTGGCATCAAGTTCATCAGAATATTTTTAAGCAAACAGCACATATTTTCTGATGATTTATGCCTGTGTCATAGTAGGTGTTCTCTTTTATTTATGTAAGAGAATGTTTTTTCTAACAGTGTTTGCAATCTGTAAAACTTACATGCATTTCCTTTAAAAACAAATCGTCAGTACATTGAATCATGGGCGCTGTTTTGGTCAATTAAAGAATATTTCCATATTTGCAAAAGAAGTTTGGTTTATATTATATAGTATAGGAATGGTATGAATATTTTAAATAGCAATAGCCATAGCACTTAAGACTTGCATACCGCTTCACAGTGCTCTACATTCCTCTCTAAGCGGTTTACAGAGTCAGCCTATTACCCCCAACAATCTGGGTCCTCATTTTACCAATCTCAGAAGGATGGAAGGCTGAGTCAACCTTGGGCCAGTGAGAATCAAACTGCTGACAGTCGGCAGAATTAGCCTGCAATACTGCATTCTAACCACTGCGCCACCACGGCTCTCTCTTTCTAAATGTTCTTTCTGGTTTCAGCAATCCACAGACTTTTTCCATTTCTGGGCAGGTGATGTAAACCAAGGCCAATCTACTCCAGAGTAAGTTTTGGATTAATCTTTTTTGCAACCAGCATGTTCATCTCTATCTTTGGAGCATTTTCTATGGAAGTGCTAGATTTCAATTCTTTATGTGTCCTCTCTTTCTTCAGTATCAAGCCCATCCTCCAGCCACCATATCCCATCACACCAATTGCAGCATCACCTGCTGCCCCAGGTAAGCCTCATTCCTGTTTCCATCACCCATTTGTTACCTTACAGGTAGTCCTCATAGAATGACGATCTGTTCAGCGAGTGTTCAATGTTACGATGGCACTGAACAAGGGGGACTTGCGACAGGTCCTTGTCGTTGTGATCATTGCAACATCCACCCAGTCACATGATCGTGATTCGGATGCTTGGCAACCAACGTACAGTTACGATGTTGTAGTTTCCCGTGATCACCGTTTGCGACCTTCTCTGCTGTCTTCCAACAAGCAAAGTCAATGGGGAAGCCAGCAGGAGGTCACAAATAGCAATTCCGCGAATACGGGATGCTGTGACCGTGTGGGATTCACCTAACGACAGCAACTGGGATTGCCACAATTGCCATTGTTAAGTCAATGCGGTCATGTAATGTCACTCTCTGTAACTGTATTGCTGCCGGTGCCAATTACTATCATTAAGAAAGGGCTACCTGTACTACTAAAATGGAGATATGTTCCATTAGCCACAGGTCTTTTTCTCTTGGCTTGTCAGGTTATCCCACCACCCCAGGGAGGGCCTCTTGTCTCCCCACCACAACCACCTCTTGGCCAGGAAGTCATATTGGTACAGAAACACTGCGACTGGTGGAGTTTACTGCTTTTGTGGAGCGGCAAAGTGAACGAGATACGGTAAAATCGGTGCACGTGTGCCCTTCAGTGCTCCCTGGCTGCTCCCATCTGTTGGAATAAACTTGCCTTGAAAAGTTTGAGGAATGGTAAAACTGACTATAATAAGATTAAAGCTAGAGAAACAATGCTAGGTCCTGCTTGGTGGTGAAACTCGGTAACCGATTTGGGATAGTAACAGTCTTTCTAACCAAATGCTCCAGAGTTATTAAGAGAATAATAATAAGAAAGAAAAATGTTCTTTACTTCATCCAGGAAAGACAGGATAAACAGGGTAGCGTTCTTGGAGGAAAGATAGGTTATCACGATCAGTTGGAATGGATTGGGAATAAAGGTAAAACAACCAGATGAAGTAAAGATAGAATTTAAGCTTTAAGATGCTAGCAGGTCCATTACCATCTGGAAATCAAACCTGAAAAATTGTACGGGGTAAAACCTAATTGTCTGAATTTGGCGGGAAGTTTGGAATGAAAAATGTTAGCTTAGCTCTAAGTCATAGTAGGTAAATGTATTTATATGTTATGCTAAGCATCATTTGCTTAACCACGATTTATCGAATACATCATAAATAGTTGGTTTCACCCAACATATTAAGGCAATGTTTCTCTATCTTGGCAACTTGGAGACATGTGGACTTCAACTCCTAGAATTCCACATTGGCTAGGGCAGGGGTAGGCAACCTTGGCTCTTTTATGACTCGTGGACCAACTCCCAGAATTCCTGAGCCAGGAATTCTGGGAGTTGAAGTCCACGAGTCATAAAAGAGCCAAGGTTGCCTACCCCTGGGCTAGGGAGTTCTGGGAGTTGAAGTCCACATATCTTCAAGCTGCTGAGGTTGAGAAACTCTGCACTAAAGTCTGAAAACATGGATTTCAAACAAAAACGGCTGGATTCATACAAATACAAATCCAAGGTGCAGACTTCTGACTCTCAGCCCCCTTCTATATATATATATATATATGAAAACTATGCTGGTTCAGCAAATTTATCTGAAAAAAATAATACCTTTCACCTATCTCATGCCCACTTAATTACACTGGAAGTTCAATCCAGGATGTCTGAGGAGTTCCAAGTTGGAAAAGCCGTGCCTATTAATGACAGTATGTCAGGGAGATGCCATTGTATGCAAATCTTAAAATTGCTGTGTGACCGTGTATAAGGTCTGCCATACATCAGGATAGTCCCAATCTTGCAATAGCCTAATGCTCTCCTGTCGCCAGTAAACAGCATCCTTGTTCTCCGTTGCATCTTTGTATTCAGAGGGGACACACTTTGTGGTACGGTTTGCCTGCCTCTCAGCAAGTTCCTGAGAGCTCCAGAAAACGGTTTGCGAGATAATGCAGGCTATGTTCATCTGACAGCTCTGACTTGGCTTTCTCTTCTCCATAGTGTAAGCAACAGCATCATTTTGTTCACATTGACCCAACACCCACCTCTGAGCCACCCCTGGAGATGGTGGACGTACGCCAAATCTATGACAAATTTCCAGAGAAGGGAGGTGGACTGCGAGATTTGTATGATCAAGGGCCTCCTCATGCTTTCTTCTTGGTTAAATTCTGGGTAAGAACTCTTTTACTCATTGAATCCCCAAATCAGGGGTCTTCAAACTTGGCCCTTTTATGACTTGTGGACTTCAGTTCCCAGAATTCCTCAGCCAGCGTGCCTGCCTGAGGAATTCTGGGAGCTGAAGTCCACAAGTCATAAAAGGGCCAAGTTTGAAGACCCCTGCCCCAAATCATCAGGAATGCAAGCAGGCTGTGCTGGGAAACAGATTTATGATCAATGCTCGCATGAAACTGTGTTTTGTTGGTATCAGTAGCCAGATTGTAGAGGTCAGTGGATAGATTTGGAGCGGAGTCCACAAAACTAACCTGATGTATTCCAGATGCTTAGCAGTCTGAATCCCATCTGCTCTAATTAGTATGGCTAGTGGCAAGGACTTGTAGGAGTTGTAGTTCAAATATTTGCAAGTTGCTTATCCCTGTTTCAGACGTTCAGAGCTGGTAGTTGGGTTATATACGGTAGGTAGACCACATTCGAGCCCAAATTTCTGTTGCTAAGCGTGACAGCTGTTAAGTGAATTTTGCCCCATCTTACCACCTTTCTTGCCACAATTGTTAAGTGAATCACCGCAGTTGTTGAATTAGTAACACAGTTGTTAAGTGAATCCGGCTTCCCCACTGACTTTGCTTGTCAGAAGGTCACAAAAGGGGAATCACATGACCTCAGGACACTGCAACTGTCATAAATATGAGTCAGTTGCCAAGCATCTGAATCTTGATCACATGACGATGGGGATGGTTGTAAATACGAAGAACCGTCATAAGTCACTTTTTTTCAGTGCCGTAGTAACTTTCAATGGTCACTTAATGAACTGTAGTAAGTCAAGGACCACCTACATCTGAAAACAGTCATCCCACATCTCTCAGAATGGCTTGTTGCAACACACACATATACTTGTTGGTTAGCAGCAGCAGTCAAGTCATTCTCAAGGCTGAGTTTAAAACTAAGCTAATGAATTAAAACAGCTCCTTGTTGGTTGGTGTTTGACCTCAGTACAAATCCCTTTTCAATTACGAAGAGTGGCAATCCTCAAGTCTTACTCTCTCACAGCTAGTAAATTAGAAACAGGGAGGCTTTATCAATATAACTGTTGCGGAGATATTTGGATTGTGACCCTGTGTAATTAAAAGTCACCTTAGACAGCTTTATATCAAGAACAAATATTAGAACTGTTGGATGCATTAAAACTTTATATTGCCTGCCCAGCCACATACTTCCGCTTGCACCATAAAGTGCTCCAAGTCACGTCTTCATGTTCAAAATAACGTCCCTATTTTTAAAATCAACAACAGCTGAATGTAGTAGTGTTAGATATTTACCATTTGTGCTAAATACAAATCAAAAATAATTCTTATTTATTCTTTGATTTACGCTTTATTTGGATTCTGGGGTATATGCTGTCCTTAGTCCGAAACTCCATATAGATAGTCTTCAACTTACAACCATCTGTTTATGTATGTATGTATGTATGTATGTATGTATGTATGTATGGATAGATGGATAGATAGATAGATAGATAGATAGATAGATAGATAGATAGATAGATAGATAGATAGATAGATAGATAGATAGATAGATAGATAGATAGATGGATGGATGGATGGATGGATGGATGGATGGATGGATGGATGGATGGATGGATAGATAACCTTTATTGTCATTTTTTTTACTGTGGGCACAATGGCACACATTAAAAATGAAATTTAGTTGCTTGCTCTCAAGTGTACACGTACATAACACACATTTAAACATACTATAAACAACATACGTATAGACCTACACCCTTACATATAAATAACATATAAATATTGATCACTGACCATCTTGAATACATTACGGAAAGAAGAAGCTTTAGAGTTCACAAGGTTAACACTGTATGGAACAAAACTGTGACCGAATCTGGATGTTCTGCTTCGGATACCACGAAGCCTCCTCCCAGAAGGTAACAAGGAAAACAGGTTGTGAAGAGGATGTGTAGTGTCCCAGACAATATTGACTGTTCATAGTTACAACAGCACTGAAAAAAATGATTTATGACCCGTTTTCAACTGACCCGTACGTGGTCATGTGATCAAAATTCAGATGCTTGGTAACTGGCATTTATGACCATTGCAGTATCCCGGGGTCATGTGATTGCCATTTGCAACCTTCCTAGCCAGCTTTCGACAAGCAAAATCAATGGAGGAAGCTGGATTGTGAGTTACGTAACTGCAATGATTCGCTTAACAAAACTTGCAAAAACGGTTGTAAAATTGGGCACGGCTCACTGAACAACCTCTTTGCTTAGCAACAGAAATTCTGGTCCCAATTGTGGTTGTAAATTGAGGATTACCTGTATATTCTAGGAAAATTATAAGCAGGGCCATTAAGGTGAGCAATTTCTTTTTCTCTGCTGTTTGCTCCCAGCTTCTGAAATAAATAGATGCGTTGCTTTAATAACTGGGGATGTCATTTCACTACTCTAGAGCAGGGGTCCCCAACCTCTAGGCTGCGGCCCATTCCCGGGCCGTGACCTATTCGGAATTGGGTCACGCGAGTGGCTGGCTGGAGCGCGCACGCATGTAGCTCGAGTTCTGCAAGTAGCGGGCTTGCCACTTGCTCAAGTTCAATCTGCGCGCGTGCATGCCAGCCCACCACTCGTGCAAGTCGAGCTGCTCGCACGTGCGCACACTGGCCCATGGCTCGCATGGCCCAGTTCCCCTCTCTCTCCCCCCCCCCCCCGCCAGCCGGGCCGCCAAGCCGCAAAGGTTGGGGACGGCTGCTCTAGAGAATAACACTCACTAATCTTTGTCCCACCCTTGCATCAGTCATTAAAAACAGTTCTGATTCTGTTTTCCGATCTCTTGCTCTAGGCTGACCTAAGCTTTTCCCTCCTTGAAGAAGAACCTGGAGGCACAGGAGGGGCCTTCTATGGGGTGAGCAGCCGATACGAGGGCCCACGGGCCCTGACTCTCAGTTGCACCTCCAAAGTCTGCTCGTTTGGCAAACAGGTGGTGGAAAAACTGGAGGTGGGTGTGGTGAGGGAGGAGCTGTGAGACTGAGGGCAGAGATGAGGGTGGCCATGCTGGGTCAAGCCAGGGTGGGATGCGGGGAGCAGAGTGTTGTAAATGTATGGCTAAGAAACCCAGCCATAGAATTTAAAGGTTGTTGCATGCAACCTTGCTAAAAAGTTGCCTTGTTCCAAGTCTGATTACTGTATTTGGCCCGTTAGCACAGCGTTATCCAGCCTTGGAAACACTTGACATTCTCCAGCAGAAAAATGGAAGGAGATAGGCAGTATTGTCAAAGTCTGGAATATCTTACCCGATTCCGTTGTTTCAGCTACTAACTTTCACAGTTTTAATTCTAATCAACTTCTGTGGACCTCATCCCCTATTTGAGAGGTTCCTAAGGGGGCGTGCGTACATGCACTAGCGTGCCTATCATCCCTGTCACTAAGTTCATTTTATTTTATTTTTCATTTTGCTCGTTCGAATTTGTAATTTTCGTTTGACAAATAAAATAAAATTAAAATAAATAGACATGGAGATAAGGGATTTCCTCTCTGGGTTCATTGGCTAGAGGCAGAATCTAAAGCAGCACTTTGCAGGTTTTTTGGAATCTGACTTCCAGTGTTGGCAAAATGAATCGTAGTCTGGAGGGACCACACAAAGTTCCACCTTGCCTGATCTTAATGAAGATAAAGGAAGAGTGAGGGAAATAATCAATAGGAGAAAGGTCGCTAGGAAATCCTCTGAGGATCTCCTTGTTATTCCTTTTGGCTTCCTCAGTCGTTCTCGAGACGAGGGAAACTTCAGGATTCTCAGTACAGAGACCAAAACTATGGCTACTTTTCACACTGTGAATGTCTTGGTCTAGGGAGGCTGGTCTTTCTAACTCGTGTGCTCTTTCCTTGTACTGGAGTTGAATTCCCATAATCTCCCAGCCAGCAAGACTATAATCCATAGTGGTTGCTGACTTTAGGGTGTCATAGTTAAACCAGCCTTGGTATTGAATAGGACTTCTACATAATAATCTCTTTTTGCATCGTAAGCAACCCAAACCCCAGGAATAGATTCATTTTGGGTTTGGGCAGGAAAGGTTTTCAGAGCAAAGGCATTGCTTTAAAAAAAACTAAGCTCAAAACTCACTAACTATTAAGAGTTTTAGGCCCTATATGTACGCAGGTATATTGAACTCCAGGAGTATAATGCAGAACAAGTTTGCGATTGGCCTTATGTTACAGATGATTTTTCGGCAGAAAACTACCACAGCAAGAACTGGATGGGCCAAAATCTTTCCCCTTGGTGTGCTAGATTTTTTTTTTTTATCTACAGATATTAGTGCAGTGTTTGTCAAATTTGGCAACATTCAGATGTGTGGACTTCAACTCCCGAAATGCTCTAGTCAGCCTTGCCAATTCCGGGAGTTGAAGTCCACACATCTTGCCAAGTAACACGAAATCATATGTTTAGTGTCGTTTGCCTGTAGAAGCAAAAGGTTTGGGCTTCATAAAACTAGGCTTGGGGAAGTAAAGCTGAAGTGATTTAAGACAGTGATGGAAAAATCTGGATGAGAGAGAGGCAAAAGAACGGGGGAGGGGATGTTATTGGATTTTTTTTTTAAGTGTCCCTGTTGTCAATGAAATTTGCCTGTATTTGTTTTTCATTTAGAATAATAAATCTCATGTTACTTTTGTAAAATATACCAGTTTTGGAAGTAGTGGTTAAGAAGTTGGCCTAGAAACCAGGAGATTGTGAGTTCTTGTCTGACATTAGGCATAAAAGCCAGCTGGATAATTTTGGGCCAATCAGCAGGAGACTACGAGTTCTAATCCCACCTTAGGCACAAAAGGCATCCGGGTAATATGGGGCCAATCTCCAGGAGACTGAGTTCTAGTCCCACCTTAGACATGAAAGCCGGCTGGGTGACTTTGCAACAGCCCAACCCACTTCACAGGGTTGTTTTTGTGGAGAAAATAGGAGGACAAAAGAGTATTTTATATGTTCGCTGGCTTGAATTGCTTATACCTAAAAGTAATAATGATGGGATAAAAAAATCTTTTTAAAAAATAAATTGATTGCTGAAAGTACACAGGTGTGGTTCTAAGTTTGGGGCTTCTCTCTGATCTGTCTTACTTTCCGATTATCTGTTCCATTTCATCCGCTTGATTCCCCAGACAGCCGAGCCCCCTCACTGGGAAGATGGCCGCTTTGTTTTCCGAATGCAACGTTCGCCACTCTGCGAGTACCTCATTAATTTTATTCGCAAACTACGAACATTGCCAGAAAAGCCAATGATGGATAGCGTGCTTGAAAATTTCACTATCCTGCAGGTATTTAATAGGGAAAGAAATTATGGGGAGGGTGAGAAAGAATTTTAAGTCAAAACTATACTTCCGTAGGGAAGCAATGTGGAGACAGAAAATTTTGCCCAAACCTCAGTTTTACTTCAGTTTCTAGTTCTCGATGGGCTCAGTTCAATGTTTCTCTACCTTGCTGACTGTATGACATACGATGGCTGAGGAATTCTGAGAGTTGAAGTCCACATCTTAAAGTTGCCAAGGTTGAGAAACACCAACTTAGTGAAAAAACTTTTACAAAATTGCTGCGGCCTCTTTGAGAGCCTTGTTTAAGCATGAAACAAAAGTTAGTTATGCCAGTTCTTTCTCTGGGCGTGCCAAGCAAGTTAAACCTGTTCCAGAACCTCTTCTCCTGTTGGTTTTTATGGAGTACTATCTGATTATCTGATCCCTTCTTTCCCAAGCATCTCAAAATGAGTAAGGTGCAATTAAGGCTGTGTCTGGGACATTTAATCAATTAAATAGTGAGAATAGTCATTCAATGTTTTGTTGTTTTAAATATGTCCCTGACTTAATTGAGCAGACAAAAAGATATTTTATATCCTTATACAAGAACCGCAAATTATCAGTTCCATTTACTGCCCGAGAAGCATCCTGGGTTGAAAATCCCACAGGTGCTTTTTCACGAGGCAATGGACTCTCTTGTTTTTCTTTGAAGACGTTTCGCTTCTCATCCAAGAAGCTTCTTCAGCTCTGACTGGATGGTCTTCAAAAGAAAAAAAAGAAAAACAGTGAAGAAGCTTGTTGGATGAGAAGCGAAACATCTTCAAAGAAAAACAAGAAAGTCCAGTTGCCTCGTGAAAAAGCACCTTTGGGATAACTACCAGTATGACCTGGATAACTGAGAATCTCCATAGACACCTGGGTTGAGAAGGTAGTGCCTTTTTTAAGGTTGTGCTGCCTGCTGTGATTCACACATGCGTCACTGAAAATATCAATTTCCAGCCTTTTTTTACATGACTTTCTCCATCATCATTGAAAGTGTTGGTGAGAAGTGTCACATAAAGATTCAGCAACATGATCCTCCCAGGGATGCCTGGAGGATTACTAATTTATATTTTATAAATTGAAATCACAAGATCACCAATATGTAAGATCCCCCCCCCCCAAAATTCAGTGAGGTTTGGTAACATTGAGATGTTAAAATGTGCATTTTCAATATGTTTTATTTTGATGTTGGTAACTGTGCCAGGTTCCACCTGAAAGCATCTAGATTACAGGGCTTTTCAACCTTTTCACCCATTGTACCACTTTTAGGATATGGCAATATCCGAGTACCACCAGTCGCCTAGCAAGGTGTCAAAAACTTGATGACCCAAAAAGAAAAAAAAGAAAAAAGTGATAAAGTACAGGTAGTCCACGACTTACAACAGTTCGCTTAGTGACTGTTCGAAGTTACAATGGCACTGAAAAAGGTGCCCCCCAAGCCACAGCCGAGCAAGACACCTGCCTGCCCACCCGGTGGCGCTCTTCCTCCTGTCCGAGGTTTTCATTGTTGTGAGCATTTCTGTTGAGGATTGGCAGCGGGGGTGGGGCGGGGGGTGTTTGGTTTTTATTCCCCCCGTCTGCTGGGTGGTTGCAGCAGGTTTTGGTCACTTCACATGACCCTGGGACACTGTGACCGTCATAAATATGAATCAGTTGCCAAGCATCTGAATGTAAATCACAAGACCCTGGAGATGCTGCAACATTCCAGCTGATCGGCGCTTCCTCTGGGCTCAGCAGAAGCGCCAGGATCAGTGCTGCTTTCCAGCTGATTGGTGCTTCTTCAGGGCTCAGCAGAAGCACCAGGATCAGCGCCGAGCTCCAGCTGGAGCCTGGTGCTGATCCTGGCACTTCTGCTAAGCCCTGACAAGTGCTGATCCTGGCACTTCCGCTAAGCCCTCGAAGAAGCGCTGATTAGCTGGAAAGCGGCACTGATCCTGGCATTCCACTGAGCCCTGACAGCCCTGCAGCTCCAGCCATCTCTCGCTCAGGCTTGTGCGGTGCTGCCACCGGTTCAGCTCATTCCCCTCCCCCACTACCACTTTTCTAGGATGGTCGCATACCACCTGCCAGGTGCCAATGTACCACAGGTGGTACCCGTACCACTGGTTGAAAAGCCCTGATCTAGAAGACAGTAAGTGGTCCCAGGAACAATTGATCCCAAAGTATGTCCTCTAGAATGGTCATATTTATGTATAATACAGTTAGATTTAATTGGTTAATAGTTAATAAATTGGTTCATAGTTAATAAAATACAGGTAGTCCTCAACTTACAACAGTTCGTTTAGTGACCGTTCAAAATTACAGCAGCATTGAAAAAAGCGACTTCTGACCATTTTTCACACTTGTGACTGTTGCAGCATCCCCGTGGTCGTGTGATCAAAATTTGGATGCTTGGCAACTGGCTTGGCAGTATCCTGGGCTCATGTGAACAGCTTTTGTGACCTTCTGACAAACAAAGTCAGTGGGGAAGCAGGATTCACTTAACAATCATGTTACTAACTTAAACAACTGCAGTGATTCACTTTCTATTGCTAGAAATGTCGTAAAATGGAGCAAATGGAGCAAAACTCACTTAACAAATGCTCAACATAAATTTTGGGCTCAATTGTGGTCGTAAGTCGAGGACTATCTGTAGTGGAATGCTACAATGCATCAACTAGTTAGAAAGACATGTTACAGAAGGGGAAGGAAATGCCAAGAGTAGCCCCACAATTAAGTAGGGTTTCAGTGGCTACTCCCTACCATAAAAGAGCTGATTTGAGGAGACCCCAGAGGCCTTGACATTACAAGTAGTCCTCATTTTACAACCACCACTAAGCCTAACATTTTTGTGGCTAAGCAAAGCAGTTGTTAAGTGAGTTTTGCTTTGTTTTACAACCTTTTTTAACCTGGTTAAGTGAATCATGCAGTCATTAAGCGAATCTGATTTCCCCCCGTAGGCTTTGCTTGTCGGACGCTATCTGGGAAGGTTACAGACGGTGGCCACACGACCATAGAACAGTGCAACTATCATAAGTACATGCCAGTTGCCAAGTGCCCCAATTTTGATCACATGACCATGGGGATGCTACAATGGGCGTGAGTGTGAAAACGGATAAGTTACTTTTTTTCGGTGCCATTGTAACTTCGAACGGTCACTAAACAAATGGTTGTAAGTCGAGGACTACCTGTACTTCTTCTATTGTGTTAATTTCCCTGGAAAGGGGGTTAGGAGGTTAAATGCATCTGCTCTGTGTTACGGGTTGATTTGTTTCATGAGCCAACTAGGGATCTCTGCCAATAAAAACTGTTATTCTCGTTTCCAAACAGGTTTTGCGGGATCAAGAAACTCAGGAATTGCTACTGTGTGTGGCCTTTGTGTTTGAAGTGTCCGCAAGCGAACGGGGAGCACAGCATCACATCTATCGGCTAGGCCGGGACTGAGAAATAGTTTTTCACCACGCTCAACAAATAAACCCCAACCAACCTGGCCATCTTCCTCTTATCTCATCACATCCTAGTGGCTGGCAGAACTGATGGCTGAATCGCCAGAAAAACTGCTGACCTCATTCATACCAGCTTTTGAGTTTACCAACGGATACTTTTCTCTGTTTGATGACCACAAAATCCAAGCATTAGACCTAAACCCTTAAAAGGCATGTGAACCCATTGCTCAGTAGACCATCTTGCAGCTGGCATGGCGTGATAGTAACCATGGTCCTTTGAACAGGTGTACTTCTGGAAGAATACTCTTTGGGTCAGGTCATCTCCAGCCTGTTGAGGGCAATAAGTCAACCTCAACTCCATTTGTATCCTTCCAGTTCTCCTCTGACAACCTCCCATGTGATTGCTTCTCTGGGCGTAACACTCCGTTGTAAGAAGAAATGGTACTTCTTAGCACTCCTGTTTTGAAAGACAGTCAGGCTTCGATGTACATTATAATTCTCACAAATTGCTGAAGAGTAAACCCATTCCTACATGATTATGTCAGGCTCTAGGGAAAGGTTTATACCAGGAGTGCATAACCTGATGCTCCCAATTCACATGCCACTCCCCAGATCCCTTTAAGAGTCCACCAAACTGAAGGGTTTAATGTGATCAAGTTGAAGACTGTCATTTACATTGGCAGTAATGACATTAAGGTTTAATACAACTTTTAAGTCAAATTTGAATTCTTGTCCGCTGTTGGGTTGATCTCCTTTGTGGAGTACAGGTAATCTTTGACTTACAACTACTCGTTTAGTGACCGTTTGAAGTTACAGTAGCACTCAGACCAGTGACTAACAACCATCCCTTGCACTTACGACATCACAGCAACCACACGATCAGAATTTGGGCGCTTGGCAACCGGCATATATTTATGATGGTTTTAGCATTCAGGAGTCATGTGATTGCTTTGTTCACATGATTCCCGAATGCTAAAACCATCATAAATACAGGCCAGTTGCCAGACACCCAAATTTTGATCGTGTGGGTGCTGTATTTTTCTATTACATATTATAAACTAATAAAATAATAACCGCCAAAGGAGCCATGTGATTGCCATGTGTGACCTTCCCAGCTGGTTTCTGACAAGCCAAGTCAGTGGGGGAAGCCAGATTCACTTAAAAACCACGATTTGCTTAACAGCCATGGCAAAAAAAAAAAAAAAAAAAGTGGTAAAATTGGATGTGGCTCCCTTAACCACCCCCTTGCTTAGCAAAAATTCTTGTCTCAGTTGTCTAATTTCTCCTTTGCGGCCGAGGAGTTTTAAGGCTCAGGTTGGTGTCATTTCAAAAGCAAGAGAACAATTCACATTGTAGGAAGGTATTGCCTTGCAAAACTCAAGGCTTCATCTACACAGTGAGCATGAGATCATGTAGTAAGCCATGTATCTTTGGAAGTGCAGGTGGGAGGCATTTTAATATTACTCATATGAGTTAATTAAAGATTGGCAAGAACATTAACAGCAGGAAACAGAAACGTGGTCTTCTAAGCCTTCTTTCTCTTGCTTTCTGCTGCCAAGGAGTTTTATAGCTAAAGAAGCATTTAAAAAAAAATAACCGTCCAAATTTTGGAGAATGAATGGAACTATGTTTTTCAGCTCTGGAATTAAAATGACCACCTTCTTCTATTCCACACATAATCCCAATCTTAAATGCAACAAAAATATAAAAGTAAACCGAGCTTTGTTATATGTTTGATCTGAAGAAGCTTTATCTGGCTAAATTGTATGTTCTTGATTATCATCTTTTTGACAACTTGTAGTTGCTTCTGTCTCCCCCTCTTTCGTAGGAAAGGGGGACGATACACAGGTAATTTTCAACTTAATGACCATTTGAAGTTACAACAGCACTGAAAAAAAGTGAATTAGGACCATTTTTCACACGACCGTTGTAGCATCGCCATGGGCATGTGATCAAAATTTGGGTGCTTGGCAATTGGCTCATATTTACCACAGCTGCAGTGTCCCAGGTTCATGTAATCCCCTTTTGCAACCTTCTGACAAGCAAAGTCAATGGGGAAGCCAGATTCACTTAACAGTCATGTTACTAACTTCACAACGGCAATGTATTCACTTCACAACTGGCAGGAAAGGTTGTAAAATGGGGCAAAACTCTTTTAAGAACTGTCTCACTCAGCGACAGAAACGTTGGGCTCCATTGAGGTGATAAGTAGAGGGAGGGGCTTCTCAATCAAACAAAACACTAATAATATTATTCTGCCTTACAACTTGTTTCTACCAAGAGTAGCAGTGTCTCCAGAATTTGGATGAAAATCGGCGCACTTTTGGAAAAAAAGTGGAGCACGGATATACTTCAACCAGTAGTGGGCAGCCTTTTGGTGTCTGGGACTGCTAGGTCTTGTAGTTGGTGTGTGTGAGAGAGAGATTCTTTTTTGTGTGTTGCAATTACTCTAGAACAGACATGTCATACAAGGCCCGGGGCCAGATGCGGCCCGCAAAGTGGTTTCATATGGCCCCCGAAGCCATCCTGGAAATAGTGAGGAAACGGCCCCCGCTGCCTTGGCCCTGGCCCAGGCCGGCCAGGAGCCAATGTACAATTTTGTGGTGGCCATCTACGCTGAAACGCATTCAGTCTTAGTTCCACAAGGCCGTCTGGAAACAGTGAGGAACCAGCCCCTGCCACATCGGCCCCGCCCCCTGGGTGCATGCTGGGGAGGTGTCCTCCAGTGGACCATGCCTTGGCACTTGCCCTGGTGCCACCCCCTTCTGCCAGAAACCCTCAGATCTGTCCCACTCCTGCCCAGGCCCCCACAGGCACCCTTGATGCGAATGATGTAGAGCTGGCCATGCCCACCCAGTAGGCCACACCCACTCCATCCACGCCCACCCAATAGGCCGCAGCCACCTGCCCCCCCCCCCCCCCCGTGGGCAACCGCAATGCAGATGCGGCCCTCAATGAAATTGAGTTTGACACCCCTGCTCTAGAATTTGCACAGTACTGCTATGCTTTCCTCCCAAGAAATCACATTTCAAAAATTCAAACATGCATTTAGAATGAGTTTGTGGACTGCAAACAGGAGCTTCATATAGCCTTATTATGTATCATGTTGCCCACTCCAGCTATAGATTGACTTTGATCTTTTTTTGCAAAGAGAAGATGGTACCAGAGCTAAGACAATACATATTATGGGTATTTAGCTGGGCCCTAAACCCAGACAGCTTGCAACCATCTGGAATCAACTCCGCATCAGATTTATTGCCAGCTATGATGAAGCGTTTATCCCTTGTTTGATCTCAAATTCAGAAAAGGTCCAGCTAAATAGGAGTAATCGAATGTATCAAAGAGTTAATTAGAAGAAGCTCCATCACTTACCCCTTGTGAAAGAAGTCCAGCTCAGCAAAACAAGGAATCCTTGTAAAAACAGGACTATCGCTCCTTAGCTAAAGCTACTGTTCTAGAACTAATCCTAAATTCCAGTTTCTAGCAATCTGCTGCAGGCAACTCATCAGAAGTCTGTTATGTCTCAGGAGGCGACTTTGTGGTTCAAAACCAGCCAATTAGCGTAGACTGGTCAGCCGGAGTTAAGGGGCATGGCTAAGAATTCACCAGGAGCCATGCCTTTTATTTTGCTTGCTTGCTCTTGGCTATTGGACCAGGGATCCTATCAGTATCAGTACATCCATTCTTTTGGAGAAATAGCTAAATAGCTTCCCTAAACTCCCCTGAAGATGTTACCTAGTCTGGCAATGAAACATTCGGAAACCCAACCCACAAAGCTGGGAGAACGAACCCTACACAAGCTATGGATATTCGCCACTGTCGCAAATAGCT
This sequence comes from Azemiops feae, assembly GCA_023970755.1. Classification (NCBI taxonomy): domain Eukaryota; kingdom Metazoa; phylum Chordata; class Lepidosauria; order Squamata; family Viperidae; genus Azemiops; species Azemiops feae. The sequence continues at coordinate 1,128,641 of JALGBA010004203.1, read as the reverse complement.
AAACGCTATTTTACATCCAAGTTCAAAGAACCAAACACAACCGTTTATGGATCGTTTTTATTTACAAAATAGAATGTAAAAAAACCCCAGTTCTGTGAAGGAACAAACCACAGTAAGTTGAGAAAGGAGGTGAAATTATATAGGTACCTCGTTCCACCTGCATCCTCTTCCTCAAACTATTTCCCCCTTTGTACTTCTTGTTTTAAAACATCCAGGCTGAATATATAAATACCACAAAAAAAAGCAAAAAGAAAAAGAAAAGGTTCTCTCATCTGCCCCTGTACCGGTGGTTGTAAATGTGCAAGGCGCAACACAAAACCATGTCCAATTTTGGGGGCTCAAAAGATAAGGTGTCCCCTTCATTTGTACCTGCTGGGGAGGTGGGGGCAGTAAAGAGGCACCATTCAAAAATCCACAGAAGTGTCAATGGCCATATCAACACATTCCCAGTGCAAACAAGACTTCTTTCTTCATTCCAGACCAGGTACTGTATATCCTGCCTCTGAACTAGCTAGTGGTCATGAGTTCCACCAAAGGTTTGCAGATTCAGTGCTGTGGAACTTGTCATTCAACATTCCTTACCACTCTCTATAAAGGCCGGGACACTTAGGAGCCACCAACGAACAATATCAGATGGACTTCAGGTTCCTCATGCCTTTTCTCCAACAAGAGGAAAAGACTTGTGGTGGAACAGTTTAGTCCAAACGTAAGCGAGAAATGCAGCCCTCTTAACTGAGCTGTTTTCAACATGGATTAATTCAACCAAATCAAGACAAGATTGCAGTACAAAAGGCTAAATACTAAAATACACGTCAAGGGTAGCATAGAACACAGAACGTTCAAGTTTGGTTATATCCTATGTATGGTTGAGAATGTTTGAAGTCTGGATGAATAGATCTCACCCCAATGGCAGCAGGAAGGATACAAAAGCTCTGGGTCCAATCAGGTGGGTCAACACCACCCTTAATTCACAGCCCGAACTGTTAACTAAATAACTGAGTGCGAGTTTCACTTAAAAAAAAAAAAAAAAAAGTAAAATTTTTAGCTTTACCTCTGAAATGGCCGTATTAAAGGATTTGAGGGCAGTGTTGAATGTATAATATGTATATGCTCTTAACAAATAATTTTCCCCAGGTTGTATTTGACAGATCCTAGCAATAAGTAATTTATGGTTAAATAGTTCTCTTCATGCAAAAGTAGACCAGAGCTTGGCTGTTAAAATCTCTGCATTCCAGGGCAATGCAATATAAAAATATAGAATTCTTATCTTATTTTAGGGATTTATGTGAAGCCAAAAGCCGATACGGCTATAATTTTTAGAAAGCTAAATTATCTTTAACTAACTGAAGGTAAAAACCTGTTTCATATTACTCTGTTTTCTTATTGGTTGCTCTTGAAAGTTTCATTTCCGTTTCCAAGACTGGATCAATTAGGACAAGAAAGTGAGATAGTAAACTTGCTGAACATAACTGCAGCTCTACAATGTACAGTTTTAAAACCCTGGTGGAATGTCTAAATTAAGACGGAATGTTCTTCAATGCCATTTCCCCCAAAAGTTTGTCTGCCTAGGAATAACGAGCAAGCTTGTCGTAGTTGGGACCAACGGTTCTACACAGAAACATCGATACCATCATGAGGAAGAGCTGTGGGGAAAAAGAGAGAATTTAGTAAAAGAAACAGCAACCACACTTCTATCATAAGAAAAGCTAAACTCCACGTATGAGACAGTTTGCAAAGCAACTTAAAAATAAGATTATATAAGATTCTCAATTTGATCCCATAACCTTCAGATTGGTTAGACTTCAATCTCCAGTATTTCTGCTTGAGATTTCTGGAAGTTGGGAATCCACTGCACTGGGAAGGTTGGATGCGTGCCAACTGTGGCCCCTTCATGACCTGTGAACTTCAACTCCCAGAATTCCTGAGCCAGCCAGAAGTTGAAGTCCACAGGTTGTAAAGAAGCCATAGTGTCTAGACCAGGGGTCTTCAAACTTGACCCTTTTATGACTTGTGGACTTCAACTCCCGGAATTCCTCAGCAAGGCACGCTGGGAGTTGAAGTCCACAAGTCATAAAAGGGCCAAGTTTGAAGACCCCTGGTCTAGACCTAAGCCCTGAAATTACAACTCATGAGTACAGTAGCTATCTCTGAATCCTTATTGAACCCAACCAGGTGCCTTTCGTGTGTGCTGAACTACAATCCCCATTATCCTTGAAGTGCTTTCCCTTATCTGGGTGCTCTCCAGACACATGGATCAGCAACGCTAAGGTTGGCTGCGGAATTCTTGAAATATAATCCACCACAGGGAAAGTAAATACACACGATGGAAAGAAGCTACAGAAACCAGAATGACTCATAGAATACATCTTGCTGGAAGGAAGGAAGGAAGATGACTATCAGTGCTTAAAAAGGGGGTGAGTTTTTGCCCTGTAGCATTTGAGTCTCTCTTAACTGCTTTTTTTTTTTTGTTCTCTGCTGCATTTGCCCTCTCCAGTTCTCCTTATTGGTGCTCAAGTAACTGTAGCACCTGTAGTTCTTGGGCCCCATAGCATGACATTTTTCACTTTGGCCCTAGGGGGGCAGCAAAGCTCTTTTTGCAACAGCACAAGATGCAGGCAAGACATTAAACCTGCAAAGGAGGAATATAGGGTGGGGAAAACAAAGCATGGTGGACATTGACACATTTGTACTAAAGGAACATTCAGGCCTGACAATGCCTTGGAATGAATTACCTTGCCAAAACTCCAGGTAGATGTCCCTGTGCAGCAGGTGTGTGAAATAATTTAAATGATTATAAAAATGGAAAGAGGCTTCAGAAACAAGGGAGAATTGAGGAGTAGCACAAACATCACCCAGGGGCTCGTGCATCACTTTGGGAAACAAATCAACACTTCACCTTTTCAGACATGCCTAGACCTATGCCAAGGTTAAGGTGCGTAGGTGTTGAGAAACACAGCGGGCATATGCATATACCCAGCAGTCAGCATATCGAAAGCACACTGGAAACAGCTAAGGGTTTGGGCTGCAACCACAGGCAGGGCTTACCCATAAAGTCCCAAAGGTTAAAAGCTCTTCTTGGATGGCATTAGAAGTACAGACAGGAGGAATAATGAAAGAAGCAGAATTCATTACGGGGCCTTTGGAGAAAAAAAGTGCAAGCATCTCTCATTTTTAAATTTAGATCTGCATCAGAAATTAGATTAATTTCATGGGTTTTCCAAATCTTATGTGACTCTCACTGGGGAATACCAGAAAAACACTATGTTCCTCTTCTACCTCTTTCTTTAAAATCCGGGCCCTTAGGATATATGCCAGTTCATTAAAAAAAAAAAAAAAAAAAAACCTTACAAAACAGCACAAACAGCTGTGTTTGCTTTTCTTTAAAAAAATATATATGGAAGTAACACAATCGATTGCAATTTTCCAAAACAAACTACTCTTAACCTACACACACACAAACACAATCTATTGTCTTCCAGCCAGTTCAGAAAGTCAGTAAGGAGAACAAGGAGATTCCCAGAAAGGTAATCTCCACACATGCTCATAGAGAAAGCTATTTGATGTCTCCTCCAGTTGTGTTGGACTACATTGGCCATCATCCTCAGGAACCATTGGCTGTGCTGGCTTGGGGTGATGAGAATTGCTATTTCTTGCATTGTTTTGTGCGAGAGCTCATGGGAGCTCCACAGAGGATCTCCTTTTATGTTAACAAGTAATCACTGTCCAAGTTTGGGCTGAAAGAGTGAATGGCCCAACATTAGCCAATAAACTACAGTTAGAGTAAACTTGATAGCAATAGCAATAGCACTTAGACTTATATACTGCTTCACAGTGCTTTATAGCCTCTCTCAGTGGTTTATAGAGTCAGCATATTGCCCCCAACAATCTGGGTCCTCTTTTTACTGACCTTGGAAGGATGGAAGGCTGACTCAACCTTGAGCCGGTGAGGACCGAACTCCTGACAGTCAGCAGAATTGGCCTGCAATACTGCATTCTAGCCACTGTACCACTATGGCTCCTAAAGACTTGATCCCAAGTCTTTCTGGCCTAAATCACATTTCTAAAATTACTACACTATTCTACATTATAATCCAGCAGATGTGAAGAGTGCCAGATAGAGGAAATGGACTAGGTGAATTCACAAGGATTCATATGGGATCTCTCAGAAGCACAACTTTTGCTGAGCATCTTCCCTGCAAATACACAAGCACGACACTATAATGTTTGGAGATGACAGCAGCTTTTCTGGCCAATGCTTGGCACCCAAGAAAAACCAGTAGTCCCTGCACTGCACTCATGAGCCACACAGGTCACATAGAAAAGGACATGCACGGAGAAGAAGTAACACATCCTTCCCAACATAGGAAGACACATGGCATGGCAGAAAGCACTTCCTTTAGCCACCTGTTAGGGATCTCCTGGGTGCCACCACTATGCAGGTCCTTGTGTTCTAATGCAGTGACCAGCAACATGCACAGCAGCTGCAGTAACTACAAGAAAGATCCAGGATGAAGAGATAAAGACCTCAATTCTTTATATGTAATGCACTCACAACCAAGCACATATAAACATTTCAGCTGTCCACCAGCAATGCCTCCTGCTTGAAATGAGTAGACTGGTAGGGACACTGATGGCAGAAATATAATGGCACCTTAACCAGGCAGGAAAAAACCTACATTTGGATCATTCCATCATCAAACAGCAAAGTACCCAGGGAGCTCTGACTATCGGATGCTTTAAAAAATTAGATCTCAAAACACGCAAATCTGAATTCCATGAAACAGCATCAAATACTTAAAATATTTAGCTTAATATTCCGGAGATGAAAGGATGGCCTTTGTGGGATTTTCTGCCTACAAGACCCTATTGTACTTCAGTACTACATTCGCCTTTATATAATGGGGTTGATGGGAAAAAAGATTGCTATTATTACAAAATGTCTTTGTACAGTCCTGAAAATAGATACCATACAAGGTGGTATAAACTGAATGATTTTGTAATGATTTTGGGAGGTCTCCAAACCTATCAATATTTGCACATCCCTGTTATTATTTCTACATTCCTATTGGTAGAAAGGTAGCTGTACCCAGTCGTCACTGAGGAGTGCTTACCTCTAGGAGAGCAATCCCAAGGCAGATCCCTACAATGCTGATGAGGTTATTGTTCAGCCAGGTTTGGACGCTGTCCCTGCAGCCCTGCAAATGGACAAAAAATACATTAAAAAGGAGCATCAGATGGAATTCCAGGGACAACCCTTGTCAGATCAATTGTAAGGCACATCTCACTCACTCTCGCATTGCAGCCCAGCAGATATAGCCCAAAAACTCACAAAAATAAAATCAGAAAAGAACACCTCACCTTCGTTTTCTGCACTCTGACCCTAGCCTTGCCTCTGCTCGCCCTTTCCTTTACGAATCTGGCTTACTAATGTTCAGAAACACCCATGGCACTGTCCTTCCCCGTATCAGGAAGCGTCGAGTCCCACAAATTACTTTTGCAATGTATGAATACCTATTTCCTTTCATCACTCCCACACCAACTGGCTGTTCATTTTAAGGACTCGGCAGAAAGAGGCTGAAATCGATACCTCTATGGCTAAGGGCCTACATATTTACAAAAGACCAACTTGCCCCAGTAGCTTGTGTCCATCCAAATAGATTCACTCCAAGCCCTTTTTCCTTAAGGAGGTTGTTTACAAGGCCCAAGATGCAGAGTCTTCTCCGTTGCAGCCATACTTGTTTGGAATAACATAACCCCGAGATCTGATTAGCCCTACCCTGTTACGGGTTAGGAGAGGTGTAAGACTTGGCTTTCATCATAAGCTAGAACCCCCATTCTGGGCTGTGGCTAGATGCTTTGTTCTCAGTAGTCTTTGTTTCTTTTTAAATAGCATTATTATAATCGTGCACAACTGCTTCTCATTTTATTATACCATTTTTGTAAACAGAAATGCATGCTACTCAGAAATAAATACTTATATCAAATGGATATATATATCAATTGTGGTCCCCAAAATAGTTCTGTACAACTGCTTTTTGCAAGTAGGTTAATTCTATTCTTTCATGGTTGGAAAAAGTAAGAACAAGGTGCAATGGCATAGTGACATGGAAATCAATACATGAAAATAAGTGGATAGGCTAGGGAAAAAAAATATTTTTTTCATTCTGAACGGTCCGATTTTTGGCTACCATCAAATCAACCACCCGCCTAGAAAATGCCAAACTGGACAAAAGCTGTTATGATGTTCCAGAAATCACTAAAAAAAAAAATGGGTATTCACCCAGGCCTCAGGACAGGATAGTTGGGGGGGGGGGGTCCTTTTAATTTAGCTTAGTTTTGCTCTTCTAGTTTGCCATGTTTTCTATGTTTTGTTTATCTGTAAGCCAATCAGTTGACAAGGAGTTGTACAGTCTCAAAATTGGAATCAATCAATATACAGCACCCTTTTTTGGAAGATCTATTACCAGAAGATCTATTACAGTTTCCCTCAATTTGGCATCTCCCAAATGCATTGAATAAGCTGTTCCATCTATGCTCTCCTTCCTATGTATTTTTATTTTTATTTTACAACCATCTGCCATACCCAATTGCCTCTTAAGCCATCTCTTTTCAGAAACTAAACAGGAGAACGAACGTGGCAAGCTTAATATTTTGTGCCTCTCCCTCTCCCCGATGAGCAGGAACTGGCATCCTTTTCAGACACTGTCATACAATCACTTCTATGCTTCCCCGCCTCCTTTTAAACAATTGCCTAAACATTCTGGATACAAATACTGGTGGGCACAGAGAATGCTGGCATTCCATGACTTTTTCCCCTGCAGGATTTGGGTCAAGTTTTTAAAAACTGTTTTATGTCAACAGAGGAAGGCAGCCGTCACCACAAGTACCCAAAGGGGCTAGACTGCATTGTGCACACCCCCAACCCAAGAACAAGGTGTGGGCTACTCACTCTATTGTTGATTGGCAACTGTCCGTCTGCTTGGCAAAAGAGGGCCGGCTTGGAAGTTGTTCTGTTGTTGGCTGAATGTAGAACAGAGGTGTTACGACAGGAGCAGGGAAACTGTTTATTCGAGGCATTTCTGACTCTGCTATTTTCCATCCAGTCTGTCCAGCCTGACCAGCCACAGCATTGGAACTAAGAAAAAGATTGAAGGATTGAAGACAGTGAGAAAGAGAAGATGGTTGGAGAGACAAAACTTTCCTGTCTGTGTGCTGGAATCATCCATTCAAAGAAAATCACTGCTTTTTATCCTGCAACAGAAAAAACTACTAGAGGAAAAGTGTTCCCCAGCACAGGGTTGGCACAACTTTGTTGAAATTAAGCAGATATGAGCATGGTCCATGCCTAAATGGGAGACTCCATAAAATCTCTTATCCTATGTTTCTCAACCTTGACAACTTGAAGATGTATGGACTTCAGCTCCCAGAACTCTTAAATGAACATGCTGGCTGGGGCATTCTGGGAGTTGAAATCCACTGATCTTCAAGTTGCCAAGGTTGAGAACAACTGCTCTTATTTATGCCAACTTGAGCTCCAATATGGAGAAAAGCAGGCTGTATAGCAATAGCACTTAGACTTATATATCGCTTTACAGTGCTTTACAGCCCTCTCTAAGCGGTTTACACAGCCTATTGCCCCCAACAATCTGGGTCCTCATTTTACTGACCTCGGAAGGATGGAAGGCTGAGTCAACCTTGAACCGGTGAGGACTGAAGCCCCTGGCAGGGAGCTGAATTAGCCTGCAATACTGCACTGTAACCATTGTGCCACCACAGCATTACATATATATGCAATCAATATTAGTAAATATGGCATCATAGCCATACCTGATGAATGAACTAAGTTCAGTTGTAGGTTGACTCTCTGGCTGTACTCATCCAACATGGCTTTAACCATGTCAATCAACCAGAATTTTTAAAATTCACGTATCATGACTTTCAAGCCATATGGCTACATCCACCCAGCACACCAGGCCAACTCTAAACAAACCGCCTTATGGCTTAGCATGTTATGTGAGTCACCCTACATACAGCCAAATACGTCCCCAAAGAATCACATCAATGGAGGTAAAGGATGGAAAAACTAACATTACTATTACAGTGACATAACAGGAAGACAACTTACCTGCTCTTGCACAAAATCCCAGCTGTCACCATGATCTGAAAGGGATGTGTTTGTTCCATAGCCTGTAATGACGGTTTTTACGTGTCCAGCCACTGTTGAGCTGATCTGCATGTGGGAGGAGTAGCAAACTTAGTTAGGCTCTTTAGATCATATGTAAAAACAAAGGTGCGTCTATCAGGGACAGATCAGCATCCTGTTTTCCCCGGAGTCCTCCCAGGGTGCAGAAGAGGAGACAAGTCTTCCTTGATAGATGAGGCTTGGTTCAAACACAGAAAAGCAGGTGCCCACTTCTTTCAAAAAAAAACAAACTAGGAATAAAATCTGGATTATATTTACAGGTAGTCCTCGATTTACGAACACAATTGAGTCAAACATTTCTGTTGCTAAGCGAGACATTTGTTAAGTGAGTTTTGCTCCATTTTACGACCTTTCTTACCACAGTGGCTAAGCGAATCGCTGCAGGTGTTGAATTAGTAACACCGTCGCTAAGTGAATCTAGCTTCCCCATTGACCTTGCTTGTCAGAAGGTCGCAAAAGGGGATCACCTGTCCCCGGGACACTGCAACCGTCACAAATACGAGTCCATTGCAAAGTGTCTGAATTTTGGTCACGTGACCATGGGGATGCTGCAATGCTTGTTAAGTATGAAAAATGGCCGTAAGTCATTTTTTTCAGTGCCGTTGTAACTTTGAACGGTCACTAAATGAACTGTTGTAAGTCCAGGACTACCTTTATTTGGAGTAGAATGGGAGGTTCCGCCCAAACTCTACTCTCAGTGGACAAAAGTTCAAACCAAACAGGATGCAAGGTTTATTTTCTTTTCCCAGAAAATCCAGCAGTGGAGAACAGCGATGACAGCAACTGCAACACCAAATCTTTTCCATCTTCTCAACACGCCATACCAAGTTGCTGATCACCTGGCCCTTCCAGAAAGGGAGCTAGTTCTCTTACTCATTGCATCATGCAAGACTTTAACCCCAAGCCTTAATTGCTTTTGCTAAGGCACCAAGCCAATTATTAAAGGCATCACCATACAGTCTGCATGCTTGTTGTGAAAGGATTTTAAAGAACCCAAAGCCTGCACAAAGAATGGGAGAGGGATACCGCTAACTTTGGCTGTAGTGTAAGCCAGATGAAAAAGAGTGGCAAAAAGCAGACATTTTTCTGATTAACAAATCACATGATTTGTAAATCATAATTTACAAACATCACATTTACCCCTGGAGAAAATATATATATATCTATATCTTTTCTCTCACTCTTTTATATATCCTGCCACACATCTTCTCTTATGCCACCCCGCATCTGTGAGTCACTAAGAGAAGGACACAGAAATATTGAGTCTAAATTGATTCTCCTCTTTCACAGGCCCTAGTCATTCTTCCCCCACCCATTTTTTTTTTTTTTTTTGTTCTGGGCAGAGAAAGAGAGAAAGGGAAAGAGAAAGAAAAGGGAAAAAAAGAGAAAGGATTTAGTCTAGCTAGTAAACTTGCAAAATGGTGGAACACGGCATTATATTTCAGATCACATTTACAGGATCACATTGTTTTCTCCCCAGGAATTCTTGTAAATGGAAAACAAGGATATGCAAGTGGTGAGCTAGTTTAGAAATGCCTTTCTCTCCAGATGCTTTATTACAAATCTCTTTTGGCCCAGCAAATCTTTTATTTATTTTGGTGGGATTTAACATCTAGATTTAACCATTCTGGGTTTGCGGACCAGTGGTGGCGGTGGGGGAGAGGAGAAGGTTCTGCACGTTCAACCGCCACTTGCACGGCCCAGTTTTGAACAGCCCACTTGCACGGCCCAGTTTTGAACAGGCCACAGCCCAGGGGCTTGGGGACCCCTGATCTAGAGAACGTTAGATTCCCTTCCATATGTAGGCCATTGCATATTCAAAGAAGCATTCAGCAATCAAGGGGCATGATTTTGGGGAAGGCTGTTATCCAGTACGTAGACCAGATCAAGGACTAGGAGTAAAATAAAAAAAGAAGGGAATGAGAAGGGGGGGGGGAATCCCTTCTGGTAGAACGAAGCATTGTTGAAATAGGTGTATGGTGACCATTTTATGACAAATCTTCTGATTTATGACACTGCTTACCGTGTTACTGTGTGTCTGTATCAAGATTGCAATGGTGACTTGACCAACAAACAGGAGCAATAGGAAGGCAAAGTACTATTGATGGAGAGAGAAAAGGCCAGCAAAATCAGTCAATGTCACCATGGTATCAATTATTCATTCATTCATTCATTCATTCAATTATTCATTCATTCATTCATTCATTCATTCACATGAACATTTCTTCAAGTTTCTTACAAACAAGTATGCTAAATTTATTTTTAATCTGCATTTTTGCCTATATTTGTTAAGTATTATTAAAATACAGACACATGCTATACCCGACCTCCAAGTAATCACCATTAAAAAAAACCTAGCGGCCATCATTAAAAACTGAGAACCACTGCTGTAAACATTGAAACCTCATCTGCAGCTAAATCACAAGGTACCAAATGTATCACTCCAAAGGGAAAATACCACAGAGCATAATTACCTTTCTGCATTTCCCACTACAAAAGCCTCTTGGGAAATTAACCACATCATGCACTATACAGGTTCTCCTTCCTTTATTCTGTTGTGTTATTAAAAGGTACACAACCGGATTTCTACCCGTGTCTAGAGGGATCACCTGAGCCACTAATTAACTAGAATGCTGTGCCATCGTTTTATCAATATATCGGTCTTATATTAAAGATGAAATGTCCACATATAGTATTCATGAATTCTTCTCGTAATTGAATGCCATATAAGTCTCAGCACAGTTACACCTACCCTCCAAATAAAGTACATCAGCTTTTTCAGTTGTTTTATAGAGTAATGATTCCAACAGAATAGAATTTTTGTAGCTCGGCGTTGAACGTGGGGTCCTTGTTACTGTCTGACTTTGGTAGTTTTCTTGGAGACGTTTCATTACTAAATTAGGTAACATCATCAGTATTAGTCATTGATGGAAGTTACTTAGTTTGGCAATGAAACATTTGCAAGAAAACAACCATGCTCAGAGAGCACCAAGGACCCCACAGTAAAGATTATTCACAATCTTTCAATTGCAGGAATTCCTTCACTTTCATGTTACCTCATTGTCTTAGTCTGAAGATCCAGTTTCCAGAGAAATCCTAGTTTCCAGAATTTGTTGCTTTAATCCAGGAGTTGGCAACTTTTTCTCACCCTAAACTCTATCCCACAAGTCTGCATCACATGGTTAAAATATTCTTCTCAAATTGCCCACCAAATTTCTTAGAACTTAAATGTTCCATCTCAAAACTTCAGAAGGTTTTTGTCTTCCTGAAAAGATCACCCAAATCTTTCAAAACTTTTTCCATTTGGTGAAGTATTTATAATGCTTTAAAAAAAAAAAAAAAAAATTTAAGAGGAGCATCGTTTCGGATACAGGAGCAACACGATGTTCCCACCTGACTGAACCCAATAAATGTTATTTCCCTTTCTTAGACAGCACCAGAATAGAGGCCCACAGCTTCTACCCAGCTACTTACAAGTCCTAGCATACACTTGATTTCCTTGAGAGAGCCCAAGCATCCAAGAAATCCCAATAACATTGTTAGGATGCCCACACCCGAGAAAACGTAGGACCATATTTTGAGAGCATAATATGAGGACCCTGTGAAGGAAGAAGAAGAAACAGATCAGAACAATCAAGAACTGAAAAGGTACAAATGATAGAAGTCAGTAATAATAAGCAGTCTCTATTCTTTCCTTGTTCCTCAACTGACAGAAATGTTTGGAAGAACCAAGCCTGGTTTACTGGGCCTACGTCCAAAGAAGCATAAGTCTTTTGAAAAAGAGCTACATAGTCCTTGACTTACAACCATTCGCTTAGTGACTATTCAACATCAAAATGGCATTGAAAATGTGATTTATAACTGATCTTTGCACTTACAACTGCTGCAGCATTGTGACGGTCTTGTGATTGTGATTCAGATGCTTGGCAACTGACATGTATTTAACAACAGTTGCACCATCCTGCCAGCTTATGACAAGCAAAGTCAACGGGGAAGCTGGCAGGGAAGGTTGGAAATGGAGATCACACATCTCACTTAACAAGCAAGATAGTGTGTGTGGGGGGGGGAATGGGGGGAAAAAATTAGAAACTTTGATGTTATATATGTTGATGGCAGCAAGATTACTTTATGCACAAAAATGGAAGGACGCTTTGATTCCCACAATGGATGAATGGCTGCAAAAATTGATGAAGTTAACAGAGATGGCTAACTTGACTGCCTTCGTTAAAGAAAAAAACACACAATTACTTTTGTTTCTACTTGGAAACCGCTTCTGCTTGAGGTGGAGAAAAAATGAAAATTTGATTTTCGCTTTTACCGATTAGATTTGTTGTTATAGAAATGGCTAGTTTATACTATTATGTAAAAGTAAAAAGTTGAGGTTTGATGCTATTATCTTATTTTACTGCACCAAAGGGAGTTGGAAGTCAACGCCTTTTCTTTCTTTTCCCTTTTCCTACACCTTTCCCTTTCCTTCTCCCTCCCCTATTTTCCTAACATTTTCTTTGTATTTTTGTATTTTATATTATAAACCAGACATGTCAAACACAAGGCCCGGGGGCCGGATGCGGCCCGCAACATGGTTTCATGTGGCCCGCGAAGCCATCCTGGAAACAGTGAGGGAATGGCCCCCGCTGCCTTGGCCCCGGCCCAGACCGCCCGGGAGCCAATGTACAATTTTGTGGTGGCCATCTATGCTGAAACGCATTCAGTCTTAGCTCCACAAGGCCGTCTGGAAACAGCAAGGGACCGGCCCCTGCCGCGTTGGCCCCGCCCCCTGGGCGCGCGCTGGGGAGGTGTCACCCTTTGTGAGGAATGAAGAAATGCACCATCGCCTGGAAGTGGCCAGCAAATGGCCCTCGCCTACTTCACATATCCGGCTTGATGGGCTCTGGGGGAGGGGTTTCAGCAGGCTCTTCCAGTGGCCCATGCCTTGGCGCTTGCCCTGGTCCCACCCCCTTCTGCCAGAGACCCTCAGATCTCTCCCACTCCTGCCCAGGCCCCCACAGGCACCCTTGACGCGAACGATGTAGAGCTGGCCATGCCCACCCAGTAGGCCACACCCACTCCAGCCACGCCCACCCAGTAGGCCGTGCCCACCTTGGCCACACCTACCCGGCCCCCCCAAGGACAACCGCAATGCTGATGCGGCCCTCAATGAAATTGAGTTTGACACCCCTGTTATAAACTAATAAAAAAAACCCGAGGACGATAGTTCATTTAATGACAATGGCAAAAAAGATCATAAAATCAGGTGTGGCCACATGACTGCACCACTTGACAATGAATTTTTCCAGTCCCAATTATAATCATAAGTTCTCTACAGTATTTAGAAAAGGAAGCCCATCTCTGAGGGAGATGGAAACTTACCAAGCGTGGAAGCAAAATTATTTTGATCAAAAAGTATCCATAAGCCAAAGCCGAAGACCAGACTTCCAAGAATCTGAAGAAGGGGGAAGAGATTTTTGGTTTGATGGTTTTAAAAAGTATACATCTACGTATAGTAGCCATTCTTTCCTCTTTTCCCACCCTGCATAAACACAGCTTCATGAACTGGCTGCAAATCATAATCCTCTAGCTGGCTATCCAACTGGCCCCCAGCCATGTACTCACAAAAAAGAAAAGGTTGAAGAGAAAGAGGAAGTATTTTGTAACACTGAGACATCCTTTGTGAGACATTATCTTCTTCCTGTTGAAAGGAGAAAAAAACATTGAGTTTTATTCTATGTTAGCTGAGACCCATTCCCTTTCCAAGCCCCATCTACATCAGTACAGGCCCTGTCCTAAACCAATAAACAAAAATAGGTGTGGCTCAGGAATTCTGGGAGTTGAAGTCCACAAGTCATAAAAGAGCCAAGGTTGCCTACCCCTGATATAGGCGATATCCAGAACATCTCCTGAGGGATTTTATTAAAAAAAGGAAGGATTCTAAAAATTGGAGTCTAGGCTTTTACAGGTAGTCCTTGACTTATGATCACAATTCAGCCCGAAATTTATGTTGCTAAGTGAATCTTGCTTTATTTTATGACCTTTTTGTCACAATTGTTAAGTGAATCATTGCAATTTGTTAAGTTAGTAACATGGCTGTTAAGTGAATCTGGCTTTCCCATTGACTTTGCTTGTCAGAAGGTCACAAAAGGTGATCACTGCAACTGTCATTATTATGAGTCAGTTGCCAAGCATTTGAATTTTGATCATGTGACCATGGGGATACGGCAAGAGTCGTAACTGTGAAAAACAGTCAGTCACTTTTTCCGGTGCCGTTGTAACTTTGAACGGTCACTAAAGGAACTGTTGTAAGTTGAGAACTACCTGTATTGTAACCTCCAAATCTGCAGGGTGAGATCACAGCAATGGCCCACCTGGTTCCAGAGAACTAGAAGCTAGTTCCAAGATTCCAGAAGCTATTTGAAAAAGGTAAGAAAACATTATTCACTGACAAGGAAGACACAGTTTGTTGGTAATAACAATGACAGTTGCCAGCTGTTTCAAAATGATTAACAGGTCCCACCCTTAAGTTGAATCTTGAAGGGTTTTTTTAACTATTGTGGCTGTATCTCTGAAAACAGCTCAAGGTGCAGCAATGACAGAACATGGCTGTACATGAATGTTTCTCAAAGTTGGCAATTTTAAACTGTCTGGACTAACTCCCAGAATTCCCCAACCAGGCAATATCTTAAAATTGCCAGGTTTAAGAAATCTGAGGTATATCAAGTTGCTCCTGAAGAGTACATGTTGTTTTTCCTTCTGCCGATGGTCAGGAGTTTCCACAGAATTGGTCAATACAAGCCAAAGGGTAAACGAAACTGATCAAAACCTTTTTTATATATATTGTGCACATGATATAAAAAAGAGGAAGGGCTATTATTATCTTGACTCTCTCTCTCTCTCTCTCTCTCTCTCTCTCTCTCTCTCACACACACACACACACACACACACACACACCCTGAGGATGCCCCTGAAAATTCATGACAACTGAAACATGGGCATTGTTCAACCTCTGAAATAAGTCATTTCACAGACATTAAATTATATTTAGCGACCTATCACAGCATTCCTCAACCTGATATCTTCCAGGCCTGTTAGACTTCAACTCTCATAATTTTCCATTTTATTAATTTATTAATAAAAGTTAATCCATCTTTTCTTCAAGGCTGAAGATTTCTTTTACTTTCTTCTCCAGTTTTTCTCTTCCAACATATTAGCAGAGTATCCGAGTGATGAAAGCTGGCCTAGAAATGTTCTTGTAACTATACTTTACAGACCTTCCCATGTTCATCAACAGGATTCTATAAATAGCAAAATCAAACTCTGATTTTGCACATGGATGTGTATAAGCATAAGGAGAGGAAAATACTAGAAGCTTGTGGAACCCCAAGGTCTATTGAAATACCAAACCAAAACAGAAAATATGAAAACAGATTTTATTTTTTAAAAGAGTGGGAGAAATAAACACAAACCAAACCAATTAGATCTGAGCATATTGAGAGTCCATAATAGGAGCGAAGATGGGGTGATAGGGAAAACTGGATGGGAACTGCCGGAGTAACATCAGGAGAATGCTATTACTTTCATACCCAGAATTTAAGTTTTAGAAAACAGGTGGATAAAAACCACATGCAGTCAAGATGTGGTACTTCAGAAAACTAGGGGAACTTTCATCATAATTTCCGCCTAGATTATATTTCCCTACCACTGAAAAAGTTTTGTAAGACATCTCAGAGCAAAGCAGAAGAGGAAGCGCTATGTTTCAGAGTTAGTGTGTCACAGATTCTCCGAAAGATAAAGTCACTTCCTGGGGTACTGATTCTATCCACCCACCCCCACTTTCACACAAACTCATGAGGTGCCATTTTAGCTTCCTTGCCGAAACACATCTAACTTTCTGTCGGATGAGCTAGCAGGCTTCATACATTTATTCTCATACAAGTTGCGCATTTCACAGAGTATCCTCATTTTAAAATAGCTAACTACACTATTAAATTGTTATTTCCCTTTTTCCCCACATTTCTCCCAAAAGATATGGAATAGATATATAGTATTCAGTTCTGTTGTTTATTACTTTGTATATTTCTTGCATACTTATACCCTTCAATTTCTAATATAAAACTGAAGACAACCCATATTTAGATTCATAGACATGTCTCTCTGAAAACATGAGGTGTCTTTTGCCCCACTTTTTCACACCCTAATTCATAAAACATTTCAGACAGTGCTATTCATTATGCACGTGGTGTCTCTGCAGTCTGTGCCACTTATATAACTCCACATAATTATATTAAGTAGCACCAGAAATTGTGTGTGCAATCATGCTCTTCTACATGCATGTTTAGAAAAAGCATTGGGACTTTCACAAACCAGTTTTCAGTTTCTTGAAAGCCACCTAATTTGGCAATATTCAAGGACACTTTTCTCCGGGCTGTCCAAATGCACAAGTACACTAACACAACTAAGATGCCTTTTTACAATTTTGTGTGGTCCCATATTCTCAATCAGTGGAGCACTTTCCTTCCTGTTCTCATCTCTCACAACAGAACAATTCTCACAACCACCTTTAAAGCACTCAACAATTCACCTGCCCACCACTCACCTCCTGCTTCAAGCAACCCTCTACATACAAAAACTTCCCCTCCATGATGCGCAAACATAATAGATTGTAGTCCAATCAAACGAAAGGTCTCAGGCTGGGAAAGGCAGATTTATTTGACTTAGCTAGCATTAAACCACCATGAATTTATATCCTGGTCTCAAGGACCTCACTGCGGTTGCTTAAGCTCAACACCCCAAGGTCTCTTTTTTAGCCCTGGCCTACTAAACTCCTCAAACACACATAGACATTACATATCCATCCAAATTCAGACTATGGTTGTGCACTCCTGATTCACTCCTTTGTAATCAATGTGTCATTTGAAGGGGGGGGGAGGAATCAGCCCTTCCTGCACCAGATCTCCAACAACCCTCCCCCCCATGCCCTCCTTACCTAAGCTAGAGTTGATCACAACAGCTTTCTCCTTCCCTACAACCCTCTCGCCCATTTGAACTTGCCTTATCAGCCAAACAGCCTTCGCCTCTCTCTCTCTTCTGCTACTATCACAGCACAAATCGCCTTTTTTTTCCCTTTTTGTCTTCTGATGAGCCAGTTCCAAACTTCATCCATCCCACCCTCCCTCCCTCCCTCCCCCAAGGGCGCCTCCGCCTTCGTTTGCCTCTCGCGTTTCTCATTGGTCGCGAGTAATAGCTGGGAGGCGCGGCTCAAGCATGAATAATTAATAGACTCCAAAGTTCCATCCGTCGCTTTGTAGTTACCAGACGGCTTTCCCCGCCCCCGGATTTTTCTTTCTTTCTGTGTAATTGTTAAGGGTTTTCCATTCATTAGGAAAACAAAAGTTGTTGTGCGGGGGGGGGGGGGCGGCAGGGGTCTGGGATGGTTTCATGACGTTTATTTCCTGCGCCTTCCACACCTGGGTTTAAAAAAAAAACTCCAAAAGGAATATAATGCTGTACAAGCCGGGCTCCTAATGCGTTAGTTAGTAAAGCAATAGAAATAAGATACTCGAGAGGGAATACCAGTGAATTCTATGGAATTTTACTTCTAAGCGAGACTTAATGTAAATATATGCGTCACTGAGAACATTCGTGTTGACATCACTTCTCCACGGAAACTGCCAGTCAACTTGTTGGGTTCAGCCATTAGATCACAGCAAACGTGTGTGTTTTCCACAGTAATTAGAGGACCTTAGGCAGTGTAATCTATATTACAACGTGTATTGGAGACAAATAAAGCCATCCAAAGGAACTGCTAAGTTTCACATTCTCGGTAAGTTGTACTAGGTTTTGTTTTAGCAGGAATCTGAATTTTGCCAGTGGGTTTGATAATACCGGACAGGTAGTCCTCGACTTACGACCACAATTGAGCCCAAAATTTATGTTGCTAAGCCAGACATTTGTTAAGTGAGTTTTACCCGATTTTACGACCTTTCCTGCCACGGTTGTTAAGTGAAACACTGCCGTTAAGTGAGTAACACGTTCCTTAAGTGAATCTGGCTTCCCCATTGACTTTGCTTGGCAGAAGGTTTCAAAAGGTGATCACATGACCCTGGGATGCTGCAACCTTCATAAATTTCAGTTCGTTTCCACCTGTCTAACTTGATCATGTGACCGTAGGAATGCTGCAATGGTCAGAAGTGTGAAAAATGGTCATAAAACACTTTTTTCACTGACATAACTTTGAATGGTTACTAATTGAACTGTTGTAAGTCGACTGTACTTATTTTTAGAGGTGGGAGGCCTGGGTTTTTTTCTGTTTTTTTGGCCTTTAGGTATAAAGAGTAATCTGGCATTAATTGCACTGTTTGTCATGCTGGCTAGGGAATTCTGGGAATTAAAGTCCACAGATTTTAAAAATGGCTGAGGTTGAGAAACAATAAATTACAGGTAGTTCTCGACTTACAATAGTTCACTTCTCCATGGAAACTGCCAGTTTTGTCAACTTGTTGGGTTCAGGCTATCAGATCACAGCAATTTTAACAACTGTGTTATTACTTGAACAACTCAGTGATTCACTTAACAAGTGTGGCAATAAAAGTCATAAAATGGGGCAAAATTCACTTAACAAATGTTTTGCTTAGCAACAGAAATTTTGGGCTCAGTTGTGGTTGTAAGTCGAGGAATACCTGTACATTATCTAGCATTGTCTGTTTTGTCTAAACTACAATCCCCCATTGCAGACCAAATTCAAACTTACTTGCTTCTTCCATATTTACTTCTCCCTATAACATCTTACATGGGAGCATAACTTGGATAATACACAAATACTGGCAAGAAACACTACAATCAATATTGAATTCACTTTCTTCCATCTTGCTTCTACTTGCTTATGGGGTTCCCCAAGGTACTAAATTCCAAATAAGTAAACCCCATTTTAGTTTGATCTGTCGTTTGAATGCAGCCATTATTCTACCTTCCTGGGACAAATTTCAGATCATAAAAGTTCTTCAGGCAGGAAGGATGATGTTCTGAAAACAGTAAAACCACATCTCACATGTGAAGGAAATGGTCTGCAAGACACATAGAGGCAAGAATGCTTACTGTCTGGGTTTGTGCAGTGCTCTCTGTTATAATTATAGTTCTGTGCTGTAGAAACTCAGGAAACTGAAGTAATTTAGTAAATATATATAGTCTCTTTCATGTTCAATTCCTGGCTAATTTAATGGAATGCTAGGTAGTTCTCTTGGCCAGGCCAAAGGTCATTTGCCATCTTCTTTCAAGTTGATTTTCTGATTTTTCAGCCTAGCCTACAACCCTGGGATTTAATTTAATTTATTTATTTAGAAACAGAAAACTGAGGGCCGAAAAATAACCAGTAGCCCATTGAGTGTGCCCTTTAAGTTTTTGTTTGTTTTTGTTTTCTTTTTAATGTATTTATTTATTTTTAATTATTAAATTTGCATTTTATTGATTTATTCTTTTTATTTAATTATTTATTTGTGTTTATTTTTAATTTTTGTCAGATGATAGACATGTGTTTATCCCAAGCATTTTTAATCCCAAGCACTTTTTATTTATTTATTTGTATCCCTCCACTTTTTTTTTTTTTTTTTACAAATAACTCAAACTGGCGAACATATCTAACACATCTTCGTCCTATTTCCCCAGAACAACCATTGTTTTTCCTTCTGGTTTTACATGCAAAAACAAATTGCATCTGATCTTGAGTAGCATTAGAATAATCAAAGATAATGAAGTACTCAGCTAACTCACAATTATGGTTAAATCATATTTTATGTTGTACAATAAACTATTGTAAACTTCATATTGTTAAGACACAGCCAGTAGTTTATGAGTCTACTAAGCAAGCAACAGTCCATTTACTTGTATTCAAACTGATTAAATTTATATCTATAGTATATAATACATATTACAATATATATAACAATATATAATAATTTATAGTATAACTTTATACCTTCAGAGAAACTGGAGCAGAGGTATAAAAACTAGATCCTGTTCTGTTTTTCATCTAATTTTGGACTAAAAGCAGAGTGGTTAAAAATGAAAACAAGCATAGGTTTTTAAGATCACAGACACTGATTGTAACTAGGAAATTGTAACTGTAGGTAGTCCTCGATTTATGACCACAATTTCTTTTGTTAAGTAAGACAGTTATTAAGTGAGTTGTGCCCCATTTTACGACCTTTCTTAAGTAAATTAAGTTAAGTGAATCACTGCAATAGGTAAGTTAGTAACGTGGTTGTTAAGTGAATCTGGCTTCCCCATTGACTTTGCTTGTCAGGTCACCAAAGGGATCCTGGGACTCTGAAACCGTCATAGATACACACCAGTTGCCAAGCATCCAAACTTTGATCACATGGCCACTGGGATGGTGCAATGGTCGTCTAAGTGTGAAAAACAGTCATAAGTCACTTTTTTCAGTGCCATTGTAACTTTGAATGGTCACTAAACAAATGGTTGTAAGTCAAGGACTACCTGTAGCATATTGGATTGCTTCTCTCTTAGCTGACAGAAGCACAATCTGCTACATATAGAATAAAGATAACAGGCAAAATGAGTGAGTGAAGTCACTGGATTCAGAGTGGCAAGACCTGCGTTTTCAATCTGTCCTCAGTCATTGGGGTGACTTTGGACTCAACATGGCCTACTCATAGGGCTGGTGTGCAAAATAGAGACCAGATGTTAGCAGAATACATAAAGTTTTCCCCTCAAATTCTTTCCCATGCTAAAAAGAGATAAAAAAAACTGCACTCTTCCACATTTCCACATTGCAGGTTCACAAATTCATGCCTCATCTAACCTCTTAGCAAGACAGAAAGAAGAAGTACAGCTGCCCACCCCGGCAAAAGATTGCATAATCCTGTCCTGAATCATAAGGGGATTTACTTGGTTTACAATGCACTGCTAACGTTTACAACCTAAACATAAAATGTTTTACTGATTTTATTGTATTTATTGGTGCACTCTCAGCTTGGTGGGTTGGTAGGGCGAAGCTCCCTTAACAACTGTCTCGCTTAGCGACAGAAAGGTCGGGCTCAATTGCGGTCGTCAGTGGAGGACCACCTGTACGCTCTACTCTAAAGTAAACCACCAACGAGCGAGCGAGCAACGTCCACCGTGGCGGGAGCCCTTTCTTTATACTTTCCCTCCCCGTGAAAACTTCAAATTTAGGACCCGGATCGCCTCCCCCCTCGCCTTTAAAAAACAGGAGCAACATTGATTTGACTGGAAAGGACGCGCCTCCCCATAACGCGAGGCGGGAGCGGCGATTGGGCCTGGTCCCGCCTCGCCCCTTCCCGCCCTGAGGGTTGGCTGATGCAATGTGGCCACGCTTGCAAATAGCCCGAGAGCCAGGATTTGGGCTCCTCGTGCCACGGTAGAGCCGATACGTCGGGATGCAAAAGAACGGTAAGCCGGGCAGAATTAGGGCAAGGTGGGCAGAAGCACGAGGGAGAAGAAGCGCCGGGAGAACAAGTTTCTTTGTCCGCGGATCCCGTCGCTGGGGCAGCTGCAGGATTAGAAGGGTTGCAAAGATAAAAAGCTCCATTCCCTTTCTAGCCCATCCGTGTACGCCAGTATCTCTTATTGCCGATTGCTTCCCCTGTTGGAGTTCGGTCTGCTACCTGTCAAAAATTGCTGATGAGAGCCACAAATAGAATAAAACGAATAACGACCCAGGGGTGCCGAGGCAAAGGGAGTTCTGAATAGCTCCCGTTCTAGGAAAAGGGGCTCTTATGGCGTGAAATGTGAGGCAGGAGAGGAATTGCAATATGACCGTATTAAATGGTGTGTACTGTATAGGCTTTTCATTAGACTTAGGGTTAAAGCATGTTTTATTTATACAATTTCAATTCTAGTTTTCTGCCGATGGAACACCTTAACACAAGGTACTGAAATTCACCTGTAGAATTCTTGACGTAATAATTAAATCCACAATATCCATCTCTTTTGGTGCAGAGGTGATCCAGGATGTTAGGCTTTCTGAAGGAATGCTTAAGGAAGGAATAGTTGCTATACCTGTTTTGACACTTGCAGGTTTATTACTATAGTGTTTGGAATTTTGGGGCTGCAAATATTTGCCAACTGCAAATGCCCCCCCCCCCTTCTGAATGCATACAGAATAAGAGATTGATCTGTCAAACATGTCTTGCCTAAGGTAAAGTGAACTGTTGGCTTTAGGTAGCAGATGGTGATATGGTGGGGAGGTCCTTGGGGTTCACAAATTCCGGTGATCTTCGACTTGGGACCACAGTTCAGCCAAAAACATTGGTTGCTAAGCAAGACAGTTAAGTGAGTTTTGCCCCATTTTATGACCTTTCTTGCCACAGTTGTTAAGTGAATCACTGCAGTTAAGTTAGTAACACGGTTAAGTGAATCGGGCTTCCCCGTCGACTTTGTCAAAAGGTCATCACATGTCCCAGGGATACTGCAATCTCATAAATTTGAACCACTTGCTAAGCATCCAAAGTTTGATCACACAACAGTTGTAAGTGTGAAAAAGAGTCATAAGTCACATTTTTCAGTGCTGTTGTAACTTTGGTCACTAAATGGATGATTGTAGGTCGAGGACTTACCTGAATGCATGTGAAGTTGAGGTGTGGTTCGGTCACCTGGACTGAAATGTCCATTATTGCTGGTGATAAAGGTAGTGTACATGATGAAACCAGGATCAAGAAATGCTTTGTCTAAAATGAATTCTATCACAGTTCATCCATGAGAAAAAACTTTGTGATTGGATTTAAAAAAAAAAAAAAATTTAGTGGCCATTTTCAATGCTTGGCCATCACTAAAATAGAACCTTAGTTAGCCTTCTCAAGTGACAACTCCTATAAACACATACCCTGGGCATCCTCCACATCTACACCCTAGCCACCGCATCACATTGGCTCTGTATTAGGAATTGTGCCTTGATATAGGAATTCTCAAATTATGGGTCAGAAACTTCCTGACAGAACAATTAACCAGTGGAACAACCTGCCTCCAGAAGCGGTGAATGCTCCAACACTGGAAGTTTTTAAGAAGAGACTGGACAGCCATTTGTCCAAAATGGTATAGGGTTTCCTGCCTGAGCAGGGGGTTGGGCTAGATGACCTCCAAGGTCCCTTCCAACTTTATTATTATTATTATTAGATTTTGCCCCTGTCTCTGCACGTTTCCAGTATATATGTGTATACACACACACACACACACACACACACACACACAGAGTGTGTGTATGTATACTAGTATGTATATACAGAAATATAAAATATGTATTTCTTGGCAGTAACTTTAGAGAAATCTGTTCATGAAGATCACCCCATGGTTTGAGAACACTTGTTTTTACATACCTAAATGTTTTAAATAAAACCCGATACAAAAAAGATATTGAGACTTTGGAAAGAGTACAGTAAAAGAGCAACAAAGATGATTAGGGGGCTGGAGGCTAAAACAAACGAACGGTTGCAGGAAGGGACATGTCTAGTCTATCAAAGAGAAGGATTAGGGGTGACATGATAGCAGTCTTCCAGTATTTGAGAGGCTATCACAAAGAAGAGGGGGCAATGTATTATCCAAAGCACTTGAGTGCAGGACAAAAAGTATTGGATGGAAACTTATCAAGGAGAGATCAAGCCTAGAATTAAAAGAGAAATTTCCTGACAGAACGATCAGTGGAGCAGCTGGCTTTCAGAACTTGTGAGGCTCCTTTTAAGTTTTTAAGATGAGATTGGATAGACATTTGTCAGGAATGGTATAGAGCAGGGGTGTCAAACTGCCAGCCCGCAGGCCGGACGCATCACCAGGAAACTGCGCCCACCCCATTGCCGGCAATGGAGAAAAAGCTCCGATACGTCGCGCGACGTCACATGACATCGCGAGTTTGACATCTCTGGCATAGAGTCTCCTGCTTGGGCAGCAGGTTGGACTAGAACAGGGGTAGGCAACCTTGGCTCTTTTATGACTCGTGGACTTCAACTCCCAGAATTCCTGAGCCAGCCATGCTGAGGGGAAAGGGAGAGGTTTCCAAGCTGAGCCATGCTGGCTCAGGAATTCTGGGAGTTGAAGTCCACGAGTCATAAAAGAGCCAAGGTTGCCTACCAGTGGACTGGAAGACCTCCAAGGTTCCTTCCAACTCTGTCATTTTGTATTCTATATATTAATAGGTGGGCCTGTACACACATTCTATACATCATTATAGTACCTATGTGCAGCAATGGAGCTATATTTGGAATTGGGTGCAAACAATGGTGCTTGGGTGGGAGAATCAAAGTTTGTCAGCCTTTATAAAGGGGATAAGGCTTTGATTGCAATGCTATGTTCACCACCTTGCAGTTTTCAATCATATGTCACAGATGCCCATAGGTTCAAGGATGTGCTGAACCAAACTTGGAAAGATTATCAATAAGTCAAACCAGATGTGCATTAATCTGTGAAAGAAATCTGTTTTGTGGGGCTAAGTTTGGATTGTTCCTTCGACGGCAAAGGAATTAATTTCCTGTACAGATTTTCCTTGGGAAAAAAAAATTAATTGTATAATACTAACAGCTGCCAGATATACTTCCTACCTAAAATATGTTATTAAAATGGGGGGGAAATCTGGAATAATTTGTTATGGATTTAGCCAGATGGAAATTTGTGTCTAAGGTTGCATTCTCATGATATAACAAATCTTGGTTAGCTTTAACCTTAGAAAAATGAGGTAAGAAATTGATTCAGTTAATCATAGGGACATGTGTTGTGCAAATACAGCCTGGAATGTTAGTATGTGTGCTTGTGCATGTGTGAGGGAGAAAATCTGGGAAATAAACGTATGTAGGCAGAGATCAGTTTCCCATGGACTCAAGGGTATTTAGACACAAGCAATTGTAGTGTGTGGTTTGGGGTTAAGGGTGGAGTAGTTTTTATTCCAAAGGAATAACAGATGTGTCCATGATGGTGATAAGAATTTAGGAGGATTTTTTTCCATAGTAAAAAAGCAAACTAGTTTGGAGACACTTCCATTGAGAGCCCTGGCAAAGGACTCATTCCAGAGTATGCTGTAATAAAACTCAAGCCCAATCAGGAATTCCCTTGCAGCATCTGTTTCAACAGCGTCATGGTTATGCTCTTACCACATTCTTATTCATGATGAACACCTGTCTCCTCTGGTGATGTAGTTAGACCCTGGACGTGAGCTCTCAGTGACTGTCTTTGCATAACCTAATCAGGTTCCTTGGCTTAGTTTATAGGAGTTTTCAAACTAGGTTAGTTTACCATGAGAACTTGACAGAATTCCATGGGAAACTAAGGGTAAAAATAGTTCACTCCAGTGCAGCCAATTTTCTATCTCTAGAGCTTTGCCCCTTGATCAGACTTTAGAAATTTTGGTCTTAACCAACAGGTGCTATGGTCTGAAGAAGTTTGAAAACCCTGATTTAATTGGTTGAAATCCTATGGCACATTAAAACATAAACTAAGCACATTGGTTGGGTTTGCACAACAGCCTGCCGATTGAATATATTCTTGCCTTTTGTATATAGGAGGTATGTACAAGCATATAGTGCTACTTCCTCCTGGATTTCCCCATAACAACTCTCTGAGGAAGGTTGGGTTTATTCATTTATTTAGAAAAGTGACCGCTTTATGAGTGCTAATCTTAAGTAAATGCACTTGGGTGGGAATTCGATAAAACAGAGTTAGGTTAGGTTAAAAAAAACGACTGGCTCTGAAATGATTCAGTAACAAAATACCTGAAGGAAGGTCAAAATAATCCAATTGTTATGTATTGACTGAACAAAGCCAAAGTTTTTAGCTGCAAATTTTCCCCTGTGCCACATAACTGCATTTTTTTTTTTTGAAACATTGATGGGGTTTCGTATACAGTGTCCTTGTTTAAATGTGTCACTAATTTATTAATTGTTGCCTACTCTGGACCACAAAGGGATTAATAGCCACATTTTAGATATGTATGGGGGAACCCTGATTTATATTTGGATGCTTGGCAACTGATTCATATTTATGATGGTCACAGTGTCCCAGGGTCATGTGATCCCCTTTTGCAACCTTTTGACAAGCAAAGTCAATGGCAGGGCTGCTGGTGGCCAAGTGCTAAGGCGGGACTTCCTTCCCTCCCTCCCTCCCTTCCCTGCCTCCCTCCCTTCCCTGCCTCCCTCCCTTCCCTGCCTCCCTCCCTTCCCTGCCTCCCTCCCTTCCCTGCCTCCCTTTTTCTCATTCCCATCTCCTTCTGAAGGAAGAATTTGAAAACCCCCCCCCCATATTTTCCCTCTTCCATATATTGATCAAACAAGGAAAGGCCTCCAGAGACAGAAAAGACAAGCTGCTGAGTGAACTAGCTTAAAAAGGCACTTCCCCTTTAAGAATCAGCTACTGGCTAGAAAGGAAAGTAAGGAGCCCAGCCGGCACTTAAGGAAGAAAAAAAAAAAAAAGTACTGGCTGCTGGCTAAGGCAGCCTCCCCAAATGGCTCCATTCATAAGTAAAATCTGCAGCTCCAAAGGACTCTCTCACTGTAAGTGTTTGCCTGTGCTGGCTCTTTCCCTTCCCCACTACGTACCACCTGCCACTCATTAATGTACCACAAGTGGTACGCGTACCACAGGTTGAAAAGCCCTGCTGTATACCATATAAATACAGCCCAAACTGTTTTTTCAATCCTGGCAGTATGCTGAGCATGCAGTTCCCTGTATTCTGTGAACTCCGGCTGTTGTGTTAATTCCATAAATTATGGTTTGTTACATGTGGGTTAGTATACTCCCTCAAGTCAGACTAATTTGCTAATGAGTCCATAAATGTGTCTGTGATTCCACAATATGGAAATGATTTCCCATGGACTTCTTCTTAGGCTTTCTTTTTCCTTCCCTAACTCTGAGAATTTTGGATGGCTTTTCATCCATGTTCTGATCTAGTCAGCCTCTACTTAGTTTTTCCAGGCTTATCCAAGTCCACCTACTGTGGCACAGACCAAGAGGTCTGGTCAAAAGTATGAGTAGCAAACCTGAAGATAATTGCCTGTAAAGTTAAGTTGAGCTTACAATTAGCTGGTAAAGGAAATAAACTTCAGATAGTACTCACCTTACAACCATTTGTTTAGTGACTGTTCAAAGTTACAGCCACACTGAAAAATGTGATTTATGACCACTCCTCACATTTGCAACTGTTGCAACATCTCTCGGTCACGTAATCAAAATTCAGGTGCTTAGTGACCGTCATGTATTATTTCCAATGTTTATAACATCCCAGGGTTATGAGATCACCATCTGTGATCTTCCCAGATGGCTCCTGAGAAGCTAAGTCAATGGGAGAAGCTGAATTGCTTAATGATCAGGTGATTTACTTATAACATCTGCAGTGATTTGTTTAACATCCATGGCAAAAAAAAAAAAGGTTGTAAAATTAGGCGTAATCCACTTAACAACCACCTTGCTTAGTTAGCAATGGAAATTTTGGTCTTGAGTTGTGGTTGAAAGTCGAGGATTATCTGCATGTTTCAAAAGGCTTTGCTCAGTTTCAGCCAAGGTGCCTGGACAATCTCTCACCTAATTCTAGAAAATTAGGAGTAGCTGATAAAAGCGTATGCCTTTTAATAACATTTGTTAATTGGGAAAGGGACCATCAAAATCCTAGTTTTTGACATTATAGAGCAGGGGTCCCCAACCCCCAGTCCGTGGACCGGTACTGGGCTGCGGCATGCCAACAACCGATCCGCACAAACAAGCAAAGTCCCATCCGTGGGATGCAGGCAGCACACAAAACCACATACTCTCTGATCCACGGAACTGGTCCCCGGTGCCCAAAAAGTTGGGGACCTCTGTTATAGAGCAAAAGCTCCTGCAGTGTCTGCTGCTAAGCAATCTCTACACCGAAGTGAGCCACGCTGAATTAAATGGGGCTTCTTGCATTGTGCACCTAGAATTATAGTCTTAGCTGCCTAGTGTCCACATTTATGAAAGTAGGAGGAAAACAAAACCGATTATGAGAAAGACCAATCTAAATTTAAAAGCACTTTATAATTTAAAGTACTTTTTTGTGCCTTTTTATAATTTTCAAGTTTTTAATATTAACAATAATAAAATGAACTTGTATCTTTGGTTTTTAACTTGTCTGCCACCCAGAGTCATTTGACTGTGAGATGGGCAGCTATATAAATACGATGAATAAATAAATTTAGAAGGGGAATAGGAGCAAGGGGAGAGCAATCTTAATTTCTAATAATCTCCTAATCTAAGAAAGAAGGTTTAGTTGGCAAATTGATGGCTTGTGTCAATTTCTTTTTAGCGAGTTCTCCTAAAGTGGCTGAGGGCTTCGGTGCCAAGGCTTGTAGGTCACATTGTAACATGATTCTAAACTGGGCACAAGAAGGCGGGTGGTAGAGAGATTTTGGAACTGGCTCTGGGGACTAGGACTTTGTGCCATTTCAGATTAGAGACCGTCGACATACAGTTTGCTGCAGAAGTATACGGGCTTCAGTAGATTGAATTCCAAACTCTGGGGCTGGCTGCATGTAGCACCTTGGAACTAGGCTGCCAAGGCATTAACTGGTATTTCACTAAATACCAGTTAATACCACCTGCTACCTTTGCATTAAGACTTAATATGGTTCTTTTGTTTCAGCATTACATTTGAACATGCAAACCCACATGTTCTGAGAACCCAGCCATTCTGTCTGTGCTGAATGGGGAAAACCGTTCCTTTGCTGCAAATGTACTGCAGGTAGTCCTCAATTTACAACTGTTAGTTTAACAAACATTTGAAATTACACCAGTGCTGCAAAAAGTGACATATGACCGGTCCTCGCAATTATGACCACCACAGTGTCCCTATGGTTGCATAATCAAAATTTGGGCGCTTGGCACTGGCATGTATGTATGATGGTAGAGGCATCCTGAGGTCCCATGATCGTCAAAGTCAATGGGAGAAGCCAGGTTTGCTTAATTGACAACATGATTCACTTAATGACTGCAGCAAAAAAATGGTCAAAAAATTGGAAATGATTCACTTAACAACTGCTTCACTTAGCAATGGATGTTTTGATCCCAGTTGTGGTTATAAGTCAAGGGCTACTTGTACTATGTTAATTAAAGCCTCCTGTGAAATTTTGAGTGTGCTTTTTCCAAGTGACCAAATGTATGGATATCGCACGTGACAGGAGGAACCTGGCCTTGGATGATATCAACTGCTGCCAAATTCAGTAATCTGGCAAATATTTTTCCATCTTCTGAGGATATAAACGCAGCCACATGCAGGCGTGTTGAATTTCAAGAACATATCACTAAAGCAGGAAGAGAATAGGGGATTTGGATGAGGTTGGTAGAACATGAGCAATAGAGATGGGAATCTGTATTTATATATATTAAAATATTATTCTGTTATCCTTGGGAAGCTCAATCCTGGGAGAGCTAGAGTAGGCTGAAAGAGGGACTGGTTTCCACATCCATCAAGGGCACAACACATTTGCTTCTTCTTAACTTAGTGTTAAGAAGAGTACTCCATGAGTACATCTATTGTACTCCATGAGTACATCTATCGTGGTTCCCAAGCCTCAACTTAATGTGATATGTGCACCTAACCTCTCTCAGGCCTGCTCTGCTGTTCTAACCATCATAACATGCTGCCTCTTGCTAAAAAAAGGTTAAGATACATTACAAAATAAAATGAGTCTATTACCAGCATGCCTTTAGCAATTCTGTAGCTGACTTCAGATCGCCAAAAACCTGTTCAAGAGGAACCTGATTGCCTGAGGCCATAAACGGGTGGAATTCTCTCTTTTTTTAAAAAAGGAAAAAATTTCAACTATCTGTTGGTTCCTTCTTCTGGGAAACATTTGCGGATAAAGACAAGAGATGGATGGATATCTTTTCCTGTTAAGAAATATTAACATAATTAATTTTGTTTCTACTTGGAAACCACTTCTGGACTTGGTGTTTGAGGTGGGAAAAAAAATGAAACTTTGATTTTAGGTTTTGCTGATTAGATAGGTTTGTTGTGATAGAAATGGCCAGTATTTATTACGATATAAAAGTAAAAAGTTGAGGTTTGATGTTATTAACCTTATTCTACTGCACCAAAAGGAGTCGGAAGTCAATGCTTTTTTTTTTCTTTCCCCCCTCTATCCTACACTTTTCTCTCTTCCCCTTTCCCTCCCTTATTTTACCACTGTTTTCACTTTCCTTTGTATTTCTGTATTTAATATTTTGGTATATTAATAACATTTAAAAACAGGATTTCAAGATGTATTGAATTGAAATTATCAGAGACTAGCAAACTCTCTGTGCCCAGTAGGACCAGAACTCCCCCTGAGGACCACATCTGGTATATCTCTGAATATGCTGTGCTGTGAGGGTCCCCTTCGGCTCTTCCATCTCCTCTCAATTTCTCTCCTATCCTGTCAATTCCCAGCATCCCATATCTGAGCTGCAAAAACCCAGGTGACCATTAGATGGTAGCTGAGGGATAATTTTACTACCTCTACTGGTCATCTGACGTTTTGCAGTCCAGATATGATGTGCCCAACGTGATCTCTAGATCACTTTCCATTGCAGTCCCAGAGAAGAACTTTGAGCCAACAACTCCATTAACAACTCCATTAACTCCATTAACTGCTTGTTCATCCACATTTTTTTCTTTGGAGAAAATAAGCAAGGAAGTAAGTTCCAAGGTGCTGCGAGGACTACAGCCGCCAGCAGTGCATCATCGATTGTGTCATCTTTCTGTACATGACTGGATTTGCGTGAAAAAACTCAGCCACAAGCTGGCTGACTACATTTCGCCCTAGTTAAATTGTGTGCACTCGACCCACGTGATCACTCTATGGTTCCCTATCATGATAACCCAGAACATTGAGCAATAGGAAGGAAGACAGTTATTTGGAGCAACCAGGGGCCCACATGTAATACCTGCCTGCCTCTCTTTAAAGTAGCGGCACTCTCTTTAAAGTAGATGTGTGGATTTCAACTTCCAGAATATTCTAGACAGCATTGCTGGCTGTCGTATTCTGGGAGTTGAAATCCATATAACTTAAAATGGCTAAGGTTGGGAAAGATTGCTTTAAAGAGTTAGCCGCACAATGTGGGGCTAAGACGCAGCTGCTTTAAGGGGTTGGGGAGAGGTATTATATCTGTGTGGTTGTCTGCCTTCTCAAACTGGATTAAAAAGAGGCAGCTCAGGGAAGGAGGAAGCCAACCTACTGAGGGAAGCCCCATTTTCATGAGCAAAAGAAGTAAGCAAAGAGAAGAGGTGGGCACACACAACACATTTAAGTAAAAAAAAGGAATAAACCATGTCACGATGATTGTGCAGGGCCAGACATGGATCACCATAAGAGAGATATAATTTTAGCAAGGATATCCTTGGTATTGGTGCCTTCATAAATAATCAATGTATCAATCTAAAATATTTGAGTGGAATCATATTAAAGGTTTATCTGCCAGGGTTTATTTAAATTATATGAAATAATATCCACCAAATCTGGAATCTCTCAATTTATAAAAATCATTGGATATATTGAGCTTGGACTGTTGTGAAAAGGATATATAGTTCTGAAAAAAGATTATATGCCAGACATTAAAAATTACATAAAAGATTATAGACAAAACTAGACACTATGATTTCATTGGGTCCAGATATAATTTACTGTCAAAAAATTGAATCATAATGATGAGATTGAAAAATGTGATTTGCATACCTCACCATACCTTTTTATTAGTGTAATTTCATTATACTCTATTTATTTCGGGGAGATTGAGTTATTTCCTGCAAGCTAGTTTTTCTGCTTATGCTGGAAACCTTTGCACTACTAAAAATACAAGGACCACTGCATCCACTAATATGCAATTAGGTATCTTACTCAATTGCTTCGGATGGTTGTTTATGCAGTGATATACAGGTAATCCTTGACTTACAATCATTTAATGACCATTCAAAGTTACAACAGCGTTGGAAAAAGTGACTTGTGACAGTTTTTCACACTTAAACAGCTATTGCAATATCCCTGTAATCACATGATCAAAATTTGGAGGCTTGGCAACTTGCATATGTTAACGATCATAGCAGTGGCCCGGGGTCATGTGATCACCTTTTGCGATCTTCTGACAAGCAGAGTCAATGGGGAAGCCAGATTCACTTGACTGTGTTACTAACTTAGCAACTGCTGTGATTCACTTAACAACGGTGGCAAGAAAGGTCGTAAAATTGGGCAAAACTCATTTAACAACGGTCTTGCTTAGCAATGGAAATTTTGGGCTCAGTTATGGTCGAGGATTACCTATACTTTCCGTTATAATTCACCTGGAAGAAGACAGCCGTTTGTAGGTGGTGGATGGCATTTGAAGTGTTGGCCACAGTGTGGGTTCTCTCACCAAATGTCTACCGTGGAGGTAGACATTTTGTTTTCTGTTACAAAATGGCTCCAAAACATCCATTTACTGAAAGCCAATGGGTGACCTAGTTCCCCACCATCTCATCCATACTGCCCCATTTCAGGCATGGTAGGTGCAAGAGAGGAAGGGCTGATGGTCATTCTCCATGTTTGTGCACATCACTATCTCATATGCCAGAGGTCCGCAACCTTTTGGGCACCAGGGACCGGTTCCGTGGAGAGAGGTTTTTCCGTGGACCAGAGGAGGCGTGGTTTCATGTACTGCCTGCATCCCGCAGATGGGGCTTTGCTTGTTTCCACGGCCCGGTGCTGGTCCACGGACGGGTTGGGGACCCCTGTCATAAGCTATACATGGCCTCAACAGTTCAGGGTTTCAGACAGGTCCTATAATTGTTTAATTTCCAATGTCTTTTTCTCAAAAGTGGTGTTCTTCCTGGAATGAAATTGCTTTAAATCACTTTTGGTAGTCTATAGTTATGTCTTACTCCTTGGCATATTGTTTTTTTTTTTTACTAAATATCTGAAGATTTTAATTAAGGTTAATTAAGGTTAATAATATAATCAGAAAAGAATCAGGAAATGTATAGAAAAAGCAAGTTGTGCATAAAAAAGTTTAGAAGCACAATGAAACTAACAAAATATTAAATTGAAATGACATTAATACTAAATACTTTGTTTTGAAAATTGGAATCTGTTAAAATAAATCAAATTACAATCAAATCATTGTACAGTAATTTACAATAAATCCAGTATAAATGGATTTATAAATTAGAACTCAAAGAAGAAAAATAACAATACGTTCTACAATATGGAAAATTTTTAACAATTTAGCAAATGACCAAAATTAATGTTTATAGATTAGATGTTATATTTTTATGTTAGAAGGAACCCTGAAACTCAGTTAAATTCAATAACAAATTTGTTTTCTAAAGTCGCTTTGACATTGTTGCATAATTCCATAACTTAATTTGCCATTTTTCTATAGGAGAAACTATTCATGTTTTCAGTAAGAAAGGGTATTCTAGCATATGATCCCATATATGGTACTATACAAACTCAGTTCAGTATATTTTGTAGGAACATAAGGTTTAATATTAATTTATAAAAAGATAGCAGACCGAAAGGAAAAAGCCATCTTTTTAACTTCTATTTCATTCTATTATAAATTCTTTTCCAGAATTGTGGAATTGCCTTACAACACTGTTACCAAATGTGGAAGAATGATCCAACATGACTATTGCATTTCCAGCTCTTTTTAGAAAATAAGTGTAATATTAATAATAAAGGTTCTAGATAGTATTTCCAGTGTTGGATATCAATTGTTCTGTTAAACTTCTACATCCGTTTGATCATTATAGTCTAAACTTGTTCATTTTCTGAACCATACTTCAACAGCAACTTGTTGATCTGAGTTTTGTGCAATAGATTTCATATTATATGTTTTTCAAATTGGTCAAACTTTATTTTGGAATTCCTTTGGGAGTATTTATACATATCGTTGAAGGAAAAGTCTTCATCATGGTTCAGTCCAAGCCAGGAATAAACAACATGGCGACTGCTTTAGGAAGAAGGTTGCAGTTTATTGAAGAGGAGAGCCAGATAGAAAGATGGCTTTGGAAGAAGAGAGAGAGAGCGCACATGTAGGGAGTGGGTTTTTATACCTTCTTGAGCCATTTGTTTGGAGTTGTTCCTGTGGCATGAACTTTGACCTGAGTCTGAGTGTGCCTTTCTGGTATTCTGATGGTGGTGGGTTAATCCTATTATGTCCCAAGGGTCATATCCTGCTTCCCTGGGGCTGGGGCTGATGACTCTTAGATTTTTGGTGTTGATTCTAGGGATCTTTTTTCCTAATCCCAGTCCTGGCTCCAGTCTGACAAGATTATCACATCTGCATTCTGCAAACTTGGTTTCTGTTTGGGACAGAGAGACTTGGGGGGGGGTGGGGTTGGTTTCTGCCTTTAAATCCTTTAGGGCATGGGTCGGCCAGCAGAAATATCCAACGAGCCGCACGGACCCGTTTCCCTAAAAAAAAAAAAACCCTGGGAGCCGCCCACGCATGCGCACCCGCGCATGCCCGTTCGCGCATGCACGCACCCGCCCGCGCATGCGCACCCGCCCGCGCATGCGCACCCGCCCACGGCGGAGGCTCCGGAGCCGCAGGTGATCCCTCAAAGAGCCGCATGCGGCTCCGGAGCCGCGGGTTGCCGACCCGTGCTTTAGGGAAATATATTCTGTCTTTTAAATATTTCCAAAAATATTTCTTTCTCTGGGGGGGGGGGGGGGGGGGCTGGCTTCCCACAATATTAAAACCAGTGAGTTGTCTCTTATCATTTTGAGAGAGAATCTCAAAGGACTTCATTTTTGTTTTATTAATAATTCTTGAAGTCTGTATAAATACACTCGCCATTGTTCAAATATCTTTGTTCATTCTTCACAAATTTAAATATTTAATATCAAAACAAGTAGTGATAAATCTGAATTTTTTTTCTGCATTCATCCCATACTTTTAGCATTCCACCTAATAAACCCTTACAGCTATATTCTTTTTTATTAGCATCAGATCAAACATATTTATACAAACCATGGTCAGATTGTATCATTTTAAAATGATTATTTCATTGAAATTGGAGAGAGTGTTGCTGTGTACTTTTATCTCTCTTATAGGGCTTTAGATGTTTTAATAGCAAGTGTACAAATAAATGAATTTCTGGATGAGTACTATTAATTTTAGTCTGTTACCTTGTTTCAGACATCACTGCAACACAAAGATTTAGTTTGTGAACTAAAAAAATCCAGAAGCTGTGAAAACCGAGGAAGTTGGACACACTGCTCTAAAGCATATTTGCCCACTGCATTCTTGTGTGATCACATGAAAAGCCTGCTTCATAGGTAAGTTCACAGACTCTGTGTCCTCCTGAGTAAATGGGATTTAATTGGAACCAGGATTATCTTTGTAACCTTTTATAATAAGCAAAACAGAATCAAATGATCAATTAAGTAAACCCAGGATTGTTTGTTCTAACTGCTAGGGACTATTTTAGGCAAAGGTAAATATTTCCACAGTCCTTTTAACAGTGCTTGTTTGAACTGGAAACCCTCAGAACTACAGTAAGCCTGAAATTTGGGCATTACAAAATACAAGATTGTAGAGCTGTGATAGAGCCACCTATGTTGCACACAAAAGTTCCCAGATTCAATTCTTGACTTTTTTTTTTGATTGAAATGTCAGGAATCAAATATAGAAACTAATTAGAAATACCTCTGCACACGTTCATAGGTTGGCCTGCTTTTATTAAAAAATAAAATACAGGTGAGGGGACTGAGACTAATATATCACCTAACATTCATCTACAGCAGGGGTGTCAAACTACCGACCCACAGGCCGGTTGCATCATGCAGAGGCTGCGCCCATCCCAGCTCCAGCAATGCAAAACAAGTCACGATACGTCACGACACGTCATGTGACGCGAGTTTAACACCCGTGATCTACAGTTTCCTCTCATTCCAAATGTCTTCTCATTCCAGATGTTTTCTCTATTCTCATAAAAGTTCAGAAGACAGGGTTGGAGTCTGGAGTGATCTGCAAAATACTATAAATTGAAATCTTTTCGGTTCAGCATCAAAACTATTGCCTTTCCCTAGGCTTATCTATCAAAGAGGCAATTAAATGTACCCTGGACACTTTTGCTTAGGGAACCAACTGCCAAATCATGTGAAAACTCTTTTGTAATTGAGCACCCACAAACACACCAGTCTTGCTTCATAATTTGATGTAAGATAACTGCCTTGAAGAGCCGTCATTTATGTAATTTGCAGAGATAAAGATAGAAAAGTCTCTCCTAATTTGCAGGAGATTAAGGTTAGCAAACAAAGCTGTGGAATATTTGCTGAGGACAACTGGCACTTATAGTCTTGTTCCAGGGCTGCCCCTTGTTTTGAATTCCCTCTCCCTTGGTGGCTGGCACCCATTGCTGCCTTTCATATCTGATTTTGGCTTCCCTTGTTCCATGAAGGTTAGATCAACCTCAGTTTACTCCTTGTGAGGAATAATTCAATTTTTGCATAGATGGTGGAACTGGAAAAAAAAGTGAGCAGAGAACAAAGGATCACCCCTGATACAAAGCCAGGCTTATTGTTGAAATTAACTTTCCTAGTGAAGATTGTTTTCTCTCTCTCTCTCTCTCTCTCTCTCTCTCTCTCTCTCTCTCTCTCTCACACACACACACACACACACACACACAGATATGAACACATACACAATTTTGTTGTTGTTCAGTTAAGCATGTCCGACTCTTCATGACCCCATGTACCATAGCATGCCAGGCTTCCCGCCCTCCACTATCTCCTGGAATTTTCCCAAATTCATATTCATTGTGTGGATGACCCTATCTAACCATCTCATCCTCTGCCATCCCTTCTCCTTTGACCTTCAGTCTTTCCCAATATCAGGGTCTTTTCAATGAGTCCTCTCTTCTCATTAGGTGGCCAAAGTATTTGAGCTTCAGTTTCAGTATCTGTCCTTCCAAAGAACAGTCAGGGATTGACTGATAATGCTTAACTAAATAATCCTGATTTTTTAAGGCTTTACAGACTAATGTCAGCACCATCACTTGGGCTCCAGAAAGCATTTGAAGTATTGGTATTGTAAGGACTTGCCTTAGCTAGTCCTCCCAAGAAAGCAAAACTCTTGAGACAGGTATCATCTAAAAAGGAACTTTTATTGAGAGACAATGACAGCAAGAAAGCAAAGCAAGATCTAGCATTTTCCTACGCGAAACGTTACAGTAAAACATCCCTCACCCCAACGGCCAAATGTCCGGTTTTATTTCATCCAATCCTCAGGTGCGAAGTTGTTATGGGGACCAGAGTGATAAGCGTAGTTCCCAGGCACCATTCTCAGGGTTTCAATTTCCCCTTGGCCTCTCGATCTCCTCCCTTCGGGCAGAGATAAGACAGATGACCCAGGGCACATTCCTTCTTCCGTTAACACCCCATACCAGCCTCCCCCCCTCCTAACAGCAGAACAGCAAAGCATCCTCCTCCCCCCTCCCAGCAGAATGGCAGAACTGAACACAGAAAACCCCTATAATAAAAGAGGGTCTGACAGGTATTGTATGGTCCTCTCTGGATATCCCATTTACCAATGGAGTAGTTGCATGCTGCACCAGCTGGAATTTCTCTGTCTTAAAAAGAACATTCCTGTAGACCATGTGACAGCAGTTCAGTTATGAGATTATTAGGCCCAGGCCATGTGCATATTCCTTTAGCACAGGGGTCTCCAAACTTGGCAACTTTAAGATTTGTGGATGTCAATTCCCAGAATTCCTTTCAACTCCCAGCATGGCTGATTGGGGAATTCTGGAAGTTGAAGTCCACAAGTCTTGAAAAGTTGCCAAGTTTGAAGACCTTTGCTTTAGCAGGAATGACATTTCATTTAGATTAGGCTACCTTCTTTATTCTCAAGCCGAAGAATCATCTGTCCAGAGCATCCATGTGTTTCAGACAGTACCCAGATTAAAAATGTCCAACTTACAGACAACAGGAGGAAGTAGTATTATGTGTGTTCACTGCCTTGAATTATTTATAAAGTAATAAACACAGGATAAAAATCTAATAAACAAACTTGTACTTGGGAATGGATCGCCTATTTCTAAAAATGGTGGACAGCATTCTCCTTCTTCAAGTTGATGAACCACTGAAGCTGCGCATTCATGAACTGCTGAAGCCGTCCATTTTTAATATATAGTTTGCCAGCTCAAGGAAGGAGAACACTGTCTATTATTTTTAGTAATAGTCCATTCTTAAATACAACATACATACAAATTCCAAAAAGACTTGGGGGTGGATCCTGTTTTTAAATTGGAGAAAGTCTGCACTGAAGATTCAGCTTCATTTTATTAGCCCTCATTCACTTCAGGCAATTGTGAGACACCTAGATAGCCCTTCCTGTTTCAGGGGAAAGTATGCCGAGGAAGTTGACTACCATATGCACACTGATTACATCAGATACCTGCATGGCCATCTCTTATATAGGAGCAAAACTAGAACTGTAGGACTCTATAGTGCAGTGATGGCGAACCTTTTAGAGACCGAGTGCCCAAACTGCAACCCAAAACCCACTTATTTATCGCCGGGTGCCAGGTGGGCGTGGCCCACTGGGTGGGCGTGGCTGTGGTGGTCATGGCAGACTAGGTGGGTGTGGCCAAGGTGGGCATGATCACCTCAATGTTGCTCGTGGGGACACCTGTGGGGGCCGGGCAGGGTTGGGGGAGATCCAGGGGGTCTCTGGCAGGTGGGGCGGTAGGCAGGAGGTTTGTCCTGCAGGATGAGGCGAGGCAAGGCGAGATAGGGCGGAGGTGCCATTGTCACAGAGCAAGATGAGGCAGGGGCCAGGGCGGCTGCTGCCTGAAACCATCGGCCCCCGCACACAGAGGCCAGCGAGCGCATGGGTACTGGGATGCATCCGGCCACGTGGGACCTCGGCGAGTTAGCAGGTGGCTGGTTGAAGAGGGACGGTTGCCATCTCTGGGGCATGGCAGGTGTGCCCACAGAGAGGGCTCTGAGTGCCGCCTCTGGCACCCGTGCCATAGGTTCGCCACCACTGCTATAGTGCAATTGTCAGGATGTAGTAACTTACTTTCACTGTAACTTACTTCCCACTCACAGAGCCACTCCACTAATATTCCATGATCAGTAATGTCAAAAGATCTACATGAATTTGTGTAATAGCACATTCTGAGGAAGCAACCAAACCATTTCAGTGCTCCATTAGATCTGAAACCAAACTACAAAAGGCATCATTTGAGTCCCTATATCACAATGTATGTTTGGCACTGTCTTGTTCAGGAACCTATGGCTCTGGTGCACCCATAAACACAACAGGCAAACGCCACGATCCCAAATCCCTAATCTCTATCCACACTGGCACGAAACAGCACCAATTCTATTGGAGCAATATAAGAATCATCAGCCATGCTACCACCCGCCACGCTCGCAAGTATATCGAAGCCTGGCACTCCACAAGCAATTCCATCAACAGACACATTGACCTACAACCAGTCTACGAACCCCTCAGAATCCAAATCAACCACACAGCCAACCAGAGACAGCACCGACCCTCAACCAATCCACGCAACCGCCCCCCCAACCAGCACTTCATCTCCCAATGACCCTCACCTGACGTGACCTCCCCCTCGCAAGAGCCACTACAAGACCTTCACTTGACACAACCCACACCTGA
Organism: Azemiops feae; assembly: GCA_023970755.1. Lineage (NCBI taxonomy): Eukaryota > Metazoa > Chordata > Lepidosauria > Squamata > Viperidae > Azemiops > Azemiops feae. The sequence continues at coordinate 1,088,836 of JALGBA010004203.1, read as the reverse complement.
CACATCACAAGACCCTGACCTGATATGATCCTGACCTGACCTAACCTCACCATCACAAGACCTACTGACCACATGAAGCCCTTATAAGGAGAAGAACACCAACACTGACATCCCCTAAACTCCGCTGAAGATGTTACCTAGCCTGGTAACGAAACGTTCGGAAACCAACCTACAAGCTCGGAGAACAAACCTCCACCCTCACCCTACACCCGAGCTACAGATATTCTCCACTATCACAAAGACAACAGTTTCTACTAAATTGTGATATATAATTTGAGAATAAAATGAGGATGATTTTTATCCTCAAATTGCTTTAAATGCTACTGTAATTGCACAATGACAGAGATATCAGTCTCGTTTTCAGCAGAAAAATTAGGGGTTAGGAAGAACACAAAAGGGGAATTCCCAGGAGTTGGGTTGGAGGCGATAGGCGGCATTTTAGAATAGGTGGGGATGTTTGAAGAATTTAAATTAGAATATGCAGAAGTGAAAAGGAAGTGGGAAAGTTTTGTCTAGGATTATAAAGGAGAACAAGAAAGGAGTGAGAAGCAGCTATGTAAATCTCATTGTCAGATTGCTGATTATAAAAAAACGGGTTTGATGTCCCTTAATGAGATTTACATAGCTGCTTCTTCTTTCTTTTGTATTGTCTTTTATACTGTAAAAGACTGAAGAGGAAATAGATTTAGATAATTTATTCTCGTTAAAAGTTTTTAGTTCTTGTAACTAAAAACAAATAGCTGAAGTGTTTCTGAAAGTTACCAGTCTGTAGAAAACGTTTAACTTTTATTCAACTTTTATTTTTCCTCAAGATAAATCTGCTCCCTGTCGCGCCCCCCCGCCCCCAAAATGGAGAATTTGCTCACTTCCCCCCCCCCCATCCACAGCTATTTCGTGAGAGCTAGCTTTTCTCTCCCAGCCGCAAACCGCCATTCTGTTTGTTTAGAGAGGGAGAAAAGAAAGTGTCAAATTTACCAGGACATTTTGGAAGGCATCTAAATTATATGTGCTTATGTCAGTTTCAATAATTCTAGAAAACCACCATTAGGACAAGAAGAATGCACGCTTTGAGGCTGCTTGAATCTCCCTGACCAAAATGGGGAAAAAAAAGGGGGTTGAAAAGCACGTTGTGCTGGTGAATGTTTGGCTCTAAAGAAGCATTTTTTTCTCTCTTGGTGGGAATGAATATTTATTAGGTTTCTGAACATGAGACCAAAAGTAGTTCCAGAACAGGCAAGGACTTAATCTATCTCCCCTTCTGTTACTTTCCCTTCATTTTCAGGCAAAAATTGTTTCCTCCACCTCCTACTATTATTTCTCCTTCCTCCTCCTCCTCCTCTCCTCTTCCTCCTCCTCCTCCTCCTTCTTCCTCTTCTTCTTCCTTCTCCTCTTCCTTTTCCTCCTCCTCCTCCTCCTTCCTCTTCTTCTCCTTCTTTATTCTTCTCCTCCCCTCTCTCTCTGTCTCTCTCTCTCTCTTTCTCTCTCTCACACACACACATACACACCATAATTCAGAAATGTAGTGCTCCACAGAATTTACTTTGGTGTATCAATTAAAATTGTGCCTGGGTCCTATCCTCAAGGTTATCAGCCAAAAGTGTAAACGCACAAAAGAAGGGAAGGGAGATCAGTTTGAAATTGCCAAAACAAACTGGTAAATTCTTTACAGAACATTCTATCCTGATGAGGCCAGGCTGAATTTTATCAAAGACTTTCCTCTTCAAACATAGTTGCTGAGGCAATTATTGGTGCCTTGTAATCCTTTCTCCAGTACTATATCAGTGGTAGTTTTACCTTGGAACAGAAAGTTTTACTTTTGGGTTCTGAAAGCAGGTTCCCTTTGTGACCAGTGACCAAGTTGGTTTTCCATTTGCTTTTGCCATTTACTGGGAAGAAAGAGGCCCAATTTCCATTCTTCATCCTGCAAACTACATCCACACTGAGCTGAGGAAATGATCCTTAAACGTCTAACCTGGTTGAACCTACATTTTGAATTAGATTTCAGTCCCTGGTTTGGAGGCACCTTTAGTTTGTCCAGGCAATAAAAAGTAATATATAGAACAATGGTTCTCAAATTTGGCAACTTTAAGATGTGTGGACTTCAACTCCCAGAATTCCCCAGCCAGTATGCTGGCTTGGAATTCTGGGAGTTGAAGTCCACACATCTTAAAAGTTGCCATGGTTTAGAAACACTGATACAAAGGGAGGAAGCATCTTGCAATTCTCTAAATTTGTGGAATGTTTCTGTTTTTCCAAATTGGTGTTTTATTTAGAGCCAGGATTGTGGCTCCTGAATTAATCTTAACATTTCAACAAATTGTTTTGGGTGGGTTGTCCATTCGTTTAACCTTTTTGTCGCTGTTTGTTTTCTAGATTGGCTTCTTGAAGAACATCCTCCAGCATGTGTGTGTACATAAATCATATTATATGTGCAGTTCATTAAGCCAAATAATATTTTTCTCTCACTTAAAGTTCTGCTATTAATGAATGGTGTATACAGTGACCCAAAACACATTATGACTGAAGATAGATAAGTCCATTGAAATACCTGCTAAATGTATAATCAAAAACATCTTATATTGTGCTAATACTACACACACACACACACACACATAACACAAATTTTTGAGAGATATTTAGGACAAGCTAATGCCTCTGTAGTTGCATGACAGTGTGAGAGCAAAAAGCTGTTTGTGTATACTAAGTACCTGACGTGTGAGCGTACATTTCCTAGCAAATAAGGGACCTATTGTCAATGTGCAAAGATTCCATACATTTAGAACCGTATAGTTGAACTTTTTCTAGTACTACACTTGAAAAGAGTTCTAGATCGGGGAAGAAGATCTGCTGTGTACACTTCTAATCGAGACTAGTATTGAGGTGTGTGAATTTGCAAGGAGCGTAAGTTCCAGATCACAGTGTGTGCCTGTGTACACATTGGTGTGTTTGGGTCTCATACTGTCTCCCTTGATGGAGAAATCCAAAGCAGACCTAGAAATAGCTGGAGACCCTGAGGGTGAATCCCATCAAGATCTTCTGCCTGAGGAACCTGCTACTCGCCCTACCTGGGGATCAAAGACTCAGTATATCCTTGCCCAGGTTGGCTTTTCTGTTGGACTTGGCAATGTCTGGCGTTTCCCCTACCTGTGTCATCAAAATGGTGGAGGTGAGTTGACTTGGGCAGTTCTGCCAAATTTGGGACTTGGATTCTACTGCAAGATTCTCCCCCTTTTTTCTAAGAAATTATGGCTTCTCACATGTGACTCTGAAGTAGCAGCTTATAAAGCTGTTTTTATAATTTGTGTATCTTTTATCCTTTTACTACTGTATATGCAGGTAACATCTAAAACTTAGATACATAGTCCTCTGTAAATGGAAAAGGAATGATTTTCTGAATTAAAGTACACATTTGAGAAATGGCAAATAGACCACTTTAGCAGTTTGGCTGAAAGCAAGCAGGCAACCGAAGTGGTGCATTTATTACAGAATACATTCTCTACCGTTTAGATACTTATTTTTCTGGCAGGAGAATTGGAGACTCTGGATTTTCACAATTTTAGTTATCTAGTTTCCCAGGACAAGCTTACAAGGCCACCGCACGCTCACTTTCCAAACAGTATTGTGTGAAGTTGATCCTTTTGACGGTGAAGAAAATTACCTCCCTTTCTAAAACATTTGGAAACAATATTTTTAAACAATCTCCTTTTGATGGTAACAACAAACCTATCATACACGTGATCCATTTCATCAGGTTTAAAATGGTTCAACACTTTAAGGCAGTGGTCTCCAATTTTTCGGGCTTGGCGGCCTGATGGGGGGAAGGAGAGGGGATGGTTCTGTGTGAGCGGCAGGCACATGCATGCACAGCCCACTGCTCTCACAAATGGAGCTTCATGCGCAAGTATTGCTTGCGCGACCCAGTTCCGAACAGGCCATGGCCCAGTAGTGGGCTGAGGCCCAGGGATTGGGGACCCGTGCTTTAAGGGGTATAAATGTCTGGTTAAATAATCTTGCCAGGTGCTTAAGAAAAAAAAGTAGCACAGAAAGACAACAGAGACATAAATGCAAGAGGCCTTCAGAATGTGATCCATAAACTATATTCGTCTCTTAAGAGAAATGAAGGCCAACAGCATATTTAAAGGAGAAGATCCATTCTTTAGCAATCAAGGCCAGGATTTGGGGTTTGCTTAACCTGCTTTAAAGCCAGTTTGGTGTAGTGATTAAGACACTAACCTAGAAACCAGGAGACCCTGAGTTCTAGTCCCACTTTAGGCACAAAGCCAGCTGGGTGACTTGGGCCATTCAATCTCTTGTCAACCCTAGGAAGAAATCGTTGGCAGAAAATCTTGCCAAGAAAATTGCAGGGATTTGTCCAGGCAGTCACCGGGAGTCAAAAACGGACTTAAAAGGACACATACAAAAAACCCAAAAAACTCTACTAGTTTACTGGCACATCGTCTTTCCCCTTTGTTCAGCCTGATTCAGGAGACTGTCATTTGTGAAATAATTGCCATAATGACTGGAATCCCTAAAATATTGCCTTTTGCTGGACAGGTTCTTTTCTGCTGCTATACCTGCTCCTCCTCCTCCTCATTGGGATCCCTCTCTTCTTCCTGGAGCTGGCAGCTGGGCAGATTATCCGACAGGGCAGCATTGGCGTCTGGAAGCACATCAGCCCCCGCCTAGTAGGCATCGGCTTTGCAAGCTGTGTGGTGAGTGCCATGTCACTGTTCTCCTGAGTCTGATATTTATTTATATGTCTTGAAGAAAAAAAAGGGGAGGGGGGGGGGAAAGCCCTTCAGAATAAACCAACCTGTCGGAAAAATATTAATTGGTTAATCTTTCTAGTAATCAAAAGGAACTTTTGATTCTTTTAACCTATTTATTTATTTATGAAAATCGTTTGCTGCCCATCTTGCCAGCTTATAGCCTATATGTCTTCCCTAACCTATGGCCCGTTTTCTTTGTTACCTCCTGGGAGGAGGCTTCGTAGCATGCGAAGCAGAACAACTAGATTCCCTAATAGCTTTATACCATATAGCAGTGGTGGCGAACCTATGGCATGCGTGCCAGAGGCGGCACGCAGAGTCCTCTCTGTGGGCACGTGTGCTGTCGCCCCAGCCCCGCCTCCCCCCACGGCCCCCTCCTCACCAGCAGCCCCCCTGGAAGAGAGTCGCCCCCGGGCACGACCCGCATGGAGCAGTGCAGCCAAGGATATGGTAGCCGGGCAGCAGGGATAAGACTCTGCCCTGGCCCCCCGTCACGCGCAGATGATGCTGCGGGGCGCGGGCAGAGGGCGGGCCATGGAGGCAGTAGGTGGCCTTGTGGGCGGGGCGGGGGGGCGGAGCAGGCAGGGTGGTTTTTGGGCACTTGGTATCTAAAAGGTTCGCCATCACTGCCATATAATATTAATCTTGTTAACTCTCAAGACTCTTTTTTTCTGCTAACGTAATCTAAATGTATTCTATATATGTGTGTGGGGGTGTATGTATACAGTATATATGTGTGTATGTATATATATAGCATATGCGTATGTATGTGCATATATGTGTGTGTGTGTGTGTATACACAGATATACATACTTTTGAGATCAGACATCAGAATTTCATTTTTTAATGTGTGCCAGTGTGTTCATAGAAAAAAGTGACAATAAAGGTTTATCTTATCTATTGGGTGGAAATGTTTACCCTCTGCTACCTACAAGCAGACTCTTATGGTCTCAAAAAGAGACTACAAATAGTTCTCGACTTATAACCGGTTGCTTTGCAACAGTTCAAAATTGCAGTGGCCCCTCAACCTAGTTCTGAAGTTCCAGTAGCGAGGAAGGCTCCCCGTGGTCATTTAAGCACATTTTGGGTGTGCTCAGCAGTAAGCCTGCACTTAGAGCAATTTGCAGTGTCCCACGATCACACGACCACAATTTGCAAAGTTTTTTGTTTGTTTTTTTGGCTGAAATCTGACGTTTATTTCCAGATTCTAGCAAAAAACAACCCGTAGCAAAGAATGGGTTTGCTTTGCGACCGCTGCGTCTTCAAATGTTTTCAGATTGTGATTGTTTGTAATGTGACAGAAGGGAAAGAACGTACGTACGACTGGTGAACTCTTTTATTAAAAAATATTTAATCTGAATTAATGAAAACATAGATGAAATCGAACCTAATTTAGTTTTTATTTTGGACTACTCCCTACGGTTTGGAGTGTAATCCTCAACCTGGAAAAGCTTAGAATGGCCACTCCCTCGGTCTGAAAAAAAAGTTGCACGTCTCTGTTTTGGAGAAAAGGAACATTTCAGAAGAGGTTTAGCATGTTCTAAACACATTTCTTTTCAAACGTTTTTGACGTCATCCGTAGTTTGTCGGCAAATGGTTCCCCTTCATCAAAGCAATTGTATCCATGTCCAGGGACAATATGGAACCACTGATTCATTTTGCTTTCCTTTTAGGTGTGTTCTTTTGTTGCCCTATATTATAATGTCATTATGGCATGGAGTCTTTTCTACTTGGGTAGTTCTTTCCAGTTTCCCCTTCCGTGGAGTAGTTGCCCAGGAGCAGAAAATGAAACAGGTGTAGGTAAGTCGGAACACAGGAAACAATAGGCATTTGTGGCTTTTTGGGGTTTTGTGGCATCTCTTGTATCACAGAATTATGCTGCTTTTAACAAGGATTCCTGCACACAATTCCCAACCCTGAACTGTGTGGTGGAACAATGGTTTAACCCAGGGGTAGGCAACCTTGGCTCTTTTATGACTCGTGGACTTCAACTCCCAGAATTCCTGAGCCAGCCGTGCTGAGGGGAAAGGGAGAGGTTTCCAAGCTGAGCCATGCTGGCTCAGGAATTCTGGGAGTTGAAGTCCACGAGTCATAAAAGAGCCAAGGTTGCCTACCCCTGGGTTAACCAGCTCTTTCCCTCCCAACTTATGGCAAGTTTCAACTTCTCCTAAGGCTCTTTCAAATACTGATATCAAAATATCAGGAGTTGGTTGAGTAGTAGATAAATCCCAACTATGGTTTGACCATTATAGGTTGACTGTAACTCAGATGTGTCTAGTCCATTGGCCACTTGTGGCCCTGGACAGCTAGTAATGCATTCCCACAAGATTGTAAATGTTTAACATTATTAAGTGATTTATATACATTAACTATATTACATACTGTATATGCGGCCTAAGACAATTTCTCTTTATTCAGTGTGTGGAGCTAAAAGGTTGGACACCATGCTTTAGCTCAAAGGAAAAACTTATGTTTTTGACACAAAATTTCTAGATAGGCCTGAGAAAAAACACTTTTGAATCACAGAGAGCTGCTATAAGTCAGTGTGAACAAAAAAGAGACAGACTCCTGGTCTGGTATAAGGTAGACATATACAGTATAATCTTGCTAATCTACCATGAAAGAATATAGGAATGGAAGATTGTAAATAAACCAGTAGACTGAGCTGGGACACAGCAATCTTTTGAATTCTTAAAAGATAATCAGGTATTAAGCTTCATCTCTTAAAAAGTTTATCCACCCAATCGCATGAAATGTCATCTCCTGGATGCAGAAGGAGTTAAATAAGAATAGTTTCTACACTATATATCCTCTTTTACAAATTGTCTAAGTAAATTAACAGTGATTCCCCAGAAGGACTGTGATACTTGGACTGCAAAAATTTAGACAACCATTAGAATAATATTTCTCAATCATGGCAACTTTAAAATGAATGGACTTCAACTCTCAGAATATTCTCACCAACATGCTGGCTACAGGGAATTCTGGGGAATGAAGTCCACACTTGCCACTAGTCTAGTGAGAAACTGCTTTACAGTACTGAAGATGAAAGTGATACAAAAACTACAATTGCTGCCATCTAGTGGTCATGCAGATCTTTGTTGTTGAGATACAGTAAACATATTGCTATATTTATTCAGATAAGATAAAGATAAATAACCTTTATTGTCATTTTTTATATTGTGGGCACAATGGCACACATAAAAAATGAAATTTAGTTGCCCGCTCTCAAAGTGAAACATATACATAAACATACTATGTACAACATATATATAGACCCACATCCCTACATATACATAGCAAATAAATATTAAATACTGTCCATCTTGAATATATAACGCAAGGAGGAAGTTTGAGAGTTCGCAAGGTTAATGCTGTATGGAATGAAACTATGGCTGAATCTGGATGTTCTGCTACGGATACCACGAAGCCTCCTCCCAGAAGGTAACAAGGAAAACAGGTTGTGAAGAGGATGTGTAGTGTCCCAGACAATCTTGCGGGCCCTGTTCAAGCAGCGCTTCTGTGCTATGTCCTGGATGGTAGGGAGGGAACTGCCAATGATCTTTTCGGCCATCCTCACCACTCTCTGCACCGCCTTCCTGTCTGAAGCAGTGATGCCTCCAAACCAGACTATGATGCTGTATGACAGGATGCTCTCGATTGTCCCCCTGTAGAAAGTGGTCAGGACAGGGGAAGGAAGATGTGCTTTTCTCATGCGGCGCAGAAAATGCAGGCGCTGCTGTGCCCGCTTCACCAGTTTCTCACTGTTTAGCGACCAAGTCAGCCTACTCGTTAGCTGCACACCCAGGAATTTGATGCTGGTAACCATCTCCACAGGTGAATCATTAATGCACAGAGAAGTGTGGCTGTGCCTGCCTTTTCTGAAATCAGCAGTCTTTTCCATGAACCAAGCTCTTTCAACAATGTTTAGTCATGAGCAAGTCCTATTTAAAAAGTGCAGTGTTATTTATGGGTTCTCTTTTATTATTACTATTTTATTAGTGTTAAGCTTTCCCTTCTTAAGGCAGCTCCCTCAATCTTTCCCAGCATTAGGCTCTTCTCCAGTGAGTCCTTCCTTCTCATTAGGTGGCCAAAGTATTTGAGTTTCAACTTCAGGATCTGGCCTTCTAAAGAGCAGTCAGGGTTGATCTCCTCTAGGACTGACCGGTTTGATCGCCTTGCAGTCCAAGGGACTCGCAGTTCTCCAGCACCATAGTTCAAAGGCCTCAATTCTTTGGCGCTCAGCCTTTCTTATGATCCAACTTTCACAGCCATACATTGCAACTGGGAAAACCATGGCCTTGACTATACACACTTTTGTTGGCAGGGTGACGTCTCTGCTTTTTAGTATGCTGTCTAGATTTGCCATAGCTTTCCTCCCCAGGAGCAAGCATCTTTTAATTTCTTGGCTGCAGTTCCCATCTGCGGTGATCTTGGAGCCCAGGAAAATAAAATCTGTCACTACCTCCATTTCTTCCCCATCTATTTGCCAGGAATTGAGAGGGCTGGATGCCATGATCTTGGTTTTCTTAATGTTGAAATCTACAACTGCCATACATTAAATAAATAAAATAAATTGTCTGTTTTGGGTACTTGGGAAATGGGAGGAATTTAGTTTAATTGGGTGTTACCTAGCTAGCTGCTGTCTGAAAAAGGAAGACCTTTACAATATTCCATATAACATTTTCTCTGCTTTCTTTATAACAAACTACATTTCTTTTGAAATACATAAAAGTAGAAACTTTCATGCTTACAGGCATTAGAACAATTTATCTTTAACACTTCTCAGTGATTCTGAAAAGCAGTAATAAGAGCAAACATTGGAAGAGAAATTTTGATTATAGTTGATTACTTTTGTGAAAACGCTCAACATATTTTACCTGTTCACCCTGGAAAGCTGACACAGCACTTGAATTGTTTAGGGGAAAAAATCGCAAGAACTTGAGACACATTGGAAGCTACCTTAGGCCAAATAGGCAGTTGGCCCATCCAGTGTCTTACACCCAAATAGTATCAGTCTTTGCAGATTTCCAGAGAAGAATGTTTCCCAACCCTACTTACTGTCAAGAGATAGATTATAATATGAAATTTAGACTTTCTGCATGCAGAAAGACACTCTATGCCTGCAGTTTGGGAAAATACATTTGAATGCATCAAATTATAGTACATTTCAAGAGAAAACAGTTAGTGCTGGAACCGAAGACTGGAGGATACAAGCCTCAGAGTGGAGAAACACTCATGGTCTTTTGTGAAAATGCTTCTGCATTAATATATTTGGTTGGCCAGAGTTAGTGAAAGAAAAAATGGCTGTGCAAATAAACCTGCCCTTTGCTCATATTTGCTGTACTGTGCTAAAATCAGTTTTGTAATCTTTGCAGTTCTAAAATAACATGGAACTGCCATGAAATGAGAAAAAAACTCATCCATTTGGGTGAGAGGCATTCTGGAAATCAATATATTTTAGATGTACTCGACAAACATAAACTTTATCCGCAATGTTCCAAAATAAATGTCCTGTTTTTGTTATTACAGCATCATTGGAAAAGGAAAAGCTGGTCATTTCCCCTAACCCTAATACACTCTCTCTCTCTCTCTTTTTCTTTTTCTTTTTCTCTCTCTTTCTCTTCCTCCTTTTCTCTCCAGTCACAGAATCTGAATGCACGGACAGTTCTCCCACTATCTATTTCTGGAACCGAAAGGCCTTGCACATTACCAACTCCATAGAGGAGAGTGGGGGTCTTGACCCAGCCCTCGTTGGCTGCCTCTTTGCTGCTTGGATGCTGGTTTGTCTCGCCATGATCAAAGGCATTAAATCATCAGGCAAGGTGCGTTGCGTCCACTCTTCTGTCTTTACACAAAAATATTCCGTCAGAGACTTCATACAGGTTGTCCTCAATTTACAACTGTAATTCAGCCCAGAATTACGGCCATAAACCATGCCAGTCCTTAACTGGGTTACCATGTGACCATGCCTGATTTTACAATTTGATTTCTGGCAGTTAAGTGTTCATTAAGTCAACGCAGTGGTCATGAAGTGAATCCGTGGTTCGCAATGGGTGTTTTTTTTTTTGCTGCAAACTGGAAGTAAATGCTGGTTTCCAGCAAAAAAGCTGTAAATCGTGATTATATGATCTCAAGACACTGCAAACTGCTGTAAAGTGGACCAGTTGCCGAGCATCCAATATATGACCACATGATTATCACAGGGGGGGGGGGATCAGTACTTCAAATCCAGGCTAGGTATCCCTGGGGAGGTCTGTTGTAATTTGAAGTGGTCTCTAAATGATAGTGTAAGTCGAGGACCACCTGTAATTGACATCTCAACCATTACCTTGCATATAGTTGTCTTCTTTTCCTCAGCCTAGCAGCCTCCAGATATGGTGGACCAAACTTTCGTCTCCACTAGTTGATCTTTGGGCTGAGGAAATTTGTATATACTTTGGGACTTCAGGCACAATGGGAGTTGGGGAAGAGGAGGCAAAACAAGGGAAGCAAATAATTTGGATTATAGACTGAATGAGGGGAATTGTGCATTTTAAGTGTGGATTTTTAATGTTGTACACTGCGCAGAGTCACTGTGTATACGTTGGGCAGCTATATAAGTTTGATAAATAAATACATTTCTGGGAAAGAAGCTGCAGAAACATGAAAGACAAATGTTCCCCTTGTGTGCCAATAACTTCTGCCAGTGTGATTCTCAGCATGCCTTGATTTTTACATTCATTTCCATCGTATCTTCCCTCCATCCCAGGTTTTGTATTTCAGCTCGCTGTTCCCTTACGTGGTTCTCTTGTGCTTCCTTGTACGTGCTTTGCTGCTAGAAGGGGCAGCTGATGGAATCAGGATCATGTTCACCCCTAAGGTAAGAGACTCCCGCTTTGGGCTCCATCCTGATTTGGAAGTATCGGTAGTTCTTAATTTACATTCATAATTGGGACCACAATTTCTGTTGTTGGGCAAAGTAGTTGTTAAGTGAGTCACACTTGATTTTATAACCTTTGTTGCCACGGCTGTTAAGCCAATCACTGCAGTTGTGATTGGCTTATGGTCCGTGGCCCGGGACCAGGCTGTGGCCTATTGGCCACTGGGCTGCGGGAATAGCTGGCGAGGCCCCCCCACTCACCACTAGCAGATGCGCGGAGGCGCTAGCGGCCTGTTTGCGTGGGCGCCAGCAGCCCATTTGCGCATGCTCCTCCCTTCCAGGCTGCCAAGCCGGAAAGGTTGGGGAGCTCTGTTTTAAGGGAATCACGGAATCCTTAAGTCAGTTGACTTCCCCGTTGATATTGCTTGTCAGACGCCAGCTGTGAAGGTTGCAAATGGCGATCACATGACTTCTAGAACTGCTGTAAATACATACCGGTTGCAGCAGCAAAGACTAGTTGTAAGTCACTTTTTTTCAGTGCCATTGCTATACAGGAAAAAACGAAAGGTAGTCCAGAAAAAATTAAAATTAATTGAATAAGAAAACATCCCCCCCAAGGGATTCAACACCCATTCTAACCTAAGACCTGAAGACCGAGTCAGGGCTTAAAGGTTCACTTAAACAGTTCCAAGGTGGTGGTCAAATAAACCTAGGTTGGGATGGTATTCTATAGCGCAGGTCTCATGTCAGAGAAGGATCCCATCAAATGACATTGTTTAATTGATGGGACGTGGAGTCTGCTGGCTCTGTCAGGCTGTATGGAATGGGCATAAACTATAAGAAATAGGTAAATCCCTCAAAGATCCAGTCCCTATCCCTTATAGCAGTGTTTCTCAACCTTGGCGCCTTGAAGATGCGTGGCCTTCAACTCTCAGAATTCCCCAGCCATCTGCCCCTATAGGATTTTATAAATGAGAACCAGCACCTTGAACTCCATTCAGAATTGCATTCAGAGGCCTACTGGCTTGCAGTGCCCCTCACAAAGCAGAGGCATTACCACGGGCCTGTCCATAACTGTCCATGCTGCCACATTCTGGACTATCTGTAGCTTCCAAATAGTCTTCAAGGACAATCCTGTGTAGAATGCACTGCAGTAGTGCAGTCGTGAGGTCACCAAAGCATCTTGAGTTTTTACGCCTTTCAGCAAATGAGAAAAGATCCAGGAGGGCCAGAGGTGCAGAAACGTGAAATGATGATGCCTTTTGTCCCTTTCTCACAATTTCTTCTCTTTCTCCACCCCCCAAGCTGTCCATTTGGGGAGATATGCAGGTCTGGCGTCAGGCTGCCACTCAGGTATTCTTTGCCCTGGGTCTGGGCTTCGGCACCATCATTGCTTACTCCAGCTACAATCCTCAGCATAACAACTGCCACATTGATGGGTTGCTTGTGTCTGGCATCAATTTCCTTACCTCGGTGCTGGCCACACTGGTGGTTTTTGCGGTGCTGGGTTTCCGAGCCAATGTGTTGGCACACAAGTGTGTTGAAAGGTTAGTGTCCATCAAACTGTTTGGTAAAAGGGCAACAAGCATGATCAAGAGCCCTGGTGGCGCAGTGGTTAGAAGGCAGTATTGCAGGCTAATTCTGCTGACTGCCAGGAGTTCGATGCTGACCGGCTCAAGGTTGACTCAGCCTTCCATCCTTCCGAGGTCAGTAAAATGAGGACCCAGATTGTTGGGAGCAATATGCTGACTCTGTAAACTGCTTAGAGAGGGCTGTAAAGCACTGTGAAGTCTTAAGGTGCTATGGCTATTGCTGTCATGAGATCAAACAGTAAGTCCTACAAGAAAGGATGGAGTGGGGCTATGATACCCCTTTTCAAGTACCGAAGGGGGATGTAACAGCAAAAGGTAGGTCCTAGGTTGGCTGGGCCACCTGGCTGCACCTGTACCAGTCTCATTCTTTGCTCCAAGAAAAATCTGTCATCAGCATCTTTCAGCCATCCCTCCTTCTCGTGGCATCTACCTATCTTGCAGTTAAAATGACTTGACTGAATTTGTCCCCTTCATGCTGCTTATGAGGGAGGCAGGGCATTTCACAGTTTGAGATGCCTGGATATTATTAGGTATTATTATTATTAGGTATTATTAGGTATTATTCCCAGCTATGCCTGGGAATAATTGGGTGGTGGTTGTTGTTATTATTATTATCATCATTATTATTATTATGGTTCATTGCACAGTCAACCAGATGTTTAGGCCACATTTGGCATTTTTATCCACCTATTGAAACTTCCCAAGGATTTGGGATAGACCAGTGATGGCGAACCTTTTAGAGACCGAGTGCCCAAACTGCAACCCAAAACCCACTTATGTATCGTCGGGTGCCGGGTGGGTGTGGCCCATTGGGTAGGCGTGGCTTCGGTGGTAACGGCAGACAGGGTGGGACTAAAAAGTTCAATCATTCAATTCCAACTTTGCAAGATCTTTTTTTTCCCCGCGAGAAGTTGAAATCGATTGATTGAACCTTTTTTTTTTTTTGCACCCAGCGGCAGAGGCCTAAAGCGAAAAGGTTTTATAAAACCCAGCTGAAGGCCTAGGACTGGGGCGATGGCGCGCGTGCCCACAGAGAGGGCTCTGCGTGCCACCTGTGGCACGCGTGCCACAGGTTCGCCACCATGGGGATAGACAGATGGTGTTTGATGCTGTTAAAAAGGTATTGTTGCAGGATATAAGACATAAGCTGTTTTGAGTAAAGCTGTTTTTTGCAATTGACTGATGTTTTTTTTTTAATTCCAATGGTGTTCAAGCACTGCTCCAGATGTTTTGGGATTGCACCCAAGGTGCCTATCACTATTGGTACTACCTTTGCTTCCTTTTGCCACAATCATTCTACTTTTATTTGCAGATCTTTGTATTTTATGATTTTTTCCCCAGTTCTTTCTGTTCTGTTCTGTCTCCGGTTTCTACCATGTCCACTCTTCAGACTTTTTTTGTCATTCTTATCAACAATTGTTACATCTGGAGTGTTTACCCAACCTTCTTTTCTGGTTGAATTCAAAAGTCCCAGAGTACTTTAGCTTCTTCATTTTCTATTACATTGTCTATTTTGGGGTCCCACCAGTTCTTGTTTGCAGGCAAATGATATTTCTTGCAGATCAAACTCCAATGCACTCTCGTTGCTACTTTGCCATGCCATTGTTTGTAATCAGTCTGTGCAATCTTGCAGCAGCTAACTAGGTTGCTTGCTGTTTCTTCAGCTTTTTTGCAGAGGCACCACTTGCTGTCTGTTGCTGTCTTCTCAATTCTGGTTTTGTATGCTTGTGTTCTTCAGGCTTGATCTTGTATAGCTAGAATTAGCCTCTCTGCCCGTTTCTTCAACTTTCCTGCTCTTAGTCATTGCCAGGTCTTGTTATCTCCTTTGTCTGCTGTGTTTTTTTTGTCTACTGGCCATGTAATACTTCGCCTTTCAAAGTCTCTTTTCTATTCTTCATCTGGTCTTTCTTATAGGCCAGTTTGATCTTTGGTATTCAGCAAACCTTCTCGGTGTACTAGCTTCAATGTATCTTCTTCACTGCCTTTCAAATACTCTTGCCTTTTGCTCTTCTTCAGTTGTCTGGTGACAATTGCTCCTAGCAAAGTAGTCAACATCACTGTGAGAATGAAGGGCATGATTCATTGTTATTATTTTTCTGGTCTTCCTAGCCAGAACTTTTAGTTCTGCTTGAGTCCAGTCCATTATTACAGCTGTGTATCTAATGACTGGAGTTGCCCAGGTGTTGATTGTCTTGATGGTATTTCCTCCACTGAGTTTGGACTTTTAAGATCTTCTTCGCTCTCTTGATGTATTCATGTCTAAACTTCTTCTTGACTCCAATGTGCTTGATGGTATCAGCTTGAAGGATAACCAAGCGTAGTGATCTTCATCCAGACTCTTGATGTTATTTCCATCGAACTTCTTGATTCTTTCATTTTTCACTATTTTTCCTTGCTGATGGTAAGAGGGACACATTTGTTCAGTCCAAACTCCATTGCACCATCTTGGCAGTTTATGCAAACTGTTGAGCAGCAATTCTATTTCAGACGGTGTTTTTCCATACAGCTTCAGATCATCCATGTAAAGGAGGTGAGATAGCCTGGCAGATTATTACTATTATGGTTACTTCTAACCATACTTTTTCATTCCTTATTGGACATTCCTTAATAGAGTCAGCGACTAGTCCATAAAACACATTGGTGTATATTAATTGTTTATTGTATGTAAGCATATGGTCATAAAAATAGCAATAGCACCAGGGGTCTTCAAACTTGGCCCTTTTATGACTTGTGGACTTCAACTCCCAGAATTCCTCAGCCAGGCACGCTGGCTGAGGAATTCTGGGACTTGAAGTCCACAAGTCATAAAAGGGCCAAGTTTGAAGATCCCTGACTTAGACTTATATACAGTACCGCTCCAGAGTGCTTTACAGCCCTCTCTGAGCGGTTTTACAGAGTCAGCCTATTGGCCCCAACAATCTGGGTCCTCATTTTACCAACCTTGGAAGGATGGAAGGCTCAGTCAACCTTGAGCCAGTCAGGATCGAACTCCTGGCTGTGGGCAGAGTTAGCCTGCAATACTGTATTCTAACCACTCCACCATCAATTAATTTGCAACAGTTTAAACTCTACCTGGAACTCTCCAGATGTGTTGGACCTCAAACTCCAGTATTGTCACCCAATTTATCCTTGAAATTCCAATGTTGCCTCCAAGCCTTGGTTGCCCAACCTTTGTCTAATGTCTTCCAGGTCGCTGAGTTCGGGTTTTTATGTTCTGTTTGGGAGTTCAGATGTTTTCTGATCTTTCTACATGTGCTATATGTTTTTTTTGGCAGAAATGCAAATCTTTTGACCGACCTAGTGAAGAATGGTTCCCTTTCAGCTGTACTTCCTGCAAATTTGTCTGGATTTTCACCTGCTCAATACAGCAATTGGTATCAGGATGAATGGAATGAAACAAAGAAGCAATTGCAGGAGTGGAAAATTGGTGACTGTCGTGTAGAAGATGAAATGAATAAGGTGAATGGATAGGCAAGGGCTGGATTCACAAATCCAGCTAACTATAGATCATTCAAGAGCATGCCAAACCATTAACGAGGATCTATAAAACCCAGTGGCTGAGTTCACCAAAACCAAAATAGCAAGGTTATGGATTAGAATGATGTGTGTGGACCCAGTCATGGGCTGAAATCAATCCCAAGAAGCAAACAGCTGCATTTGGGGTAAAAAGAAGTCAAGCTATTGAGCAGACATGGCCCTGCATATATTATGACTTGCCAGTTAAAACATAACCTTTCGGTTTAGTACAGTGTTTCTCAATCTTAGCAACTTTAAGATCTGTGGAGCTCAACTCCCAGAATTCCACAGACACCCTATTGCAGGGGTCTTCAAACTTGGCCCTTTTATGACTTGTGGACTTCAGCTCCCAGAATTCCTCAGCCAGGCGTGCTGAGTTGAAGTCCACAAGTCATAAAAGGGCCAAGTTTGAAGACCCCTGCCCTATTGGGTGTCTTCTGGATGTGTAACTAGGGCAGGGGTAGGCAACCTTGGCTCTTTTATGACTCGTGGACTTCAACTCCCAGAATTCCTGAGCCAGCATGGGAGTTGAAGTCCACGAGTCATAAAAGAGCCAAGGTTGCCTACTCCTGAACTAGGGGAATGCTGGCTGGGGAAGTTGAAGTCCTCACATCTGGAAGAGATCCAGATTGGGGAAGACTCTGGCAGTGGTTTGCTCTCCAAGCTTGTTTCAATATAGTTTCTGAACGTTTAGTTACCAAACTAGGTAACATCAGCAGCAGGATTTGGGGAACGACTCTTATTAAAAGTTTTCCATCTGCTTTAAATTTGACATTTGCTACAGCTCCTATTGTCAAATGTTTTTCTCTCTTTCTCCCTCAGGGTGTGGAAGGGACAGGCCTGGCCTTCATCACCTTCACAGAAGCTATGACCCTGTTTCCAACAGCCCCTTTCTGGTCTATACTGTTCTTTTTTATGCTGCTCAATTTAGGGCTAAGCACCATGTTAGGGAACATGCAAGGAATCATCACTCCTTTACTGGACAACTTCCATAGGCTCCACCATCGGCGGACGCTCTTCACAGGTACCAGAAAGGGGCAGTCTTTCTTTCTTCACCTGGGGCAAGACCAGAATTCATGGTTGCATTAATATATGCCACAAGGGCTGGGATTTTAAATTGCAGCGCTTTGGACTCTGCAGAATATGGGCCGCTAAAGAGGTGGTAGGATTTTAAATATTCTGTAAAATAAAGTGATAGCACAGTGGTGGCGAACCTATGGCACACGTGCCAGAGGCGGCACGCAGAGCCCTCTGTGGGCACGTGTGCTGTTGCCCCAGCCCCACCTCCCCCCGCGGCCCCCTCCTCACCAGCAGCCCCCCTGGAGGAGAGTCGCCCCTGGGCACGACCCACATGGAGCAGTACAGCCAAGGACATGGTAGCCGGGCAGCAGGGGTAAGACTCTGCCCTCACGCCCCGTCACGTGCAGATGATGCTGCGGGGCGCAGGCGGAGGGCGTGGCCGCCATGGCACTGCAGGGCCGCCTGGCCGATCTGCGGCAGGCCATGGAGGCGGTAGGTGGTCCTGCAGGCGGGCGGGGGGCAGAGCGGGCGGAGCGGGCCGGGCAGGGCTGTTTTTGGGCAATTGGTATCTAAAAGGTTCGCCATCACTGTGATAGGATTTCAGATTCCAGGAAGAAGAGGCTGCATTTAAAATGGGATGCCAATGGTGTTGATTGTTGATGGGGCCACTTCAGATGGCCGGGTCAGAATTTGGGTGCTACTACTTCCCAATGTCAGTGCAGAGGAGAATGAATGCATTTTAAAATCAATCTGGTGCTCTGCTCTGCAAGACACCAGGGAAGGTTGCTGCATCCATACCCACGCAGATATCCTGTTACAGGATATCTGTAGGTGACATGCAAATTCCGCATCACAATGAAGCAAAAAACAAAGCATTGTTCCTTTCACAGCAAACGCTTCAAGTATATTTCATACTAAATCCATGAAATTGGAATTTTCCCTTTAAAATATTTCAGGAGAAAGAACATAATTTTGGGCTTTTTCCACTGTTAACATACAGGTAATCCTCAGGTTATGGCCATATTTGGGGTCAGAATTTCTGTTGCTAAGCAAGGCACTCCTTGTGAGTCGTACCCAATTTTATGATCTTTCCCCCCACTATTTGTTAAGCAAATCACTGCAGTTGTTCAGTGAATCACACAGTTGTTAAGCAGATCTGACTTTGCTAGTCAGAAGGTGGGTAGGAAGATCACAAATGGCGATCATGTGACCGTGGGACACCGCAGCCATCATCAATGCATGCTGGTTGCCAAGTGCCCAAATTTGAATCATATGACTGTGGGGACGCTACCATGGTCGTAAGTGCAAGGACCGGCCATAAGACACTTTTTTTCAAAGCTGTTGTAACTTCAAATAGTTGCTAAACAAATGTAAGTTAAGGATTGTCTGTACACAATTGTGGAGCTCCTAGTCTGGCCTCCAGTTCCATATGGACTGGTTTTGTGGGTCTTGGGCAAGAGATCTCAAAGGGTCTTCTCCATTTCAGCTTATAGCGCCAGCAGCTGTCCCACACCTGGGCCTAAACCACGGGTCGGCAACCTGCAGCTCCAGAGCCGCATGTGGCTCTTTGAGCCTTCTCCTGCGGCTCCCAGCCTCCTCTGCCATTTGCAGAGACAGAGACAGAGAGAGACACTTGCGCTTCCCTTCTCTCTCCCTCTCCCTCTCCCTCTCCCTCTCTCTCTCTCTCTCTCTCTCTCTCTCTCTCTCTCTCTCTCTGTAAAAGAGAGTGGCCTCACACTGTTCCGACGAGCTGACAAGCTTATTGGGTGGAGCTCCTCCCTTTGCTGCGTCTCTGCAGGAAGCAGGAAGGGCAGGAGAGAGCCAGCCCAATAATGTGTGTCAGCTTCTTGGAGAAGAGCCTGAAGCCAGCTTGCCAGGTGAGCAGAAGATCGGAGAGAGGGAGAGAGGGGGGGGAGAGGAAAGAGAGAGGGGGGGGAGAGGTAAGAGAAAGAGAGAGAGGAAAGAAAGAGGGAGAGGAAAGAGAAAGGGAGAGGAAAGAGAGAGGGAGAGGAGAGAGAGAGAGAGAGAACTCATGCACAGCAGCCTCTATTTCTTTTTAATAAACTCTTCAATCAAGCTCTCCACCCCTCGCGTGCGGGCGGGCGGGCGCGCACAAGTTTTGGGGCTCCCAGTGTTTTCTTTTCTCTGGGAAACGGGCCCAAGTGGCTCTTTGAGTGTTTAAGGTTGCAGACCCTGGCCTAAACAAACAAGCAACTGCATGTTGTCCCTAAATGTCAACCTCATCCAGGTCCCATAGCTCTTTTTGGACTGCAGTTCTTCTGCCATTATGCTGTAACAGCAGAGAAACAGCTGCAGAAGAGTGCAGCAAAGTAGCTGAGCTCGGCCAGCTTGCATTTTGCTCACATCTCTGTTTGAAACAGGGACCCTGATGGAGATATACTGGCTGTAGATATCTGATAGGCCAGAGGTCCCCAACCTTTTGGGCACCAGGGACCAGTTCCATGGAGAAAGGTTTTTTTCAACGAACCGGAGGGGGCGTGGTTTTGTGTGCTGCCTGCATCCCACGGATGGGGCTTGGCTTGTTTGTGCGGACCGGTTGCTGGCCTGCTGCGGCCCAGTACCGGTCCACAGACCAGGGGTTGGGGACCCCAGTGATAGGCCATTAAAATAATGGTTACATTCCTACATTACTCTTAGCTGTGATCGAGATGGCATCTCCTATTTTTAAAAATGCTGCCATCTGTATCTTATGCTGCTTATTGGCATCCAGAGGCCTCTTGTTAGTCCTCTGATCATGCCGGTGATGCCAAATAAAAATATCGATGGCATTTCTCATTGAGTTCTGACCGGTATCCATTCATGCCGCTGTGTTTTCTGTTTCTCTCCCTACAGTCGTGTGCTGTATGATTGGATTCCTGCTGGGCTTAGTTTTTGTCCAGGGCTCAGGCAACTATTTTGTGACTATGTTTGATGACTATTCAGCCACTCTGCCCCTGCTTATTGTTGTAGCCAGCGAAGCTTTTGCCATAGCCTGGATCTATGGAGCTGACAGGTAATTCTCTTCCCTTCCCTCCTATCTCTGCCTGTTTCCAGTTTGCTTGTTTGTCTTGGGAGGTTGAAGAAAGGCAGGTAGGGTTTAATCGTAATTTTTGTGTAACCTTTGCGCAAACAATCTTGTTTCCGCCACCCAGCTGTCTTACTACTTTTGCCCTGTATGTTTCTCTTCCTGCAGGTTCTTGGATGACATAGAAAACGTGCTGGGCTGGCGGCCGTGGAAAATCTACAGCTACATGTGGCGCTTTGTGAGTCTGGCAGCAATGTTGTGCCTGTTGCTAGCGAGTTTGGTATACTTGTTCATGAAGCGCCCCACCTACACCGCCTGGAACAGAGAAAAGGTAAGAATTTATCTACTCTTTGTTTTTCACGCATTGCAGTTGGCCTGCTTGTCTTCTGTTTGAAAACAACAACAAAAAATGAAATCTAGGGGCATGTGTACATGTGACATCTAGGCGTGTGTGCCCGCTGCTTGTACAAATGGAGCCGTGAGCATGCACTCACCTGTCATTTCCACGGACCGGTTCCAAACGGCCTACGGACCGGTACTGAGCCGCGGCCCAGGGGTTGGGGACCCCTTGATTTAAAGGGTGGGTTCACACAATACGTTTAGCCTTAACCCTGGGTTAGAATTTTAAAAAAGCAAGTGTTCAGATTGTTAAGCCCAAACAAAGGCGTCATATTATGGCTTACCTCTGGAGCAGCATGTGGAGAAGAGCTTTTTTCCACTGAATTCTCTTCCTGAGGCAACCAGTGAATGTATAGAAGAGGCCTGGTGTAAAAGTGAGAAGCATCTAAGATTTCCTCTCTCCCTTTCCCTTCCAGGCAGAGGAGGAGCAGCTGGAATACCCACCCTGGGCCTTGGGCCTTCTCATTAGCCTGATTGTTGTGGCTGCTCTACCCATTCCAGTCATGTTTCTTAGACAGCTCTTGCTGGAAAGGTTTTCCCAACACAGCCACAACTCTGGCCAGATACCTGTACCCACCGAAGAGGAAGACAGGGTGCAAGAAAAAGAAAGTCCGGCTGATCTTGAACTCGATCCCCCAGGCAATGGTTACTTTCTTGTGCCAGCAGAAGAAGGGCAGGAATAGAATGGGTGATGTACAGGTAGTCCTCAACTTACAACCACAGTGGAGCCCAGAATTCTGGTCATAAGTCATGGCGGTCATAAGCCGAGGCACCAGGTGACCGAACTTGCTATTACTGTTTTACAACAGTCATAAAGTGAGTCAGCCACAACTATTAAGTGAATCAGGGAGTCCTTAAGCAAATCCAGCATTCCCAACAGGCATTTTTTGCCATTTTCTGCTGGGAAATGGCAAAAAAATGTTGCAAATTGTGCTCATGTGACCACGGGACTCTGCAACCGGTTGTCAAAGCGAGCCAGTTGCCAAGCACCCAAAATGCAATCGTGTGACCCCAGTAGGGTGCGGCAGTCATGACTTTGCGGACGTGCCACAAATAGCTTTTCTGAAGTCCCATCATAACTTTGAGCGGTCGTTAAGCAGCTATTTTGAAGTCCATCGTAATTCTGAATGGTTGTTAAGTGGCCTGTCGTTAAACGAGAACTACCTGTATAAAATGTGCAATTCTCCACCCGATTGCTGCTGCATTTGCAGCCTTTGACAGCCTTAATAAGCAAAGAATATTTCTTTGGTCTCGCAGTCCTGCCTCTAGAACGAGAGAAAGGTTACTCGGGCCTAAAAGGAGAGACTCACAATAGTGACTTCAGAGGCCGACGCCAAGTCCAAGGCTTCTGGAGCTAAACCATCATGGCTCTTCCACTGGAAGCTACAAGCTTCTTAATTTTCAACACTCTTGGGAGTCATACTTGTCCAAACCTATTCTGCCCATAATAGTGGGGTGGAGCCTGAGCGGCTATTGGTAGGGAGGGCATTCCAAGCAAAACAAAATCAAGTATTGAATGCTAAGCGCTTATTTGTTACAGCCTGATTACCCATTCCTAAATGTATAGGATCTATATGATCACAGTGTACAGTATATTTTTTAAGGTTAAGATGGGAGTGAGAGGGGGGAAATAATTTAAAATGGAGACTAGACTGCTTTAATGTTCTCGTTTAAGCGGCGTATTTCGCTAGTGCTTATTTTTAAGCCAAGTAGGAAAAGCATGAGAAAAGCATTTCCAGAATTCTTTTTTTTAGCACTTCTGTAAGTCATGTGACTAAGAGGAAATGTGGGGGGGGGGCTTAGATCAGTGGGCAACATTCCAAGCTGCTGTCCAGCTACCTCTCTCATAGAGAGACATAGAGGGGATTTTTCTGACAAGTTTTTTTTTTTTTTTTTTTAATCCTGGCCTGATCTGGATCATTTCAAATTTGACCTTTCTTTTACGGACGACTTCTCCCACACCAAATTTGGTCCTATTCTGCTGATGGAACAGACAGATAAAGCCCTGAGTCCCTTTACATAATTTCTTTGCAGCATTCCTTTGGGTTGGAAAGAATCAAAAAGCAAATGGTAACACGATGGGTGCTTTTAAAAATTAACAGGGCACTAAACAGTTGTAACTTCAAACATTACGCAGGATTGAGCTTGGATCAATTAACCTGCCCGACGTATCGGGGACTGCATCTCATTTTTAAAAAAAAGACAAAAGAAGACTGCGCTGTTATTCCGTTCTTTTTTAAAAAAAAAAAAAATCTGCCCTTTGTTTGATAAGGAGAAAGGACAGAAAAGACATTTGGAAAACATAGCCATCTTCCAGATGGATAGTTTGTCATAGGAGCCTGCTTTTCCAATAAATGTGAATGAACGACACACAACGATTCCATATCATCTTGAAAGACACGTGCTGGAGGACAGTAAAACTGTAAATGGAATAATAAAGGACCGGTGAATGAAATATATTTAAGTGGACTCTTTTCACTTTGGTGAGCCACCCTTATAGCTTGGAACAACTTTCAAAGAACCTTATTCTGTTCCCCATGAAGGCATCTTTATAGCTATTGGTCGGACAAACTCTTGACTGGAGAACTACAGCTATTGGATTTCAAGGCACCACGTTCTGCAGTGAACAGTGATAAAAGGAAATGAGGCCACCAAAAAATATGGTGGCTAAACACCATTAAAGTCAACATCAGCCAGAGCATAGAACAACTGAAAGAAGCCATACAAGTTCGGAAAATGCAGAGACAGCTGGGAATTCCTGAGAATTGGAGACGATAGAACAGATACTGTAGCATCATCATCGTCATCATGCTCTGCAAAGAATGAATGAGATCCAGGAAGAAAAGGTGCATTTGACTCTGCTAAAGCATCTATGTCTCACACTGCTATGTGTTCCTCCCTATTCCCCCAAATCCATTTTAGACTAAGCTCCTCAAGAGCAAGGACCCACCCAATGACATCTGATGGCACCATGTTCTTTCAGGTTCCTTTCATCTCAAGCAGTGTTTCTCAACCTGGGCAGTGTTAAGATGTGCGGACTTCAACTCCCAGAATTCTCCAGCCAGCCATGCTGATTGGGGACTTCTGGGAGTTGAAGTCCACACCTCTTAAAAGTTGTTGAGGTTGAGAAAGACTGTTTTAAAGACTGTTATACTGGTGACTGGGAGGAATACCTTATCCTGGAGGATCTCTGGCTATGCAGTGGGACCTCTTAGGAGGGTTGTCACAAATATTTAAAAGTAATTGGAAAAGCAAAGTGGTCAATACACATTGGAGGATTTGCTCCTTGTTTAACCTGCACAAGGACTCCGTAAGCAGTTATGGTGGTGCAGTTTGAAAACTCTAGTGATAACTAAAATATTGCTAGTGGTATGTTTATTCCTTGCATAACCCTAGGATCCACTGGGAGGGTGGATCACAATACCAACAAGAATGTGAACCGCAGTCTTACTTCGGTAAGATTCTACCTCAGTGAGAAATAAAGGGGAGGGTGGACTTTTTCAGTACTTTGTCAGAGATTATAGCTCAAAGAGCTAAAAGCTTTGGAGAAGTAGTCAGTAGACTGCTTATTTTTACGATATTCTCTATGGGGAATTACTGGACTTTTTCAATAGTTCAATAAATGAACTCTATGTTGGAGTTTAAATTTTGTTTTGAGGACTTCCCTAATGCAGGGCAGAACAAAGCAAGTAATTAAAACTCCACTGTTCTGGTGATGGGTGTCAGTTTCTTGTGAGGGAACAGAACCTGAGGTCTATAAATGAGCCTTAAAGAAGAAAACAAACCTCTAATTGTTTCCCCCTTTCTCTTCAATAAAAGCTGTTTAGCACAAATACTTGCATTGTATTAAATTTTAGGGTGGGAAACTGATTTCTGTCTTGGTTCATTTAAACTTCTTTATCATACGATAAAGAACTACAGCGGCAATGAAGATAAGTTGTCAGGTTCAAATTAGGGAAGTTTTCCTTGCTCAGATTAGGGCACTTAAAAACATAGATACAACTGTCACAATTTATTTCATTTTGATTGGGCAACTTGAGGACATCTCAGCCACTCTTTGTGCTATAGCTAAGGCTGTATAAAAAATAACAAGTTCCAAAATGTGAAATAGGTTGTTTCAAGGATTTTGGAATTCACCAATTCCCCATTCAAAATCAGATTTCATGAAATGTTGTACCCCAAATGGTTCAAAATATAATATTTTCCATATTGTGCCTGTTGCCTTGAAACTCAGGTGCCCAAGTTCAGCATGGAACTAACAAGAACTTGATCCCTGAATTTGAGAAAGACACTTTTACCTTTGCAAAGGGCCTTCTTTGCCCACTTGAAAGTATGAATCACCAAAAATTCAAATCACCAAGTAATATTTTCAATCTCTCATTGCATCAGGCAGTGGTCCCATCGTATTTTAAGACGGCCATCATTTTGCCTGTGCCAAAAAAAGTCCACAATTACAGACCTCAATGATTACTGTCCGGTTGCACTGACATCTATCATTATGAAATGCTTTGAGAAGCTGATAAATGACATTATTGTATCCAGGCTCCCACCAGCATTTGACCCGCTTCAGTTTGCTTACCGACCAAATCGCTGTACAGAGGATGCTATTTCTTCTGTTCTCCATCTGAGCTTGGAGCACTTAGAGGAAAGAAATACTCATGTGCGTTTGTTGTCGACTTCAATTCAGCATTCAACACAATCACTCCTCAGCATCTAGTAGATAAACTGGGCCTCTTAGGCTTAAACACTCCTTTGTGCAACTGGATTCTTGATTTTCTTACTAACAGGCCCCAGTATGTGCGAGCTGGAACATACATTTCTAACACCATTTTCTTGAGCACAGGTTCTCCTCAGGGCTGCGTCCTAAGTCCGCTGCTGCTCACCCTGTTGACCCATGACTGTTGTGCTAGGTTTGCCACCAACCATATTGTGAAATTTGCGGATGATACAACAGTAGTGGGCCTTATTCAAGATGACAGTGAGGGTGCTTATCGCAAGGAGGTTGAGGGTTTGGTGAACTGGTGTAAGGAAAACAGCCTAGTTTTAAACAATGGAAAAACCAGAGAGATCATTGTCGATTTCAGAAAAGGCAGGCACAGCCACACTCCTCTGTGCATTAATGATTCACCTGTGGAGATGGTTACCAGCATCAAATTCCTGGGTGTGCAGTTAACAAGTAGGCTGGCTTGGTCGCTCAACAGCGAGACACTGGTGAAGCGGACACAGCAGTGCCTGCATTTTCTGCATCGCATGAGAAAAGCACATCTTCCTTGTCCTGTCCTTACCACTTTCTACAGAGGAACGATCGAGGGCATTCTGTCATACAGCATCACAGTCTGGTTTGGAAGCATCACTGCTTCAGCCAGGAAGGCAGTGCAGAGAGTGGTGAGGATGGCAGAAAAGATTATTGGCAGTTCCCTCCCTTCCGTCCAGGACATAGCATATAAGCATTGTTTCAGCAGGGTCCGCAAGATTGTCTGGGACACGACACATCCTCTTCACAATGTATTTTCTTTGTTACCTTCTGGGAGGAGGGGGCTCCATGGTATCCGAAGCAGAACATCCAGATTCAGTCACAGTTTTGTTCCATACAGTATTAACCTTCTGAACTCTAAAACTTCCTCCTTCCATTATGTATTCAACATGGACAGTGATTAATATTTATATGTTACTTATATGTAAGGGTGTAGGTCTATACATATGTTGTATATAGAATGTTTAAATGTGTGTTATGTATGCGTACACTTTGAGAACAAGCAATTAAATTTCATTTTTAATGTATGCCATTGTGGCCACAGTAAAAAATGACAATAAAGGTTATCTCTATCTATCTATCTATCTATCTATCTATCTATCTATCTATCTATCTATCTATCTATCTATCTATCTATCTATCTATCTATCTACCTAATTCAGGCAATGCAAAAAGCATTTATTAAAGGATGGTCAAGTCTTTTTATTGGTTACAGAAACAAATGACAAGTGCATTTTGTATATGTGACACTAGACCAGGGGTCCCCAACTTGATGGCTGTGGCTTACTAACGGGCCGTGGCTTATTTGCAACTGGGCCACGTGAGTGGTGGGCGCTGGTGCACACAGCCCCACTCGCACACAAATGAAGATGTGCGTGCGTATACCTGCTGCTCACACAAAACCATCCCCTCTCCCCCGCGCTGAGCCACAAACCTTTAGAAAGCAAGTGATCAAACAATAAAAAACTTTTATACTTAAAAGTTTTAAGAAAGGTAAAACCCAGCTGGATTTATGGGTTACTCTTTCTCAGCTGGATTTCTATTTTTCTTAAAGCTATTCTATGTGAGACTTGAAGAGAAAACATTGATTCTAGACAACTAGATACCAAAAGTGGCAAATTTATGGGTTTCATTTCTCTTAGCTGAGTTTGTATCTTTCTTAAAACTAGCAAGTGTATTCAGGAACTTTCAGAATACGTTGTCTTGTTTAACATCAAAAACACAAATTGTTGAATATCAAATGGCTTGGCTAAGAAGGGGAAAAAATGTTTTCCTGAAGTGAAAAAAAAAAAAGGTCTAAACTGCCATGTTAAAAGTACTAGCATCACCTTTTAAAAAATGCTAATACTGAAGCCTAAAATTTCAGGTAACACATGATTTGAGTTCCATGTAGCTAAACTTACATCTCTTGAGTATTTGAAAATGGTCAAAATAAAATGGCGATGCCTTACAGGAGCTGATTTGACTGCATTTTCTGTTTTTGTTTTTTTTTAAAAAAAACCAAGGATTTTAAAAAGACCAGCTGCCTATTCCAATTGTGTAAACTCATAATGCTGTATGCATGGAGGAAGAACAAAAACTGCATTTGATTTAATGTAATTGAAATTAAAACATAGTTGATATGTACTGATGGAAGAAAATAGTTGTAGCTCAGGGTTGAACTTCGGAGTGTTCCCTGAGCTTGGTGGTTTTCTTGTAGATATTTCATTACCAAACTAAGTGACATCATCAGCACTACAAGAGAGTGGGGGTTGCACTGGTGTTGTTATACCTAGTACAGTAATGAAACATCTTCAAGCAAACCACCAAGCTCAGAAAGCACCAAGAAAGAACCCCATAGTTGATATGCCTCCATATGTTAGAATGTTTACTATCAATTTAAAATTACACAATTTTAGTATTTGGAGAACTCTGCAAACTATTAAGAATCATTTAAAGCCCTAGAACTTTAGGTTGTATATCTTTGATAACACGGGATACCCTAGTAAGGGTAACAAATTATTCAACTTTACGGTATCTAAAACTGAAAAAAGAGAATCTTTAGCTTTATTTGATCCAGTGCTTTATTAAGCTAAAGGAAATAACTTTGAATATCTATTACTTCGTTCTGATGGAGAAAAGTTATCTACGTGGTTGCTAATGGCACATAATAGCACTTGATGGTCACTATTGCAACCCATTTCATTGTCCTGGGTTACTCTGGACTGCTTACGATAGAATAAAAGCTTAAGTAGAAAAACATTTAAAGCATTAAGATTAAAATTAGCAACAATTAAGTACAAGATTAGAAGGCGAATTTATGTTTTAAAAATAATAAACGTGGGATAAAACAGTTTGCCATTCCTGCATTTGAAATTATACCTAGTTTTAATTATTTTATTATTATTATTTATTTAATTATACCCAGTTTCACTGACTAAGGTTTTTCCCTGCCTTGCCTTCTTTTTTTGTTCATCGAAGAATTCTTAAAACTCAGCACTTCACGCAACCATTAAGCTACTAGCCAACTCTATTTTAACGGGGTGTACAGTAATGTGCGAACCCAATTCCACGTGATTAGCTTTCAGCGATCTTAGTGCAAGCTTGCACGTTTACGCAGAAGCAAATCCAACATTTTTTTTAAATTGAAGTTCATTTTGCTGCCCCCTACTGGCAGTGCCGGGGGAACCAAAGTCTGTCTTCGAACTGGGCGGGGTCTCCTTGCCTCCTCCGCATCACACGATCCCTTACTTCGCATCGCACGATCGCTTTAACTTTCGCCCCTTCCTTGAGAGAGAGGAGCGACGGTACCGTGGTCACGTGACCCACGAAGCCCCCGGGGGGGGAAGATTCTGCCCTTACATGCCTTGGCTACAAAACAGTTCTGCGCATGAGTTGACGGAAGTTTGCTCGGTTACATTTCCCTCCCCCCCCACCCATTCCCTCCGGCTCTTCCAGCCGGCAACCAGAAAAGAGGATGTCACGGCTTCAGCCCGCCTCCCTCTCTCGGGTGCCGCTGCTTCGTCACGTGACCGGCAATGACCCTCTCCCATTCTCCGCGCTGCTTTTTTTTTTCTCCCCCCCCCTCTCACTTTTTTCCGCCTGTCCCCCTTTGCCGGCCGCTGGATCACGTGACTCTATAAAGCGGGTTGCCGCCTGGAGTCGGGGCACAGCTGAGTAGAGGGGAGCGATGGCGGCGGCAGCGGCGGGTCCCGGGAGAGAGCGGGAGCTCCCGCCTCGCAAGGAGGGTGAGCGTGCCGGGGCTCGGGGAGCAGGGAAGGCGGGGCGCGGCAGCCGGGCGAGCCTGTCGGAGGCTGAACGCCAAGGCACGCGCGAGCTGCCTCTCCGAAGACGAGGGCATGCCCGGGCATGAAGATTTCCATGGCTCCCTTCGCCCTTTAGCCTGAGCGCCTTGATGCTGCTCCTCTCCAGCCTAGCGCCTTCCTGAGGAGACCGACTCCCGACAGTCGCCGTCCCCACCCAGCGGGTCCATAGCCTCTGCTGGCTGAGGGTTGTAGTCTTGCCGGGCTGAGGAAGGGCAGGGCCGTGGGCATGTTTTGTTTTTGTCCGTGCGACAACCCTGCCAGGTAGGTTCAAGTGGCGGGCAAAACAAAAAAAACACTCGGCTGCCTTTTGGCTTCTGTTGCTTCCTCCTCGAGAATCTTGGGTGGGCTTTTCATTTATGGAGGCTTTTATCCTTGAAGTGATGCCTTGCCTCGGGGTGACTAAATCAGTAAGGATTTTGAAACGACAATAGGGGAACCTATCCTAGCAGGAGAGTTTTATTTAGCACTCCAAAGATGCTGAGCGGGATTCCGATGAGGATCTGGTCATTGATGATTTAGATTTCTAAAGCCACCCGACTCGAGAGCAACTCTGATTCAAATTAAAAACATTAATACACTCCCCCACCCCGTGGAGGATGACAAGGATGAAGAAATAGGAATAGATGTACATCAGGAACAAATCCAGATTATTGCAAGACTGAGAAAAAGCCCCTTTCAAACCCTCTGGGTGGGAGTGGGCAATGCCAAGGCAGATGTCAGGTGCTGCAACCGAGTTGGAAATGTTTGAAAAGGTTCTTCGCATGGTCTTTTCTTGTTAAAGATTGTTGTAGTCACTATATTCCGAGTGGCCGGTGCGCAAAGGAATACAATAAGTTCCCGAAAATCAAAGCCACAACAAAACGAGACGTGAGATGGCGATGGATGCCAGCATCAAATTAGAAACTGAAAATCTAGTATAAGGGCAGTGTCTTCAGGAAGTTAATTAAAATGTCACAAAATCAGCACGGAAACTTTTGAATTCTTAACAAATGAAATGAGGGAAAGCAAAACAAATTGTAATGAAGCTGTGGAGTCTATATTTCAATGGTTTCTAGATGAGGATTTCATAGTGCTAAGCTTCCTGTTTCTTAAGTGGAATATGCAAATGCTCCAAATGTATTCCAACTGTTAATACATCCATTTTTAAAAAATGTTATTTGTGTCCCTCCCTCCCTCTCTCACACACACAACACACACACAGATATCCAGTAATAAAGAGAAAGATGGAGTAGCTGTGCAATAGTAATGGGACTTTGCTCTTGATAAGACACTGTCTCATAATCATAAGTTACAAACATTCACATTCAGTTTTGCTTTTCACATAGATCTTTTGGAGTGAAGATTTAATATGTTTAAAGGATGATAGAACTGATTTAAATCACTAGTTGGGTTCTATTAGTCATTACTTTCTTTGATATAGAAATACATTTTTCAATACTCTGATTCAGTTTCTGAAAAATGGAATTTATATGGCATCTGATACACATTTGGAGATTCAAAAATTAGTCTCAAGTGATTCTGTATGGTATGCTGTCTCAATAGGATTTAATTCCTACATTTTCTCCAGCAGAACTCAGAAATTTATTTTAAGAAACTATACGCCCACCACTCCTTCTTCCTCCTGTCCAAGTCTCTTCCATTTCTTCTCCCTCCATCTTTGTTTTCTCAGTTTTACAAAGAGAGATAAGAACTTAATGGTGTGTCTGGTCAAAGTGCCCTAACTGCAAGATCAATCAATTGGTTATCATTAACCAATATGCCCATAAAATATAATAGTTTCTGAAAAATGGAATTTATATGGCATTTGATACACATCTGGAGATTCAAAAATTAGTCTCAAGTGATTCTGTATGGTATGCTGTCTCAATAGGATTTAATTCCTACATTTTCTCCAGCAGAACTCAGAAATTTATTTTAAGAAACTATACGCCCACCACTCCTTCTTCCTCCTGTCCAAGTCTCTTCCATTTCTTCTCCCTCCATCTTTGTTTTCTCAGTTTTACAAAGAGAGATAAGAACTTAATGGTGTGTCTGGTCAAAGTGCCCTAACTGCAAGATCAATCAATTGGTTATCATTAACCAATATGCCCATAAAATATAATTCAAAGTTCAGATGAATATATTGATGTGTTTGAATTAGATAAGATCTCAATAACATTTTAAAATGTGATTTAACTAAGTTCCTCATTTTTTAAAGAAAATTTTTTATCCATCTTGATTGCCTATTAACATGGTTTGGGAATATACTTTGGTAGTTGTACTGTTTAAATCTTTTAGTTTAGTACTTGAACTATATTTGTTTATTCCCACCTACATTTCCAAATTTGAAAAAACAAGAGAAAAAATATTCTCCATTTTAGGCAAAACATCCTTTTGGTAGGCAGAAATCAAAACTAGCAAAATGAAATTATTTAACAATATTGAAGTTTATCTGAGCTACTAAATTTTAGAAATGTATCTAATAATTTGCCACTGTATTTTTTGACAATAAAATTCATTTCTTCACCGAAACTAATATATGAATTGGATTTGTTTTTCCCTAGCCATTGTGATGGGTGTTGTAGTTCTTGCTATTGCCCTATGTGGCCCTGTGTGTATTTTTTGTGTATTCTGTTTATTTTTATTACAACCTTTATTGGATTTTTTGTTATTGGTTTGTTTTTAATGAGTTGTAATTCTGTTAGCCACCCAGAATCTCTGTTGAGAGATGGGCAGCCGTATTAAATAAACGAATGGTCCTTGCTACAGATATTGGTGCTAATGTGTATGAAGCACCTAGTTAATTTTTTTAAAAAACGGCCATGCTTAATCAGATTAAATAGCAGTATTTCTAATTCATCATTTTTTGGCCACAACAGAAATCTAAAACTTCTTAGAAGCCAGAGGGAATGTTCCCTGGGGAATTCTTTGAATTAAAGTCCACACATCTTAAAAGTTATCAATGCTGAGAAACACTGTGTTAGATTATTATTCAGGGCAATGCTGCCTCTGAAAATAGTTCTGTTGTCTCTAGAAACAATGTGAATCTGTCTCATTACTTTATCAAAATCAAGTTGGTGATCATTACGTAAGGGACAAGTCCCTGCTTGTTAGCAACTTACAATCTAAATTTAGATCAGGAAGGTTGAAAAAGGCACAAGGTATAAATGTGAAGAAAACAGGAAGACATAACTTGGGGCATGTTGTATGTGGATCCAGACACTAGAGATGGTATTGAAATTTCAGAAAAAATACAGTTTTATTCTGGTGTGAAAGAAACGTTTTTAATTGGCACATTCTCTGGAGTGAATGAGAGACAAGGATGTATTATTCTCTTAGGCAAAGATTCTAGATCACATTCTTTGCTGATCATGGGAAAGATGTGACAGAATTGAAAACATGGGCGGTAGGAATACGTATGTGCAAAGATTCTCCAGAATACAGGCAAATGTTAAGGGTGACTATTCCAAATTATGACAGACCTCTCCAGGGCTACTTACATCTGTTTGCAGTGTTCTGTAGTCACATGACTACAATTTAATACATGTTTTTTTTTGCCAGAAACCAGCATTTACTTTCCATTTTCCACCCGTTGAGGAAAACAGATTCACTTAACAACCATGACAATTCACTTAACGACTGCTGCAAAAAAGGTTGTAAAATTGGGCGTGGTCACCAGGTGACCCATTTAACTAACAACCAGCATGATTTGCAACCATAATTCCAGGCTGAATTACGGTCATAAGTCAAGGACTACCTGCATAAGCTCTAAGAAACCCTAAGTCAGTGGTGGCGAACCTATGGCACGCGTGCCAGAGGGGGCACTCAGAACCCTCTCTATGGGCACGTGCGCCGTTGCCCCAGCCCCGCCTTCCCCCATGCCCCCTCCTCATCAGCAGCCACCTGGAGGAGAGTCGCCCCCAGGCGCGGCCCGCACGGAGCAGCGCAGCCAAGGACATGGCAGCTGGGCAGTGGGGACAAGACTCACCCTCGCGCCCTGTCATGCGCAGATGATGCTGCGGGGCACGGGCGGAGGGCATGGCTGCCATGGTGCTGCTGGGTTGCCTGGGCAATCTGTGGCGGGCTGTGGAGGCGGGTGGCCCTGCGGGTGGGTGGGGCAGGGGGACGGGTTTCGGGCACTCGGTCTCTAAAAGGTTCGCCATCACTGCCCTAAGTCAAACTATTTTTATGTTATGGCTGTAAGGCAGCTTTGCCATCTTCAGGTCCCCTGTATACAAATTGGATCCCAATTTCAATGGTACTACTGGCTATGATTTTTGGGAATTGTGCTTTTGACATCTGTGTGAGCCAGGTAGAAGAATATTGAAGTTAGAGATAAATGATTTCTGGCTGGATGATTTCTTTATTAGTTCTACGGAGATAACAAAAATAATGAACTGATAACTTGAAGCAATCACATGAAATGATAGCTAAATATGCGGCTGGGTAAATAATTAGTCATGATAAGACAGTCTTGAAATGGGTGGCACAGTCAAAGAAATGAAACAGGAAATGGGTTTATTTGCTAGAACTGGTGAAGGAAGAACTTGCTGAGAGCTTTTCTTTTTTATTCACATTTGCAACGGGTAAATTTCGAACTGAGGGAAAGGGGTTTCTTGGTTAAAAGGGCTAAAAGGTGAGTCAACCATGTGAGTAAGAGTGTGCAAACATTCACATGCTGCTCTGGAAGTTTGCTTCTTAGTTTCTGTTCATCATTGTTGTAGTTTCAATTTATCAGTCATCAGTTCCAACCCCTTGGACACTGCAAGGCTCACTACACTTATCTGGTACAAGGGTAGGCAACCTTGGCTCTTTTATGACTCGTGGACTTCAACTCCCAGAATTCCTGAGCCAGCATGGCTCAGCTTGGAAACCTCTCCCTTTCCCCTCAGCATGGCTGGCTCAGGAATTCTGGGAGTTGAAGTCCACGAGTCATAAAAGAGCCAAGGTTGCCTACCCCTGACCTAGCTCCTGTTCACCTAGCACAGGGATAGGCAACCTTGGCTCTTTTATGACTTGTGGACTTCAACTCCCAGAATTCCTGAGCCAGCATGGCTCAGCTTGGAAACCTCTCCCTTTCCCCTCAGCATGGCTGGCTCAGGAATTCTGGGAGTTGAAGTCCACGAGTCATAAAAGAGCCAAGGTTGCCTACCCCTGCTCTAGTAGATGAAAACCTCCATGGAAGGTGAAGAAACCACTCTGGGCAATGCATAACCTGCTCCATTGACCAGCAGCTGTTACTCTCAGGCTCTTCCTAATGTCTAATTTGTAATCAACATCCTGGAGGTTTCATCCCATTTGCTTTGTTTTACCCTCCGGAGCAAGGAAAAATAGTCCTTAACCCTCTACAGCAGGGGCGTCAAACTGCCGGCTCGCGGGCCGGATGCATCATAGCGAAACTGCGCCCACCCCATTGCCGGCAATGGCAAAAAAGTTGCGATACGTCGCAACACGTCAGGTGACGTCGCGAGTTTGACACCCCTGCTCTACAGCGTGACAAGCCTTCCGATATTTAAAGATAGCTATCACACCCCTTCTCCACTTTTTCTTCTCCAACCTAAACATACCTAGTTCTTTAAACCATTCCTCATCGGATTTGTTTTCAAGTTCTTTCACCATCTGGGTAGTTCTTCCCTAGACTTGCTCCTGTTTATCAAGTGCAGGACTCAGCACAATACTCTTGAGGCCTGACCAAGGCAGAGTAGAAAAGGAACAATTACAGAAAAACCTCTGAAAGTTGACCACCCATGGGACTGAACGAAAGTGGTCGACATACAGAAGTGATCCAACATACCGGAACAACTGTATTGATGTGTACACGTGCCTCATTTTATTGTACGGCTTTTATTGGAGAATGTCATACAGAAACGCACGTAGTGAGAACACAGGAAAATCATTCATACAATACTGCGCCACACAAAACCATACATTTACGTGTGTATTGTTTTCTCATGGTTTGATCATTCTTTCTGGGGGGGGAAAAGTCAGTTTTAGTCTGTTCCTTATTCTTTTTATGAAGGTAAGT
Source organism: Azemiops feae (assembly GCA_023970755.1). Classification (NCBI taxonomy): domain Eukaryota; kingdom Metazoa; phylum Chordata; class Lepidosauria; order Squamata; family Viperidae; genus Azemiops; species Azemiops feae. The sequence goes on along the minus strand of JALGBA010004203.1, from coordinate 1,053,090 downwards.
GGAGATAGCACTCTCAATGCTGACTATATCACTCAGCATACCCGGGCATTTTTCCATGGCAAATAACTTTAACTGCATTATCTGACATCCTCTTCTTTTGGAATATCTGCAATTTCTGTGTCCTCCTTACTTAATTCACTTAACTTAGGGTTAGAATTTTGCTTCTGCAAATGGACCAGCGTTTTAGCAATGACCCACAGCATAAGTTGGGCTCGGTAATGCATTTTGAATGTTTTGATTATGCCTTGGTCGAGAGATTAAATTTTTGATGTAGTATTTGGAGGTAAAAATTTCAGTTTCACTTTTGTAAGATGTTTCACTTAGGGATGGCTAGGACAATTGTCCACTACAAGGAGAATGGACCGTTTCTTCTTCTTCATTTCTCTTATCCACTTCTCAAATAGGGCACCAGCCATCCATGCAGATTTGTTAGATTTCCAGGTGACGGGAAGATTTTTGGGCTGCAGGCTCTTGAATGACTGTGGCTTTGCAATTTACCAATCACCAAAGGTTTTAACTTCTCTCCGGTTAAGCTAGCGCACATCAGAACTGTGAAACATTCTTTAGAAAGTTTTCTACTCTTACATTTGTCACCCCTCATAACGAGGCTCCTGTAAGGCATCGCCTTGAAAAAGAGTCCACGCTCGTCAGCGTTAAAGATTTCATCATCTTTACTGCTGAATCAAAGTCAAAAATATTGTATTCTTTTGATACTCTTCTTGAAAGAAATTCACTGCTACCAATTCTGCATTTCACTTTTCTTGCCCTCGATGCAGACTGGACTCGAACTGGTCAAGTTATAGAGAGTACATGAATACTGTGTGTCAAGGTCCAGATGGTCAAGATACAACTTACAGAGGTGGTCAATATAGAGAGGTTGGCTTTCTATTGTGTACATATAGTGTATGCCGGGTCTACAAAAATTAGGTCAACTTAGGGAAGTGGTCAATGTAGGGAGTGCTCAACTATGGAGGTTTTACTGTACTTCCTGTGATCTGGATGCTACGCTCCTCTTGTTGCTCTTCAACAGGTTTATGGCCTTCTTTTCAGCTGCATTACACTATTGGAATAGGTTGAACTTGTGATTCAAGAGTACATCTGAGTATTTCTTCTTGAGCCAGATTTACCCTGTCCTGTACATACTTCTTTCGTCTTCCTTATCTAGTTGCATGGTCTTACATTTCTCCCTACAGACAGTCCACGGCTTAACCACAGTTCGTTTAGTGACCATCCAAAGTTACAAGGGCACTGAAAAAAGTGACTTATGATTGTTCTTCATACTTACCACCGTCCCCATCGTCATGTGATCAAGATTCAGATGCTTGGCAACTGACTCATATTTATGACAGTTGCAATGTCCTGAGGTCGTGTGATCCTCTTTGGCGATCTTCTGACAACCAAAGTCAGTGGGGAAGCCAGATTCATTTAACAACCGTGTCACCAACTTTAACAACTGCAGTGATTCACTTAATAACTGTGGTCGTGAAATGGGGCAAAACTCACTTAACAACTGACTCACTTAGCAACAGAAATTTGGGGCTCAAATGTGCTCGTAAGTTGAAGATTACCTGTACTTATTTTTAATCTTACTTGTTCCTGCCCGCTATTCTAACCTAAGTCTTTTTGGATTTTTTCCCCTGTCCTCCCTAATATCAGCTACCCCTCCTAGCTTTGTTTTGGCTTACCATGTTAAACAATTCAAGCTGTTTCCATTTATTAGGCAGGTCATAACACAACATGTAAACTATGCCACTTGTAATAATGGCACGTGCCCCAAAAGGCAGCATTTCATAGTGCGATTGTGCCAGTCAATTGATTTCTGCCATTCACTGAGCAAGATGTGCTGACAGACCGTCATAGGGATTAAATGAGTCATAGAGAATGGAAACACTTCATATCCTGGGTGTGGGATCCCGGTGCAGGTACTCCTCGACGTACGACCACAGTTGAGCCCAGAACTTCCATTACTAAGTAAACGCAGTTGCTAAGTGAGTTGTGTTTCATTTTATGAGCTTTTTGCCCTGGTTGTTAAGCGAAACGCTATAGTTGTTACGTGAATTATGTAGTCATTAAGCGAATATGGCTTCCCCCATTGACTTTGCTGGTCAGAAGCTGCCTAGGAAGGTAGCAGATGACCATCCCAGGACACTGCAACCATCGTAAATGCATACCGGTGGCCAAGCCCCTGAAGTTTGATCACCTGACTGTGAGGTTTGTAGCAACGGTGATAAGTGCGAGAACTGATCACAAGTCAACTTTTTCCAGTGCCATTGTAACTTTGAATAATCATTAAACAAACAGCTATAAATCGAGGACTACCTGTAGTTCAATGGTGTGAAACAGGATGTTGGACTGGGCCGAGCTTGTTACTGTTTTTGATCCTGGAGACCTGCCTTCCCCTCATAGCTCATGTTCTCATGCTGCTTTTCTTACCTTTCAGGCACAAGTTCAGATCAAATCCTTCAGACAGGAACCATTCTTCTCAAAAGGTGAGTGTTATATTTTCAGCAAATATCTAGACCAGGGTTTCTCAACCTTGATGTGTGGAATTCTGGGAGTTGAAGTCAAGACATCTTCAAGTTGCTAAGGTTGAGACGCACTACAGGTGGTCCTTGACTTTCAACAGTTCATTTAATGACCATTTGAAGTTACAATGGCATTGAAAAAAGTGACTTATGGCTGTTTTTCACACAACTGTTGCACTTAACAAATGTGGCGAGAAAAGTCATAAAATGGGGCAAAACTCACGGAATTTCTCACTTAACATAAATTTGGGGCTCAATTGTGGTCGTATGTTGAGGACTACCTGGACTCTAGAGCAGAATTCCCCAATCTTTCCGGGTTGACGGCCCGAAGGAGGGAGGGGGAAAAGAGGGTGGTTTTGTGGGAGGGGCAGGTGTGCACACAAGCACCCATTGCTCACGCAAGGGGGACATGAGCGCCCACGATGTTCACGCAAGTGGGGCCATGAGCACCCGCAACACTTGAGGGGGGGTGAGCGCCCGCAACACTCACTCGAGGGGCTGTGAGCACCCGCAACACACGCAAGGAGCTGTGAGCACTTGCGACACTCACGCAAGTGGGGCTGTGGATGCTTGCGCAAATGGGCCACGAGTGCCCACAATGCTCTTGGCGACACGAGCACATTCTCGTGGGGCCGCAAACACCTGCGATGCTTGCAGCGACGATCATGCAAGGGGGGCTGTGCATGCCTGCACACACGCATGCATCGGCCAGCCACTCACACAGCCCAGTAGCCAATAGGCCACAGTCCGGTAGTGGGCTGCAGTCCACAGGCTGGAGACCGACCCCTGCTCTAGAGGCATATAGTTCCCCTCTTGGAGGGACTAGCAATAAAGCTGTGACTTTGAGCTTGTCAGGACCCACTTCAATACCTTATCCTAAGAAAGCAGAACTTGTTGAAGCGGTGTCTTCCAAAAGGATCTTTTATTAGGAGAAGCTGATAGTAGGCATAATAGACAGGATCTGAGGGTTTCCCGCCAGATCAATAGGTAAAAAGTATCCCAAGTGTAATCCCACCCCATAGTTCATCCGGTCAGTTCAAACAGGCCAATCCCAAGGTGTTAAGTTTGTTGTGGGGAAAAGGAGATAACATCAGGCCGTCTCCGGGCTGCAGTGATGTTTAGGTGACTCTTCGCACCCTCCCTTGCGAATGTGGAGATAACACAGACTCCGGAGGTACATTCCATTCTCCTCCCCCCTTTACTAGCTGACAACAGGGGAGAGAAAGTTCACAGAAGAAATATGCAGGAAAAGCAAAGTGTTACATTGTAGCGATAGAGGAAACAAGGCAATAACCCTGAAGCACTTCCCCCCTCCCCTCTAGGAGTATGGCAGAACCCAGGGAGAGAAGAGAATGAGATTTGGGTTGAGAGAAAAAGGAAAAGGCCCTTTAAAATATGGGTTCTGACATCCTGCCTCCCTTAAAAAAAAGAGAGATCCACCTGTGGAGAGATAGAGACAAATGTACATAGGTTAGTCAGGTTTGTTTGGATATTCAGCGTGAAATTTTTCAAGTAGTGTAGGGGCGTTAATATGGCGTTTATGGACCCATTCGTTTTGGGAGGAAGGTAGGTGTTTCCATGCTACTAGGTATTGGTTCGAACCATGGTGTTTTCTGGAGTCTAGAATTTCTTTGATTTCAAAATGTTGTTCTCCCTCAACCATAATGGGAGGAGGAGGCGGGGCAACAGCGGGTCTTAAGGGTGACTGTTGCTCCCATTTTAGGAGGCTGCAGTGAAAAATTGGGTGGATTTGCCTGAGAGATTTTGGTAATTTTAATTCTACCGTTACTGGATTGATGATTCTAATGATGGGGAATGGTCCTACATATTTGGGTCCTAATTTCTTGGATGGTTGCAAGGATTTTAGGTATTTAGTGGATAGGTAAACCATTTCCCCTACTGTAAAAGGCTTTGGTTCGACTCTCTTTTTGTCTGCCTGAGTTTTGTATGCTTGTCTGGCTTCATCTAAGGCTTTTCTAACAACTGGCCAGGTGTTTTGTAATTGTGCGATCCACTCCTTTAGTGAGGGGATGGCAGGTTCGGTAGGTGATAGTTCTGGCATCGGGTTGAAACTTTGTCCTGTGGCTACTTGGAATGGAGTGTAGCCCGTGCTGGAGTGGACTGCATTGTTGTAAGCGACTTCAGCAAACGGGAGTAGGTCGGTCTAGTCGGTCTGTTGGTAATTAATAAAGCATCTAAGATATTGTTCAAATACTGAGTTCGAACGTTCAGTGCCACCATTCGTTTGAGGATGATGACTAGATGACAACCCTTGGGTGGTCCCTAGAAGGGACAAAAATTCCTTCCAGAACTCTGAAGTGAATTGCATCCCCCTGTCAGATATAATACACTGGGGTGCCCCGTGCAAGCGATAGATGTGCTGAACAAACAGCTTTGCTAGCGTTTTTGCGGTAGGGATTTTTGAGCAGGGTATGAAATGTACTTGTTTGGAAAAAAGGTCTGTTACGACCCAGATGATTGTTTCCATTGTTTTCTGTTAGCTCCACTATGAAGTCCATGGAAATTTCTTTCCAGGGTGCTGAGGGGGTTGCCACTGGTTGTAGCAGTCCAGGTGATTTTCCTTGTAGTCTTTTAGCTGATGCACACTTCGGGCAACTGGCTACGTAGCTTTCAATGTGCTTTTTGATTGATGGCCACCAAAACTGTCTTCTTACTAAGTGTAATGTTTTCACAAATCCAAAATGGCCTGCCAATTTTGAATCATGGCAGAGTTGCATGAACGCCAGCCTTTGACTCTTTGGTATGTATAGTTTCTCCCCCACCCAGGGTAGTCCGTCTATGATGGTGCACAGATTTTTGTGGCTCAGGAACCATTCATTGGTCTCTAATGCTTTCCTGAATTCGATCCCTGCTTGGCTGGCTAACAGCTTTTGCAACTTGGCTTGCGCTCGGGTAGTTACTCGCGCTGCCAGCTGGGGTTCAGGCATGAGAGGCTTTGTCACACTGGGTCGGGTGCTATTGTATTGAGGCATTCTGGATAGCGCGTCTGCCAGAAAGTTCTTTCCCCCGGTAGATGTTTTATGGTGAAGGTGAAATGTGCTTGTTTAGGGGTAAGTTTTCTTGGGGTTTTTAGCGCTTCCAGATTCTTATGGTCAGTCCACACTTGGAAGGGGATTTTGTTCCCCTCCAGAAAGTGCCGCCAGGTAAGAAGTGCCCATCTCACCGCGTATACCTCCTTTTCCCAGACCGGCCACCTCTGTTCGGTTTCGGTTAATTTCCTCGATGTGTATGCACAAGGTTGGAGGTTCCCTTTCTTGTTTTCCTGTAGCAATACAGCCCCCACCGCTACATCGCTAGCATCAGCTTGAATTACAAAGGGCTTGTTAGTGGGATGTCGCAACATGGGCTCGGCAGAGAACAGCCATTTTAGTCTCTTGAATGCAGCTTGGCATTCTACTGTCCATTTTAGCGGTTGGCTGGGTTTGGGTTTGCCTTCCCGTCTGGTTTTTAACAAGTTCGTGATGGGTAAGGCTATTTGAGCAAACGAGGGAATAAATTGGCGATAGAAATTAGCAAACCCCAGGAAGCTTTGCAATTGCTTTCTTGTGCGGGGTGGTGCCCATTCTAACACTGCCCTGACTTTCTCAGGGTCCATTTCTATGCCCTCAGGAGAGATGCGGTATCCCAGGTAGTCTATTTTTTCTTTATGGAATTCACATTTAGACAGTTTAGCATCGAGGTGGGCTGCCCGCAATTTGTTTAGAACTGCCCTAACTAATTTCACGTGCTCCTCCATAGTCTCTGTGAATATAAGGATATCATCCAGATAAACCAGCATACCTTTATATAGGTGCTCCCTTAGTACGTCGTTTATCAGCTGCATAAAGACGGCTGGAGCCCCTTGCAGTCCAAACAGTAAGACTTGGAATTGATAACACCCCATTGGGCAATTAAATGCAGTTTTCCATTCATCTCCTTCCTTGATTCTGATTCGGTAGTACGCCTCCCTGAGGTCTAATTTAGTAAAGATCTTCCCTTTTAAAAGATGGGATAGCATGTCTTTCATGAGGGGTAGCAGGTACATATTGCTTTCACTTATGGCGTTCAGAGCCCTAGAGTCCACACACAAACAAAGCGACCCATCCTTCTTTTCCCTGAATAACTCAGGGGCAGCCATCTTTGGTTTAGCTGGTTGGATAAACCCCCGTTCTAGGTTTTTATCTATGAATTTCTGCATCTCCACTAATTCCTGGGGGCTCATGGAGTATAGTCTGGGTTTTGGGAGATTTGCCCCTGGTCGGATCTCTATGGCACAGTCCATGGGTCGATGTGGTGGTAATTCATCCGACCTCTCCTCGCTGAATACTTCAGCTAGGTCTCTGTATTCCTTGGGTATTTCAGATAGTTCCTTTTCGCCTCCAACTGCCGCTTTCTCTGCCGGGGCTTCCTGGGAGAGGGTTGGTGTTGGTACTCTGGTTGATTCCCCTTTTGGGAACCTAAGTTCTGCTGTCCTCCAATCCACCCGTGGGTTCCATTTGGCTAGCCACACCATGCCTAGGATTATGGGGCACTCCATGTCAGGGGTCACTACGAACGTTGTAGTCTCTTGTGATCCCCCAGGTGAGTTGGAGTGGTAGCATTGCTAAGGTGGCCAGCATCCCCCCTACTATGGACCCATCTAATTGACCAAAAGAAATCGGTTTCTTCAGCCTCCTCACTGGTATGCCTAGGTTCCCCACTAGCGTTGGGTTGATAAGGCACCGGGTACACCCAGAGTCAATTAGTGCCCTGACTTCTACAGCTTCGGGCATGGTGGAAGCTAGTATGGTTACTGTCCGGGTGAGGGGCGTGATGGGTCCACTTACCAGGGGTTCATCTTTGGAGTTGTCGTCAGATGAATTGGACGCTCCTGCTGTGTAGGCCGGAGTTCCCTTCCCTCGTTGGGCGGTTGCGGGGAACTCGACGGCCTCCATGCCTTTCATGGCTGGCTCCTTCGGCTTGGTGGGTGACTTTCCGGACCTCCCAGCCGGGGTCCGGTCTGCCTTCTCGATTGGGGTGCGCAAATGGCATTCCGTGGCACGATGCCCCTCTTTGCCGCACTTGAAACAGCCGGTGGTTCTTTTGGCGGTTGGCTGCTGTTTCGTGGCCTCGCGGGATGGCTCCGATGGTGACTTCCCCCATGGTCTCCCTCTGCGCTGTCTCATGGCTAGGTCAATCTCAGCTTCCTCGGCCAGGATGTACCAATCTTGTAGCCGGTGGGGATCTCCTCGGGGAAGGCAGGCATCGGAGAGATCGTAGTTCAGGCCATCTTTGAAGTGGCTGAGCAGAATGTCCTCGGGCCAATTCAGCTTGCTGGCCAGGGTTCGAAATTCCTGGGTATACTCGGCCACTGGTCATCTGCCCTGCTTCACCGTTTTTATTCTTTTGCGGGCTTTTCGGTCCGCCAGTGGATCTTCGAACCAGCGCCTGAGGGAGAACATGAACTGATTGAAGTTCAGTAGCTCCAGAGCGTCGGCGTCGTAGAGATCCACGACCCAGTCTGCTGCGATGCCATCCAGGGCGGCTTGCACAATGCGGATTCTGGCACAATCTGTGGGGATGTCTCGGCCATATTCCTCCATATAGTTGAGGACCTGGGTCAGGAAAAACCCCAGATCTCACGGCTCGCCCCAGAACTTCACATTGAGTGGCAAGAACTTTTGAATGAACTTCTTTCGTTTGTGGCGTCTCCCCTCCCAATGTGCAGCTTCTGCTCGCCAGGGGGTAGGGACAGCAGCGGCGACCGCAGCGGGTTCAGCTGTCTTGCTGGACGGCCCTGGGGCCTCAGCTTCGGACTCAACTTCGGTGTCTTTCTTCCCGCAACCCAAACGGATGGTTCTGGCATAGGGTTCGGGTTTCTCCTCCTTCAGGGAATCTAGGGCTATCTTCATCATACCGATCGCCTGCTCCAGCAACCGGCTTGAATGCCCCAGGCGGTCTTCCTCATCCTCGCTGAGATGGAGGGACCTTTCCATCTCCTCCTTCCAGCCGGGCTGGTGGCTGCCTCATCGGAGTGTCACCTTCCTTGCCTTCTTCTTCCAGTCGTCCTTCTTCCCGACCCCCATCTACCACTGAGGTTTGTGGCTGCGCACCTCCACTACCTCTTCTTCCGATGAGTAGGAAGATTTAGAGCTGGATAGCTTGCAGGGATCCATCCGACAGGGGAGCTCCCCCTTTGCAGTGGATTCTTCTTTCCCTGCTCCGTTGTCTGACATGGTCTTGCGAAGTCCCCCGGTAAGGGTTCTCCTTCCAGGCTGACTATTACTGCAGATCCTGTCTAATGTCAGGGCCCACTTCAATACCTCATCCTAAGAAAGCAGAACTCGTGGAAGCGGTTTCTTCCAAAAGGATCTTTTATTAGGAGAAGCTGATAATAGGCATAGTAGACAGGATCTGAGGGTTTCCCGCCAGATCTATAGGTAAAAAGTATCCCAAGCGTAATCCCACCCCATAGTTCATCCGGTCAGTTCAAACAGGCCAATCCCAAGGTGTTAAGTTTGTTGTGGGGAAAAGGAGATAACATCAGGCCGTCTCCGGGCTGCAGCGATGTTTAGGCGGCTCTTCGCACCTTCCCTTGCGAACGCGGAGCTAACACAGACTCCGGAGGTACATTCCATTCTCCTCCCCCCTTTACTAGCTGACAACAGGGGAGAGAAAGTTCACAGAAGAAATATGCAGGAAAAGCAAAGTGTTGCATTGTAGCGATAGAGGAAACAAGGCAATAACCCTCAAGCACTTCCCCCCCTCCCCTCTAGGAGTATGGCAGAACCCAGGGAGAGAAGAGAATGAGATTTGGGTTGAGAGATAAAGGAAAAGGAAAGGGTCCTTTAAAATATGGGTTCTGACAGAGCTGCTGATTCTTCTGCAAAGACCTGCAAGGACAAAGCTGGTTGAGATCTCAGGCTGAAAATTTTTGTATGATTTATTTTATTTTACTTGGACCCTGTTTCAGCTTTATCAGGGATCGAGTCCAGTGCTGTGGAGATTCGGAACGCATTGAGATGACGATGGCAGAGCTGGACGATTCAGAGGCTCAGGCTTGTAATCCCAACACCAAATCACTAAGCGAGTGCCTGCGCCGGATTGGAGATGAGCTGGATGGAAACATAGAGCTGCAGAGGTATGTTTTGGCAGCAGTGACTGCGGTACCACCACTGCCGCCATTATTTCTTTAGAAGATCTAAATCAGGGGTCTTCAAACCTGGCCCTTTTATGACTTGTGGACTTCAACTCCCAGAATTCCTCAGCCAGCGTGCCTGGCTGAGGAATTCTGGGAGTTGAAGTCCACAAGTCATAAAAGGGCCAAGTTTGAAGACCCCTGATCTAAATTGTTATTTGCAGTCCCATTATTCAAGAACATTTCTGAACAACATTAACAGTTGGGGAAGGGGGGAGAGAAATCTAGGTAGATCTTGACTTAAATGCAGTGGAGCCCGGAATTTCCATCATATGTCATGATGGTCATAAGTTGAGGCACCCATCTGACCCGCCCCCTAATGGGGGTGGATTTTGTCAGAAGCTGGAAGTAAACGCCAGTTTCCAACGAAAAACACACCACACAGGGTAATTTGTGGTCATGTGACCTTGGAAGCTACAAATGACCATAAATGTGGGCCAGTTACCAAGCGCCCAAAATGTAAATCACATGACTGCTGGAGGGTGGTGCTGCCATTGGAACTTTGAAATCCAGGTCATATGTACCTTTTGATGGGCATGGTAGTTTTGAACAGTTGCTAAAATCCCCAGAGTTCAAATATATATCAGCTATTCGTCTTCTGCCTGATAGAAGTAAGCTTTGCATTCATATAGTTATTGCTTTTCTGTCTTCTGTTAATCCCTTTGACACCTCTGTGTAATCTTGAATTGATTAAATCAATCAATTAGTTTTATTTATATTTAAGTAGCGCAGTGTGCAGAGCGTTGTACAATAAAAATTAAATTAAAGCCTATATAATTGGCTAGATTAGTTGATCAAATGCCATTTAAATTGTTACAGAAGATTGTAGTCTAACAAATCCTATACAGAGTACAGATACACTTGGACAATTTTTAAAATAATTATATTAATAATTTTTACCAAGATCTTGGTCGTCAGCAAACAACCTGTTAACTTACCACCAGTAAATTCAGAAGGAATACCACTAGAAAAAGTTGAAAGGATCACACACCTCGGTTCTAATTTACATGAAAGCTGGGACATGACCGCTGAAGTAAAGACAAGGATAGAGAAAGCTCGAACAGCATTCTTCAAAATGAAAAAGGTCTTCTGCAGTCACGACATAAGCCTAAGACTGAAAATCAGGCTTGTCAGATGCTATATTTTTTCTATCCTGCTCTATGGAGTAGAGAGTTGGTCTCTGACAGAAGGCCACCTGAAGAGACTAGAAGCATTTGAAATGTGGATTTACAGGCGGCTGTTACGTATAAGCTGGGTTGACAAGATCAGAAATGAGGAGGTGATAAGCCGCCTGGGAAAGCCAAGGGAAATCATCAAAACAATTAAAAAACGAAAGTTAGAATATTTCGGACATGTGATGCGACACCCAGAAAAATACGGCATACTCCATTTAATCCTCCAGGGAAAGATTGAAGGCAAACGAGGTCCAGGCAGAAGAAGAACATCATGGCTTCAAAATCTAAGGGACTGGTTTGGACAAAACTCAGCAGCACTTTTTCGTGCGGCTGCTGATAAAAACAGGATTGCCAACATGATCGCCAACGTCCGATAACGGATATGGCAAAAGAAGAAGAAGAAGATTAATAATTTTTGGCAGTGCTTTTTTTGTAAAAAAAAAAAAAAAAGGTGCCGGAACTCACACATGTCATACAACCCACTTTGCCTACCCTACAAGGTTCCATCCAAAAAAGGTGCGGGAACTCCGTTCTGAGCGTTCTATGAGAAAAAAATCCCTGATTTTTGGTAGGAGCCCCCAAGCCAAAACTAATGCCACGTGAATTGCTCTGGATTGAGTGTTGCAAGGCAGGGGTACCAGGACTAGGAATATTATGCATTTATTTGATATTACCAGTTTGATGCTAAGTGGGCCTGGGAGTCTCTTAGAGGAAATTTGACTTAATTGGATAATGCAATTTTTAATCTACCTGATTCTTCACACACAAAGGTTTTATCAGAAGGGAATTGTAGTCCCAGCACTTTAGGAAGGTGTCTGGATGGCAAAAGCGAGAGGGCAAAAGAGACCCAGTTTGGTCTAGTGGTTAAGGCACCAGGGTAGAAAGCAGGAGATGATGAGTTCAAGAACCGCTTTAGCCATTAAGCCAGAATTACTTTTGTTAGGAATAATTGTAGGAAATTATGAGAAAGAGTTTATATACCTAATTTTACATGTATTAACTGCAGCGAGAATTGTATTTGCTCAACCTTTGAAAACTGAAGATATACCAACGGAGGAAGAGTTAATTAAAAAAATTTTAGATTGTGCAGAAATGGATAGATTGACATTGAAAATGAAAGAGAAAGAAGAGTCAGTATATTTTAGAACATGGGATAACTTTTATCAATGGCTAGAAAAACGATATATATATATATATATATATATATATATATATATATATATATATATATATATATTATTAATATATTATATATATCTGCATCCACACTACTGTACTGTCAGCATCAGGGAGGATATATATGTATTGGCTGGAGCACACGGTCTACCAAGTATAGGATAAATCAGTCTGTTCTGCGTTTCGCTCCAATCTAGGAGCATGTTTTGCAGGCAGATGTCACATACTGTGAACACTGTAAATATATATATATATATATATTTGTTTTCTGAGGTTTTCACGGGTGTTTGTATGTAGGTCTTTGGTAATTCGGGTTTTCTCCCGCGTAAAATTGGAAGTGTCTTGGCGACGTTTCGACGAAGTCTCATTCGTCATCTTCAGGCTGGTGTCTCTTCGGCCTCGTGCTTCTAGGAGCAATGTGTGATCGCAGCTGTTTCTTCCTTTTAACTGCCAGTGGGGGTATGAACTGATTGGGTGGGAGCTTGGCTGTGTTGATGAGGCACCGATGATGAGGCATGACCACAAACCAGAAACCAGACCACAGCTGCATCATTAGCCATTTCAAACCCCTCCAATCCATACATGAAGCAAACTGACACCCACCTTGATGATATGGCACGACCACGAACGCGAAGCCAAACAACAGCAATGCAGCTCTCCATCTCAAATCCCGCTGCAACTCTGACTAATCCGAGCACAACAAAGCCCCCACCCAAACAGAACACCCCCCCTAATCAGAGCACAGCCAACCCCCCATCCAATCAGAGCACAGCCAAGCCCCTAACCAATCAGAACACACCTCCACCCAATCAGAACACAGCCAAGCTCCCACCCAATCAGTTCATACCCCCACTGGCAGTTAAAAGGAAGAAACAGCTGCGATCACATTGCTCCTAGAAGCACGAGGCCGAAGAGACACCAGCCTGAAGATGACGAATGAGACTTCGTCGAAACGTCGCCAAGACACTTCCAATTTTACGCGGGAGAAAACCCGAATTACCAAAGACCTACATATATATATGTATATATAGTGCTTAATATTTTATCAGCAACATATTGTCTGGGTTCCAACATTTAACTTACTAATACATGTTAAATTCCTTTCTCTCTACCTCTCTACCTTTTCTAGCCATTGATAAAAGTTATCCCATATATATATATATTTATATATATATAAATAAAAGAACCACTTTAACCATGAAAGCCCTCCGGGTGACTTTGGGCCAGTCACTCTCTCTCGGCCCAACCCACCTCACAGGGTTCTTCTTGTGGAGGAAGGTGTGTTGGATATGTTCGCTGCCTTGAGTTATTTGTGAAAATAATGAAGGCAGGATCCAAATAAATGAATGAATAAATAAAAAGCTTCCTATTTCTGTTCAACTTGACAACCCTCTCACTTTCTGCTTCCAGGTCCGGTGAATTTCCTACAAATGACTTCAAAGAGCTTAGTTTTACAGAGGCCAAAATTAAATTCTACTTGGATCATTTATATAAAAAAAAAAAACTGCATTGTATTAGGCTCACTGAGCTTTTCCCAGTATTCGACTGAGGCTATCTAACTTAGTCTGTTTTTTGCTGCACCCTACAGGATGATAGAACAAGTCCAGATGTATCCCCCCAAGGAAGTTTTCTTTCGAGTGGCTGCTGAGATGTTCTCGGATGGTGCTTTCAACTGGGGCCGTGTGGTGGCCTTGTTTTATTTTGCATGCAAGTTGATCCTAAAGGTAAGTATGTCATTTCTAGCCATCCCGTTTTTGAGACACCTTCCCCAGTTGCTGTCCATTTTTGGCTTCCTTTTTCATGGACTTTTTCATGGCTGCTTTGTCATTTTTCAATAGGTAGTGTGCAGTAAATTACCAGAGCTCCTAAGGACTGTCATCAGCTGGACTATGGAATATATCCAGGAACATGTCCTGTGCTGGATCCAAGCCCAAGGAGGATGGGTGAGTTGACTTATTAGACTTTTTTATGCCAGCTTTATTACTTTATAAGTAACTCAAGGGGGCAAACATGCATAATAATCCTTCCTCCTCCTCCTCCTATTTTCCCCACAACCATCTTTTGAGAGGGGTTGGGCTGAGAGAAAGTGATTGCCCAAATTCACCCAGTCAGATTCCATGCCTAAAACAGTCTCCTGGTGACTGGCCCAAAGTCACCCAGCCAGCTTTCATGCCTAAGGTGGGACTAGAAGTCACAGACTCCTGGTTTCTAGGCCAGCACCTTAACTACTATATCAAGCTGGCTCTCATTTACAGTGTAAATGTCATTCAGAGTCATTTAGAGCAGGGGTCCTCAACCTTGGCAACTTTAAGACTTGTGGACTTCAACTCCCAGAATTCTGGGAGTTGAAGTCCACAAGTCTTAAAGTTGCCAAGGTTGAGGACCCCTGATTTAGAGTTTACAGGGACTTTACGTTGACTTCCTTCAGATAAGAAAACTTTTATCAAAGATGTGAGCAGATTTCAGTTTTTTAATACCAAAACTCCAGGGCCCACGAACTGAAGCTTTGTGCAGTATAGTTAATTCTCAACCCAAGCATATATTGAGATGAGTTTGCGTGGCCCACTAAGCTATGATTTACTTAACCATATGGTATAGTAATCCACAGTTCTGAGTGTGTACAGCACACTGAGCCATATACTCTGGCTTTAAAAATTACTGAATTCATACAGACTGAGTCAAAGCCAGGCAAACCACAGGGTGGTTTAGCATGTGGTGAGAACTGGTCACATCGATCTTAGTAGTTCACTCGAGAACAGAGGCTATCAAATAATCAAAATTCCTTTTTATATTTAACAACAAAAAGAGGGGAGATGTGAACTGCGACGTGTTCTTAAAGCTCCTGTCTCCTCACTCCCTCCTGTATGTGATTTCTCCCAGCTGAGCAATTCCTGTATCAACATTCTGGAGAACCTGAACATTTCTTGAGTTTATGCCATCCCAAAATTTTCAGGACTCATGGATTTTTGTTTAAAAAATGTCTTTCCCCATAACTATAACTGGGAAACAAAAGACTCCCTGTGTGGTTCAGGTGTTGATCCTGGCGGAGGTGGGGGGAGTGGACAGATCAAGAGCACCATTGCTGGATGTTTTGAAGGTGCTCTTGTCTCAGCCCAGTCTCCTTCACAAGATCGCTGTGAAGATAGAAATGCAGAGGGAGGTGACAACTGTAAACACGACATTCTTACTTTGAGGCTTGTACAGGTAGTCCTCAACTTATGACTGTAATGGAACCTAACCTTGCAATCATAACTCAAGGCAGTCGTAAAGAGGCCAGTCCAATTGTTCAGCCTTTTTTTTTTTTTTGCAGTCATTAAGTGAATGCCACGGTCATTAACTGAACCGATTGTTTGCTATGGGGCCTTTTTACCCAAAAGTGGAAGTAAATGAGAATTTTCGGCATTGCAGCCACATGCCGGTAGGACGCTTCAAATGGCCATAAAGGCGAGCCAGTTGCCTGCCTAGCCCCTGAAATGCAGTCACATGACTTGGAGCTGTCAGAACTTCAAAACCAGGTTGTTCAGTACCTTTTGGAGGGTCCGTCCTAAGCCGCAGGTCATAAGACGAGGATTACCTGTATTGCTGTAATGTGTCTTCGTTTTACCGTAAGACGTCTTTTGTTCTCTCCCTCCCTTTGTTGTTTGTCCCTTCCAGGAAGGCCTCCTCTCCTTTTTCGGCACTCCCACTTGGCAAACCATTGCTGTCTTTGCTGCGGGGGTCTTGACTGCCTCACTGACCTTCTGGAAGATGTCTTAATCCTCAGCCACCTCCACAAGGAGGACCTTTTCATTACAAGAACAAGTGGAGGAGGGGCAGGTTCCCCCACCCCCATTTCCTAAGCAAGAAAGAAAACGTTCTAGGATTCCTTTTCAGACCTGTGTTGGGGAGCTTTCTAAAACAAATGCTGTTGCTCATATTTGGTGCCTTTTTTTCAAAAAAGGTGCACACTTTTTTTGTTTTGATGAGTGTGTACTTCTCGCTTTGCCCTCTCCAATCAATCAGCCTCTTGGACTTAGAGGTCCGAAGACGTTAAGATTCTCTAGTTTTGAAACGATGACGGGGAACAAGGTGAAGGATGCCCATGGTGGCTTGTTCTCTCTGCCAGCAGCTTGTGAATAACTGCTGGATGTTTATACTGTTTTTTGGAAGATTAATCCCAGATTTCTTCTGCCAACAATCATAGCAATGCATTTGTTCAGCATCCTCAGATTAGATGTTTTCTAAGGGATCCGTGCAAACAAGTTTTGATATTTTATATTTTCCTTTCCTTGAACAGAAGCTGAATTTTGGCAATATCCTGATAGAAAACCAAGTTCTCCCCTTACTAAACTTTGCATATTAGAATAAATTACACTTCTGCTGGTACATCTACTTTTTTTTTTATAAAAGAAACTCAGATCACTGATCTGGTCACAATCAAAGTAGAGGGAAACCTTTACGAGTCTTTAGCAACTATAGATGTGTACAGGACTTTTAGGGCTGACTTTTTACAAAGGAACTGTATTGCTGGAAAATGAGAATTTGGAAGCCATCCTTCGTTCTGCCAGATCTGTGTTTCTCTATAAAAATGCTCTGAGGGACGCTAAATAGAAACATGTTCTAATCTAAATGGGTCTGTCCCCAGTCCAAAAAAAAACAAAAGGAGAGAAAAATGCTTTATAAAAGCAACATGTCTCCAAGTGGAACACAGAAGACATTGCAAGACTGAGACTAAATGACTGGAAGATTCCCTTCCCTTTACTGCTTCATTCTGTCCTCATAGAAATTAACTTTTCACTTGCCTTGGAGATCTGAGTCAAGAAATGAAGAAGAGAGAATGCAAAGGGCTTCTGATCTATTTATTCTACAAGAGAGATTTTTTTTCATTGCTCGCTTCTCCATTTCTGTATTTTACCTCAGCCTTCCCCAACCTTGTGACCTCTGGAAGTTTCTCAAATAACATGGTGGTTGGGAATTCCGGAAGTTGCAGTCTTAATCCATTTGGAGGGGGCCAAGTTGAGGGAACCTGTTGAGTTGAATCACCCTTGGGGTTTCTTAGTCTTTAGACTCAGCCAAATAAAAAAGAAATCCCCAGGAATTCCAGCAAATCATACTCTCTTCTAACATGTCCTAGTACTTTGTATCTCATTATAGCTGTGATAACGGTTGAGACATTCGGCTGCATGTGACTATTGTGGTTTTGTTTTGTTTTTTTGCTTTTTTGGCTCTTTATGTTCGTGTGTGCAATGCTAAACATTGTGACTGCAGATCTATGTGCTAAAGATGGAGCATCTGCATATATGCCCTCAAAGTATGTCCACATATTGATACCCATTTTGGATTATGGACTTCACGTTGATATTTATTGGTGTGCAGGAAATATTTATCATTCTCTGATCTGGAATAGGGACTTGTGGCCCTCCAGATCAATGTTTTGCAAACTCAGCAACTTAAAGACAACGTGGATTTCAACTTCCAGAATTCCCCAACCAGAATTCTGAGAATGGAAGTCCGCACATCTTCAAGTTGCCAAGGTTGAGAAACATTGAACTGGAGGATGTTGCTGAATTAAAAATCCCAACTGCCTCAGCTGCCATGGTGGGTGTTGCTGGGAATTGTACTTCAGTAGCCTCTAATGAGGAGGCCACAGATTCCCACCCCTGCTTCGAATTTTTCCCCAAAAGTGTTTACATTCATTTTTCCTTTATCTTCCTGTCAATCAACGGATAATCAAAATGTGTCTTTATACTTCTTTAGAGCATTTGCCTTGGAATTCCAGTTGAAACTGTTCAAGCTATATTAAACTAGAGGGGGTGGGCCAAATAATACATTGTTGAACTATTTGATCAAGAGCTCGGGTACTGAAATTGTTTGATTTATCAAGCGAAGTGAGAGGCAAAAAAAAAATCAGCAATCCCAGTTCTATTGTTTATTAGGTGGCTTTTGGTCATCAGTTTTCCCTGTTGCTGTCACAACATCTTTGTTGTTTTAGCTGCCAGGAATGGGAGATGGCGTAGTTAGTAGCTGTGCTATTCTACATTGGGTTACCAGGGATGGGGAACTATGGCCCTTTTATGACTTGTGGACTTCAACTCCAAGAATTACTGAGCCAGCCATGCTGGCCCAGGAGTTCTGGGAGTTGAAGTCCACAAGTCATAAAGGGGCCATAGTTCCCCACCTCTGGGTTAGACTACTGGTGTCTTTCACATAGCTTAGTCCAAGCCCTGTTTTGTGTGATGCACTGAGCAAGTAATCTCTGCTAGTGAGGGAGCATGTATGCCAGTTTGTATCCCCTAAAAGAAAGCTCACTTGTGTTCTTCCCCCACAATAAGGTTGCCATCTAGGATTCTTTTCACCTGGTGCTGTACCTTCAAATCGCAGATGCTTCCAGGTTAAAGAGCTAAGACACAACCATTGAGAATTCAGGTGATCCCCTCCATCAGAGATTTGAGTAAAAAAAAAAAAAAAAGCTGGCACTTGGGGTTTAAACTGCCCCCCTCCCTGCCACTTGTGGCTTCCTTCTCCTCATGTTTTGTGAACAAAGCCAACATAAGCTATCATTTGATAATGCTAGGACTGCCAAATCTGACAGACATTGATAGGTAGCAACCCTCAAGTAGAAGTCAAGGAATTCTTTCAGATCATTCTTCGTTGCAAAGAAATGGTTATGGCCAAGCCAATGGCAGAAGATTTTTAAGGGTACGGTTGTCCAGTTCTAGAAACCTGCTTTTTCTCCATCCTCTTGCTAATTCTAAGTGAGGTATCCCTGTCAGACTTCCTGATAACAGTTGTACATTCTTCCATCTGTTGTGCTCAGTTTATATCTTGGTAGTGCATCAAGCTAGGCTAACATCTGGGATCTCTTTAGTCATCCTTTGTAGATTTAGCCAGCTAATCGCCCTTCTACTCATCCAAGCACATTGGTTCAGCCGGATGTTACAAGTTGTGGCTGGAGAAATGAAACGAGACATAAGGTTTGGGGGCAGTGAATGCAATGGAGGCAGAACTGAGTCAATATGAATTAATTGTACTTGAATAATTATATTGGGGAGGGATTTTGTTACCTCAGGGGGTTGGGTTAGGGAGGGAATGAATTGCCATTAAGGGTTGGGCTTAGATAGATTGGGCAAATTCCATTTTTCTCAGAAGGGCCAGAAGCAGAACAATACATAATAACATGGGTTTGTGAACGCTGAGGCTTCTTTTGCAATTCTTTAAAGTATTTTGGGGTGCTGTGGATTTTCATAATATAATAATTTTGGAATTGTGAAGTAAAAGAGTCCAGGAGTGTGAATTTACTGGACCTGGGGGGTGGGTTGGATTGGGTTTATCTAGATCTTTGGATTATTTTTTGTAGTGCTTTGATATTTCAAGCTGTGAGGGTGTTTTTTTTTTTTCTTTCAAGGTCTCTGGCTCTTTGAGGAAGTGTGGCTTATAGAGTTAAGATAGCATGGCTGTGTTTTATGGCATTAGTTTGGGATTAGCAGGCAATGATGCTGTGGAGTTGTGTTTTTTTTTGCCAATTGGCTATTGTCAGTTGAGATTCAGTTATGCCTAAATCTGTGCGTGTGTCACCCTGGATTTGTACCTTCACATGGATGATGCTTTGTTTTTCTTCAGATGCTTGTTTTCCATCAGGCTTCCCTTCCCCAAATGTATGGGGGACCCTTCTCATTGCACCAGCACGTTCAACTATTCTTTCGCCACCCAGTGGTAAAAGTACACGCACCTTGCACATTGGCAAGTAGCCAGTATGAGGCAAGTAGCTGTAACAAATAACGCTGGGTGGATTGCCTCTGGACGTCCACCTTTCTTAGCCAATAGTCTTCATGGATGGGCAAGCTCCATGGGGCCAGAGGAACTGTTCACAGGATGCCCTCCTGCTCCATATCCCCTCACCTCAGCACAGGACCCCTGTGCTACATCAGTAGACTGCTGAGATGAAGAGTAGGTCTTGCCCAAAAGTTCCTGTTCCAAGGCTCCAAGACTAGCCAGACGTAGTTTTGACGGTTGCTCAGCCAACTTACGTTTTTCACCCTTGCCATCAGATTCACTTCAGGAAACCTTTATTTGTTCAGAAGGCAATGAAAGGAGGTGTCAGCCATGTGAACACTATTCTCTTAACTGGCCTCAGCCTGGTATCTTTGCCTGCTTAATCATACATCCTAACGAGCTGTCATGTTTTTAATCAAGAATTAAATTCTTGAATTATGTATATTTCTGGGGTTTGACATTACCGCAAGAGGTCTGCGGGCCTGAGACACAGTGGCTGACATTGGCGTTAGCTGTGCCTCTTAGGCTGGAATCCAGTCACATCTGATTGTAAAGCCAACTTTATCATGTACCCAGGTTAGCTGTTCTACTGTTCAACTTTATTCATGTCTGTATTTTCTATGCAATTGACCCTTCTCTTACTTAGGCAATAGTTTCTACACTTTTTTTAACAGAAAAAGAAATTTTGAAATCTACCTTCCCATTTTATAATTTTTTTAAAAAAATGTTTGATTCATCTTTAATCTGTCAACTGAAGTTACAGCGGATTTTTTTTTGTTAGTGTGGAAATTAAAAACGGAAAAAAAATTCTAATGTGCCTGTTCCAGAGTTGTCTGTATAGAAATGATGATGGTGTAAGAAACTATAACTGATAACAAGGGGATCACTTCAGTAGATTTCAGAAAATATATGTGATTTTTGTGTCTTCAGCGATACATATGTTACTCGGCACATAATGTACTTCAGTTTTTTTAGGACTAAAAACTTAGTTATACTGTACATCTCTAGGTCTATTGTTGCAAAGCTAGTTGGAAGAAACGCCCAGTCAGTCCCATCCATACTTTCCTTGTGTTCACCAAGGGAGGCTACACATCCAATATTGGTGAATTCAATAAAACACTGCTGACTGGGGGGATTCTGGGAATTGAAGTACACACCTGTTAAAAATTGCTCAGGCTGAGAAACATTGCACTGACTAAGCCATAAGACGTGGTTTGCTAATCATAGTTCCTGGGCTTACACTATACAGGTAGTCCTCAACATACAACCACAATTGGGACCAGAATTGCCATCGGTAAGCAAGGAGGTTAAGTGAGCTGCATCCAATTTTATGACTTTTTGCCACAGTTAAGTGAATCACTGCCATTGTTAAGCGAATCATGTGGTCGTTAAGTGACTCTGGCTTCCCTGCTGACCTGGCTTGTTGGAAGCCGACTGGGAAAGGTTGCAAATGATGACATGACCCTGGGATACGGCAGCCGTCATACATACATGCCAGTTGCCAAGCGCCTGATCATGTGACGCATGGATGTTGCAAGAATTGTAAGTGCGAGGACCAGTTGCACGCCACTTTTTTCAGAGCTGTTGTAACTTCAAATGGTCACTAAACAAATGGTTGTAAGTTGAGGATCATCTGCATTTGGCCACGCTGCTCAGGTATATATAATGCTGGTCTCCCCCAAAAAACTCCCAGCAGTTTACAAGGTAAAAACGTCAGAAAATTAATACCTACAGAGTTTAAAAAATCCATAAATGATCCAACCATCATGGTACCCATTCACTGGTGACAGCGGTATAGTTAAAAATACACTTTGTAAAAGTTTTGAAGCAGCTGGATCTCCACTGCTTTCCCAAATGTCATCAGGGAGGGTGTGGTCCAGGGCTTTGGGGATAAACTATTCCAGGGGTCTCCAAACTTGGCAACTTTAAGACTTGCGGACTTCCAACTTCCAGAATTCCTCAGCCAGTCATGTTGGTTGGGGAATTCTAGGAGTTGAAATCCACAAGTCTTAAAAGTTGCCAAGTTTGGAGTACCCTGAACTATTCTCCAGGAGTGGAGGCATAACAGAAAAACTGTCTTCTGTCCCCTAAACTCTCATTAAGGGAAGTCTGTCAACATCTTCCTTGGGGGAAGTGAATTAAACAGGCCAGTTCTCCCAGGGCAGTCCTGGGATTACCTGGGTGCTGAGCCAGGATGGGCTGTATGGACTGATTCCAGCACTCTGAACTGTGCTAAGAAGCCGATTAGTAGCCACGGCAGTACTTGACATCGGGGTGAATGCGGTTGTAATGGATGTCCTCTATCAGCAAATGGGCTGCTGTTCTACATCAAGTGTGGCTCCCAACTATTTTTTCAAAGGTAAGAGTTTAGTGAAATGCATTGCAGTAGTCAAACCTAGAGGTCATAAAGGTTGTGAGTTACTTTGGTCCACCTTCCAGATCTAGAAAGGACCATAGCATGCATCAGCTGGAATTGAGCAAAAGTTCCCCAAGTGGAGCTGCCACCTGTTTATCAGCAGTAGCCATGAGCTATTAATAGCTATTTTTCAGTCAGATTATTTATAATATTTTGCACAGCATAGAATTAGCAAGGAGGTACTCCACTCAACCATTAATCACCAGCTTGACGGAGCCATTGATGGATACTTGTTGAGTACAGTTGTCAACCAGCTCTATACAGTATCCACCTAGTTATAGCATAACGGTAGCCCTATTTTTTTTCTACCGGAGTTATCAGGAAATCAAGGTACAGTGTATTCCTGTGGTCAACTAAACTGGACATTCTAGCAACAAAGAGGGTTGGGTTCATTTGCTCTACAGTATACATTATTAACATGCAGCACATTATTTTCTAATTTTGATTATAAGGTAAAATGCAAATAGAAACAAAAGATAGAAAAAAGATGCAAAGATTTAAAAAAACTGACTTCTAACTTTTCAAAGCAGTAGAGTACAGGAAAAGTTACAACCTCAATTTTTTTGCTTCTCATTTCTACTTCATTCAAACCATTTCTATAACAACAAAGTCAACCAATAAAAACCCCAAATCAATTTTTTTTTCCCCCATTCGGAATTCAGAAGCAATTGCCAGGTGGAAACAAAACTCGATAATTTGTCTTTAAAACAGTCAGTTTTGCCAACTCCCCCAATTCCACCGTCTTTACCATCCCTTCTTCCATTATGAGAACTGATGTGTCTATCCATCTTTGTGCATGTAAAACTATCGCTGCTGTCTACATATATAGCAAAACAATTCCAAATTTTCTTTCAAGTTTTTTATCCATCAATCGTGAAAGAAAGAGTTTATGGTATGGAGCTTCTCAGTCATCCAGGTCATAGCTGTCCCAAAGATGCTTTTTCAAAACGCAACCGGACTTTGTTTAAGTCCGGTTGCCTTCTGAGAAACACCTTTGGGACAACCTGAAAAAGACTTCCGGTTTCAATTTTATATTAAGAATCCTCTGAATTAAAATAAAGATCTGGTCTCAATATTTCTTTGCTTTGCTACAAATTCCGAGATGATAAAAAGTATCCTCTTTACATTTACTTTTTCAAAATACATATGAAATTCCTTTATACAACTTTGAGACACTTTCTTTTTTAAATGCTCACCAGCTTCCTGCTTGATAATATCTTCCAGAACTTTGCTGATATCACCTGTCTTTAGTCAGCCAGGTCTGGCCTCATACATAGCTGTATCTAACATAAATGGGGCATTCCCATGAAGGATGAGGTCATGGGATAGGGCAGGCCTGTCTGAAGGAATTATTAAATAGGGGTGTGGTGGGCAAGACAAGTCCAGAAGAAATGCATTCATTAGCCTGACACACTAATCCACATTTTCCTCATCCTGATTTACCAACTGCAGCAGAGCAGTTAGATTCACACAACATAATAAACCAAAATGTTAAGAATGCCCATCAACATATGTTACAATATGAGAATTTGGCCAAACGTCCATGGGATTGTTCTTGGGCTGAGTTCACAAACCTCAATTTGCCATAAAGGAGTGCATCTCAATCTCAGCAACTTGAAAAGGTTGGGGACTTCAACTCCCAGAATTCCCCAGCCAAGAGAGAAATTCTGGGAGTCGTAGTCCGCACCTCTTAAAAGTTGCTGAGGTTGAGAAGCACTGCCATAAAATAACCGCTGTACCCGCTTCTCGTGGGTGTTTGGAGGGCACTTAACTACAACTGTAGCTTACACAAGCCACAACTAAGCCTACGATGGGTGATCCACGTGTGATGCAGGCTTCATGGTGCAAACCTCGTGCCTCTTCAGAAGTTAAGTGCAGAGTGGGCTTATGTCAAGAACTGCATCCGTCATTTTGCAATTCTCCCACATTTCGGGGACGGAGTGGAAATCCCCTCAGGAACGCCTTTAGCTGGCTCCCTCTTTCATTTTCACCGGGACAGGAAGTTGCTCGTCCTCGCCTGGATTTCGATATGGCTGCGGAGGGAAGTGGGCGAAACCGGCCGATGCCCTCAGCTGCAATTCCCGGGGAACCGAGTAAGAAAGTTGTGCAAAAGAGCGGCCGATTTATGTCCCCAGCGGAGAATAGGAGGGAACGAAGGGAGAAGTTGGAAGTTCCGGCTTCCGAGGCTGTTTCAGCCAGCCGAACCCCTCGGTACAGGCAGAGGCGGGTTCGAGCGTACGCGGTCCGTGCCGCTGCTTCAGAGTTTACGGTGCTGCCCTCGGATAAATTGAGAAAACTGGTTAATTTAACCAGAGGTCTGCGTATCGGGCAACCACAGTCAGCGTATACATAATCCCGGGCTATAGGATTCAACAGGGGCTACATAAGAGAGCTTGCAGTATGTACAGATAGTCCTCAATTTACAACAGTTCATTTAGTGACCGTTCACAGTTACAAGGACACTGAAAAAAAAGTGATTTGTGACCATTTTTCACACTTATGACCGTTGCAGCATCCTGGGGTCATGTGATCCCCTTTTGCAACCTTCTCACAAGCAAAGTCAATGGGGACGCCAGATTCACTTAACTGTGTTACTAACTGAACAACTGCAGTGATTCAGTTAACAACTGTGGCAAGAAAGATTGTGAAATGGGGCAAAACTCAACAAATGTCTCACTTAACAACAGAAATGTTGGGCCCAATTGTGGTCATAAGTTGAGGACTACCTGTACTTTAAACAGGTTATATGAACAGTTTAGCAAGTTAAATGTGCAATCCATAAAGCATTATTTTAAAGAAAGAGAAGACTCCTTACTAGATTCTTTAGTCAATCAGTCCACATGCTCTTGTGGTTTCTTAAAATAAGGACTAAATAATTCCTTGGCTAAATTCACACAACAGCTAAACCCTAAACTTGGACTAAGAAATCTTAATTGCTGTGCTCATGTAACCTGTTAGGCCCAATCAAATTAGTATAGGTAGTCCTCGACATACGGCCACAATTGAGCCCGAAATTTATGTTGGTAAGTGAGATGTTTATTAAGTGAGTTTTACGTACTTTCTTGCCACAGCTGTTAAGTGAATTGCTGCAAATGAGAAATTAGTAACCTGGTTGTTAAGTGAAACTGGTTTCCCCATTGACTTTGCTCGTCAGAAGGTTGCAAAAGGGGATCACATGACCTTGGGACACAGCAACGGTCATAAGTAGGAGTCAGCTGCCAAGCATCTGAATTTTGATCACATGACCGTGGGGATGCTGCAAAGGTCATAATGTGAAAAATGGTCAGTGCCGTTGTAACTTTGAACAGTCACTAAATGGAATATTGTAAGTCGAGGACTACCTGTATAGAATTGTGCCCAAAAAAGTATTGGCTCCTGCTTTTCACTAACATTGTCAATGAGAGGAGAAACACTGGAGTCTGTGGTTACCTGCTTTGGTTTTTAGCTTATTCTAAATAAGATATTATTCAAAAGAAGAATTATTCATATATGTTAAAATATTAGTTTTTTACAAGCTGCATTTGAACATGAGACTGGACTATGGGTAGTTTGTCGTGACTGAGTTCCTACAACATGCCAAGCCAAACAAATCACCCACCTTACGGGTTAATGTAGGGGTAAGCAGTTACCTTGCATTTGAGTAGATGCAGTGGTTACTTTTCCCCCAGGAATTTTATTTGTCTTTTTAAAAGGCGATGCAGTATACAAGTAGTCCTTGACATACGACCACAACTGAGTCCAAAATTTCTGTTGCCAAGCGAGACAGTTGTTAAATGAATTTTATCACATTTTACGACCTTGCTTGCCACAGTTGTTAAGAGAATCATTCCAGTTGTTAAGTTAGTAACACGGTTGTTAAGTGAATCTGGCTTCCCCATTGACTTTGCTTGACAAAAATTTGCAGAAGGTGATTGCATGATCCCGGGAGACTGCAACCGTCATAAATATGAGTCAGTGACCAAGTGTCTGCATTTTGATCACATGACCACGGGGATGCTGCAATGAGCGTGTGAAAAATGGTCATAAGTCACTTTTTTCAGTGCCGTTGTAACTTTGAATGGTCACTAAACGACCTGTTGTAAGTTGAGAACTACCTGTATCTATTGCAAGACTTATACTGAAGTTTTGCATCTGTTTCCCACCTCAAAATGACAAGAAATCGTACCATAGATTTTCCATATTCATGATCAGACGAGCCTCTAGGGCAGTGGTGGCGAACCTATGGCACGCATGCCAGAGGCGGCACTCAGAGCCCTCTCTGTGGGCACGCACGCCATGCCCCAGAAATGGCAACTGTCCCTCTTCAACCAGCTGCCTGCTAACTCGCTGAGGTCCCACGTGGCCGGATGCATCCTGACACGGCTGGTTTCCCTCCCCCCCTGTCCCATCCCTCCTGGCTTCGCGTGCTCTCCTTTTCCTGGGCACGACCCACTGCATCGCCTCCTCAACTGTTGACCAGCCATCCAGCTCAGAGTTGGCTTCTTTGAACTGCTGGCGGTGGGCTGCGGAGCCCCAGAGTGTACCGGTCAAGGGGCCGGCAGGCTGTGGCTGCTGACGGACACCGTCGGCCCCCATGTGCTTGCTGGCCTCTGTGTGCGGGGGCCAATGGTGTCAGGCAGCAGCCGCCCCGGTCCTTGCCTTGTCCCATGGCAATGGCACCCCCGCCCTGCCTTGCCTCACCCCGCAGGACGAGCCTCTGGCCTACCGCCCCACCTGCCCGAGACCCCCTGGATCTCCCCCAACCCTGCCCACCCCCCACAGGTGTCCCTCCCCACGAGCAACATTGAGGTGACCACACCCACCTTGGCCACATCCACCCAATCTGCCATGACCACCACAGCCACGCCCACTCAGTGGGCCATGCCCACCTGGCACCCGGCGATAAATAAGTGGGGTTTAGGTTGCAGTTTGGGCACTCGGTCTCTAAAAGGTTTGCCATCACTGCTCTAGGGTCCACAGAAGGGAATCTGAGGCCTGCTTAATCTTGATGATGAGCCTACCCATTTCTTGGCAACTGGCTCATATTTATGACGGTCACAATGTCCTGGGGTCATGGATCCCCTTTTGTGACCTGACAAGTAAAGTCAATGGGGAAGCAGAAGCCAGATTCCCTTAACAACCATATGACTAACTTAACAAATGCAGTGATTCACTTAACAACAGTGGCAAGAAAGGTTGTAAAACGGGGCAAAATTCACTTAACAAATGTCTCGCTTAGCAACAGAAATGTTGGGCTCAATTGTGGTCGTAAGTCGAGGACTACCTGTAGTCCTCTTTCCTTAAATATCAGGAAACCGGAAGCCAACTTAGCAAGTTTGCAGGAGAATGAATTAGAGATCGGTTCGATGCAAATGGAAGGTAAAAGACTGAAATCTTTTCTCTCTTTCTTGCCAAGGACTTTCTGACAGCATCTCATGCATCCTTCGAATTGGGAAAGCCTTGTTGTTGGGGTAGGCAAGATTTATTTTATTCATTTATTTAAAATGTTTATATAGATGGACTTCTGGTTTTGCGCCATAGCGCACAGCCGAGGGATTGCGGAGCTCTGCACCCTAAGGCTAGTTTCGCCCTGCCAGGGGACCCTAAATGGGTCTAAAGTCGTCCCGGAGAGGCGCTGAAGAAAGAGGGGCGCCCCAGTGATCGTGGAATGATGGCAGCGATCCAGGGGAAGCCCTTTAACCCGACAGTGACCAGCCCAAGCTACTTGCAGCCGAAGTCCAAAGGCACTAACCAGAACAATGTGAACAGCGTGCTTGAAACTGGGTGAGGAATTCGATCTTCTGTCTCCTATTTTGTATCTGATTTCCTGGAAAAGATTCCCAAGAAGCAAAAATCCTCCCAAAGTGAGAAGGGAGGAGACTACACCCCACCCTCCCATAGACGGAAGCGGCGAATTAAAATGAGGAACAAAAATATATTGAAATGAGATTAAAAATACTACAATCTGGATAAATTTGAAAACTAAGAAAACTGTTAAAATTCCATACCTGAAAAAGTATTGATGAAATTATATAATAATAATAATAAATATTATAATACGACAACAATTTTTGCTTTAAAAGCTGGAAAATGAACAGCTACTGACACCTAGTGGAGGATTAGAGAAAACTATAGCTGCATTGACTCAGAATTTGGCAAGATGCCCAGAAATAGCAAAAAACAGCTGGGAACAAAGCATTGGGCTATTTACTACAAAGTGAAATTATATATGTTTAGAAACTGCTGACCTTCTGGGATTATAAACACACTGAGTTGCATTTTTAAGTTAAAGACTGTTTATAGAGAAAGAAAAACCTTGGTCTTTGGTTAATCTTCTAAAAGGGAAGTTACTGGAAAGCTTTCAGGTGGTTAAACAGTTTGGATTGAAATCTTGGCTGGTTGATAATCATAAGACCCCTGAAAAGAAGAACTGTTACAAAATACTGTTTTCAGTGGTGCTTTGATAATTGGAAACATATTGAATTACAAAAACCATATATAAAAATAAGAACTACACAAGATTTGGTTGTTTGGATTTTAAGATGGGCTGGTTTGATAAAGCTAATTAAAGAGACTATGGTACCGGTGAAAAACTACTTAGAGGATGGATGTTGTGTATTTATCTAAAAGTGACAGAAAACCACACCTAACACCTCCTGCTGAAGACCCAGCGTGGAACATCAGAGATCTGCAGGAACAATGACTCAAGACAAAGCAAATACATTCCAGGAGAAAATATATGCAATGCTGCAACAGAATCAAATGACTATTGTCTTAAATCATGATGAGATTAAAAACAACTTTGATAACATAAATGAACATATATTTAACCTAAACTCACAATTAAACAACTCTCAAAAAATGATGTTAAAGAATGAACAAATAAATCAGACAATAGAATACAAGTCCGAGGAAAATGACTTAAATATGGAAGCTACAAATGAAGAGAACTACAACTTAATACAAACAAAAGAAAACCTGCAAAATTTTGCTACAACAAAGAAAATAAAAAAGATGTTTTACCTTCCAGGACTTCAAAACAAACTTGAGGACAAAAAAGAAGATTTAATAAAATGGATTAAAGAGCTGTCAGGAGAATCATTAAAGCGTGGGAGACAAAAAGTGAATATTCTACTTAATTTGTCTTTTTTATCCCCAACAATATCTACAAAAATACAACCTGGCAAGCTAAACCTACTGATTTGGAAGGCAACCTGGCAAAAGAAGAAGATTATAATTAGATTTAAGAGATGTGATTCAACTTATCAGATGGAATACTATATGACTAAACACTTGTTTGAATACGGTTAAAAAATATAAAGTTTGGATATAAAGAAGCCCTATAGAAAGATTGCTAGATGATGTACTATATGATTAAATACTTGTTTGAACATGGTTAAAAGAATAGATAAAGCTTGGACATAAATGGGCCCTATAGTAAGAAGAATTAGATATATAAGTAATATAATAGTTTTATAATATATGAAATGTAAAAATATTGAGACGGTGTATTTGAATGAAAAGTTTGGATATTCAAAGGCAATGAATTTTGAGAAAATTAAGACTGATAAGAGTGGTTTCAATACTGAGGGGAAATTAAGTTTAAATAAGAACTTTGAAAACAGGACATATAATAACTTAATAAGATGACTTCTTTAAATACAATTGAAAAATAAGCTGATTAGAAAAGATGTTATATGCTGATGTTATTATATGTACAAATACTAGAAAAATGTTTATACCCAACTCTGTATGTATTGAAAGTATTAAGAATTATATTTGTTTAATGTAGACAAAAGGAGAATATTGCTGGAAGAAGAGAGGATCAAGGAAATATATTATCAACTAACATATTGATCAATTATAGAAATTAATTATTATTGATTGTTTTTAAATATATGAACCCAGACAACACATTGTTCACTAAGCACTAAAGATTGTTATTGTAAAAAAATTAAGAAAATATATTAAGAAAATAAAATGTTTATATAGATACCCATTTGATAACCAACTCTAAGCAGCTCCCATTGTTGTTGTTAGTTGCGAAGTCGTGTCCGACCCATCGCGACCCCATGGACAACGTTCCTCCAGGCCTTCCTGTCCTCTACCATCTTCTGGGGTCCATTTAAGCTCACGCCTACTGCTTCAGTGACTCCATCCAGCCACCTCATTCTCTGTCGTCCCCTTCTTCTATTGCCCTCAATCTTTCCCAGCATTAGGCTCTTCTCCAGTGAGTCCTTCTCATTAGGTGGCCAAAGTACTTGAGTTTCAACTTCAGTATCTGGCCTTCTAAAGAGCAGTCAGGGTTGATCTCCTCTAGGACTGACCAGTTTGATCGCCTTGCAGTCCAAGGGACTCGCAGGAGTCTTCTCCAGCACCATAGTTCAAAGGCCTCAATTCTTTGGCGCTCAGCCTTATGGTCCAACTTTCACAGCCATACATTGCAACTGGAAAAACCATGGCCTTGACTATACACACTTTTATTGGCAGGGTGATGTCTCTGCTTTTTAGTATGCTGTCTAATTTTGCCATAGCTTTCCTCCCCAGGAGCAAGCGTCTTTTAATTTCTTGGCTGCAGTCCCCATCTGTGGTGATCTTAGAGCCCAGGAAGATAAAATCTGTCACTGCCTCCATTTCTTCCCCATCATTTGCCAGGAATTGAGAGGGCCAGATGCCATGACCCTACAAGTGATATGATGAGTACATTTTGAGCATAAATGAATGCTCTCCAAGAGCTGAGAGCTGAAGAAGCTTCTTAGATGCAAAGCAAAACGTCTTCCAAGAAAAACAAGAAAGTCCAGTTGCCTCTTGAAAAAAGCACCTTTGGGACAATGCTCTCCAAGCTTTCTCTTGTCGCTTGAATAGAACAGAGTCCAGATGTGCTGAATTTTGGCCTCCCAGAAGGCCCAACTGCAGGGCACGTTGATTGGGGAGTGGGGGTGATTCAAAGAACTCTCCTCACAGGGGTTGTTGTTGTGG
Organism: Azemiops feae; assembly: GCA_023970755.1. Lineage (NCBI taxonomy): Eukaryota > Metazoa > Chordata > Lepidosauria > Squamata > Viperidae > Azemiops > Azemiops feae. Next base: position 1,021,911 of record JALGBA010004203.1, on the reverse strand, counting down.
GGAAAAGAGGAAGAGAAGGAGTATTGTGTATCTTCACCATCACCTTGAGTTACTTATAAAGTAATAAAGGGAGAATAAAAACAAAATGATCTCATTCAAGAGCATCACTTTGTCAAAGGCTGCTCTGTGCTTTTCAAGGAGTCTTTTCACTGCTCCTTTTTAGCATCTCTGCCCATGACACTGATGGAAAGCAATGTAGGACAGTGCTAACTCCACCTGGTTCAAGTTGCCACAAAGAAGAGGGAGTCAAGCTATTCTCCAAAGTGCCTGAAGGCAGGACAAGAAGCAACAGATGGAAACTAACCAAAGAGAGAAGCAACCTAGAACTAAGGAGAAACTTCCTGACAGTGAGAACAATTAACCAGTGGAACAACCTGCCTCCAGAAGCTGTGAATGCTCCAACACTGGAAGTTTTTAACAAGAAACTGGACAGCCATTTGTCTGAAATGATATAGGGTTTCCTGCCTGAGCAGGGGGTTGGACTAGATGCCCTCCAAGGTCCCTTCCAACTTTGTTGTTGTTGTTATTGTTTGCTGGGCTCAGACGCCTCATCTGTTCATGCCTTTTTCTCTGGTAGATTCATCAAGACTCTGTGGCAGCAATATGCAGCTTGCTCTCGCTACCCGGCCTCCTTGGAGCAGTTTGGCAGAGACAACATGCCAGGGGAGCAAGCGAATGGGGAAGACGAGCCAGATGCTGCCCAGATGTATTCATTGAAAGAGCACATGTTCCGCATATTCCAAGAACTCAGAAATAATGCAGAAATCACCAGGTACGAAAAATGAGATCCAGCCCATATCTGTGGGCCACTGTGATTCTCCCTTTGAGGAGAAGGCCAATTTCCAATGGACCTTTGATTGGTCGCATTTTATTTATTTGTTTATTAAATGTATATGCTCCCATGTCACTATCGAGGGACTCTGAGCAACTTACATCAGAAAGAAGAGCAACAAAGATGATCAGGGGACTGGAGGCTAAAACATATAAGGAACGGTTGCTAGAATTGGGTATGTCTAGTTTAATGAAGAGAAGGACGAGGGGGGACATGATAGCAGTGTTCCAATATCTCAGGGGCTGCCACAAAGGAGAGGGAGTCAAGCTATTCTCCAAAGCACCTGAAGGCAGGACAAGAAGCAACGGATGGAAACTAATCAAGGAGAGAAGCAACCTAGAACTAAGGAGAAATTTCCTGAGAGTTAGAACAATTAATCAGTGGAACAATCTGCCTCCAGAAGCTGTGAATGCTCCAACACTGGAAGTTTTTAAGAAGAGACTGGACAGCCATTTGTCTGAAATGGTATAAAGTTTGCTGCCTGAGCAGGGGGTTGGACTAGATGACCTCCAAGGTTCCTTCCAACCTTGTTATATAATAATAATAATAATAATAATAATAACAACAACAACAATAATAGTCAGCAACAGACAGTAAGTGCCGCCTATGCAAAGAAGCTGAAGAAACAGTGGACCACCTGGTAAGCTGCTGCAAGAATATCGCACAGACTGACTACAAGCAGCGGCATGATAAAGTAGCAACAATGGTGCATTGGAAGATTTGCAAGAAATACCATTTGCCTGTAAGCAAGAACTGGTGGGATCATAAAATAGAGAAAGTCATAGAAAATGATAAAATTAAACTGCTCTGGGAATTCAGAATTCAAACAGACAAGCACCTGCAACATAACATCCCGGACTTAACAATTGTCGATAAGAAAGACAAAAAAGTCTGGATAGTGGACGTGGCAGTGCCTGGAGACAGCAGAATAGACGAGAAAGAACTGGAGAAGATAACAAAATACAAAGATCTACAAATAGAAATAGAAAGACTGTTGCAAAAGCAAGCAAGGGTAGTACCAATAGTAATAGGCGCCTTGGGTGCAATCCCAAAACAACGGGAGCACCACTTGAACACCATTGGAATTGACAAATTCGCCATTAATCAATTGCAAAAGGCGGCCTTACTAGGAACTGCTTCCATCCTGCGACGATATCTGTAACACCATCAAACATCCACATCTGCCTATCCCAGGTCCTTGGTAAGGACTCGATAGGTAGACAAAAATGCCAAATCCAGTCTGAACATCTGGCTGACTGTGCGATGATCAATAATAATAATAAAAAAAAACGGCTAAGGGGACTAGGTATAAAGTTTAGCCTAACGGAGAGAAGGCTTAGGGGTAACATGATAGCTGTCTTCAGATACATGAAGGGCTGCCACATGGAAGAGGGGGTTGATTTATTTTCCATAGCACCTGATGGCAAGATTAGAAACAACTAGTCAGAGGGTGATCCAACCTGGAGCTAAGGAGAAACTTCCTGACAGTGAGAATGTTTGCTTGCTTCCGGGAGTTGTGAGAGCTCCATTGTTGGTGGTTTTCAAGAAAAGATTGGACAACCATTTGGGATGGAATAAGGACTCCTGCTTTGGGCAGCGGGTTGGACTAAAAGATCTCCCAAGGTCCTTCCAGTCTTATGATTTTACTAATCACTCCCACTGTGGAATGCCCCCATCAGGGCTGCAAAATCAATTGGCAGAGCTAGGTTTTCAGGCCCTTTTGGAAGGCCAAGAAAGTAGGGGTAGATCTCATCTCAAGGGTCACATTCAGTGGTGGGATTCAGCCGGTTCTGCCCAGGCCCAGAATGGACTTCCGGAAGCAGCATCCACACAGAGAACCAGTTGTTCACATATTTGAATCCCACCACTGGTCACATTGTTCCACGGGGCAAGAACCACAGCAGAAAAGGCTTTTCTGGATCCTGAATGATCAAATTCCTTGGCCAACAGGATCCAGAGCATATGCTCTTTCTGCCGGAGGGATGGGATGGGCCAATCCCATTGGGATGAGATGGTAGCTTAGATAGTGTTTGTTACTGCTCTTGCCTGAGAAGGCACATTCTGGATTACTAACACAGATGAATACTATCCTACCTATTAAAGCACCCCCATGAGTACCTTTTCAATTGCATTTGATGATACAGTTCCTAATAATAAGAAAAAAAATGTGACTGTATTGAATATGATGGGACAGCGCATCAGTTCTGATATAAGATGCACCTATCATGGTTCTGACAAATGAAACTCTTCAAAGAACATCGGATGTTTTTGCTTTGATAGCACCAGCTACTTCTGGTGAAAGGTGGTAAGATCCAAAATAATAATAATAATAATAATAATAATAATAATAATAATAATAATAATAATAATAATAATAATAATAATAATAATAATAATAATAATAATTGTTATTATTATTATTATTTTCTTTTATTCATTAAACATGAACCTCAGTCAACTGAACATTCAAATTGGCTGGCGCTGATGGTTGACACGGGTTGCTACCAGCATCCTAGGTGTCAACCAGGTACCTTCTTAAAATATAAGATGTTCCGAGTAGCGCAGTTTTTTGTAACATTGCTGGAGTTATTGCAGGAAGCTGCAATTTCTTGATGTATTTTGCAAAGTGTTTGGACATAGTTCCCAGTGCCCCGATGACAATGGGCACCACTGTTACACGTTTCATCCATAATCGCGCAGTTTCGATGGCCAGGTCGCGATATTTTGTAATTTTCCCCAGTTCTTTTTCTTCGACTCTGGCATCTCCTGGTACAGCGATATCAACCAGCTGTACGCTTCGGTTCTCTACAACTGCGATATCCGGCGTATTGTGTTCCAAATGGCGATCTGTCTGTATTCGAAAGTCCCACAAGATCTTCACCCGCTCATTCTCAACAACTTTTTCCACCCTGTGTTCCCACGACTTTTCGGACACAGGCAAGTCGTATTTTTTACACAATGCCCAGTGGATTAATTTAGCAACTCGGTCATGTCTAGATTTGTAATCATTTTCTCCTTCTCCTTCTTCTTCTTCTTCTTCTTCTTCTTCTTCTTCTTCTTCTTCTTCTTCTTCTTCTTCTTCTTCTTCTTCTTCTTCTTCTTCTTCTTCTTCTTCTTCTTCTTCTTCTTCTTCTTCTTCTTCTTCTTCTTCTTCTTCTTCTTCTTCTTCTTCTTCTTCTTCTTCTTCTTCTTCTTCTTCTTCTTCTTCTTCTTCTTCTTCTTCTTCTTCTTCTTTTCTTTCTTTCTTTCTTTCTTTCTTTCTTTCTTTCTTTCTTTCTTTCTTTCTTTCTTTCTTTCTTTCTTCTCCTCCTTCTCCTCCTTCTCCTCCTTCTCCTCCTCCTTCTCCTCCTTCTCCTTCTCCTTCTAGCAAAATCCATTCTCCTCTCCTGGGCTTCTAATGATATGCAAGGTCCATAAAAGCTTTTCTTTAAAAAAAAAAACCACATGCTGATTCTATCAGTTGGATTTGCCACTTTTTACTTGATTTTGCTTTGTTTTCCAGAATTACCTTTTTGTTGTATTGCACTGAGATGTCCCTCTCTCCTTACAGAATGGCAGAAAGTGTCATCAGGGAAAATCCACTCCATGCTCTGGCCGAAGTATCAGAGGAGTTGTTTGCTACTGGAGTCAACTGGGGACGGATCGTTGTCTTCTTCTACTTTACATACGAAGTTGCCCGACAGGTAAAAACCTGAGAGCATAATGTCTGTTGTATCAACATCCTCAAGGAGTGGACAGGAAAAGCAAGATAGGCTGAAATCAGTGGGGTTGTAGTAAGACCCATATAAACAGTGCCAGTGTAAGCTGGGTTGCTTTGGAGGGGAGGGGCTTTTGGGGGGGAGGACAGTCTTAATACTTTTGAGTGGGCTGAAGGTCACATGGAGGCAGGGCAGGATTGGGAGAAAGTGAAAATAGGAGTTATTTTTTGTATTTTTAAATGCTTATTTTAAGGAAACAGCATTATTTTCTCATTTTTTTCTGCCCTGGAATGATAGTTTTGATGTAGCTTTTTAGCAGACGTGGTCTGGGGAACTCACTGTGCTGCAAAAAAAAAACAACTTGGCAAATGCACAAGGCCCTTTTGCCATAAATTACTCTCCCTTGCCTGAAAGAGAGGATTTATAAGGCTGAAGCTTCTCTTAATTAAAATCTTTCATCTCTCCTTATTGGTAATCTTTACTGGCTCCTTCTCATCTTACTTGCATGTCACACTAAGAGGTGGCATAGTTTTTGTTTATTATATCTGGGTCAGACATGCTGCTTACCATGTTTGATAGCTGTGGTTTGGCTTTGGCTAGTTTGCCTTATGTATGGCATGGTGTGCCAGACAAACCTAGATTACTGGCTTAATTTTTAATGAAGGAAACATTCGTTTTCCAGGAAAAGGGTAGATGGGAGGGCTCTGTACACTTGGATCCATTCATTACTAGCCATAATGTCAAAATGATGACATGTAAGTCATCACCCTGCAAACGATGCAACTGTAGGCTTGCATCATGATAGTTAAAGCTCCATCTTTTGTTTCTTTTGATGTCATTTTCCCTTCTAGGAATGCCCATGACTCTGTACATTTCTTTTATACCAACAAGCAAAAAAGAGAGTTAAAAAGAAAGAATGTAGGGGAAAGGGTGGTCTTTCTATCTCCTACCCACATTGACTGTTATTCCGGTTAAGCCATTGTATACCTATTTTAAAGGAAAAACAAATAAAAAGGATACCTGAGTCTTTTTGGGGGGGGTTGCTTGGGGTGCTTTGTATGTTTGAAGCTTCTACAAGATTTAAGTTCCTGTTTTGTCTTATGGTTTGTGTTCTTTCAATTTTCCAGGGGCAATTCTCCTTTGTCTTCACTCAACCCATTGATCCTTTACTCTTTCCCCACCTATTTAGGAGAAAAATGGGCCCCTAAATCACTAAGTAATTCTTCTTTTGTTTCTTTTGAGTTGCATGCCAAGCCATCCTAGCTTTTCAAATACAGAATTGACCATGGCACTTTTTTTTTCAGAAGGAAGTCATGCACTCAGCTCAGTGTTAAAAGCAGATTTTAAACCTGGTTGACCTCTCTCTTTTTAAGTAGTTAGAGCATTTGTGTTTCTTTAGCTCAATGTGACTTTCTACAGATTACCATCCCTATAAACTAATTGGGAAAAATGGTGTCCCTTTGCACACTTATCTCAGAATAAATCCGGCAGACAGTTGGATTTACTTCTGAATTAATACACGCATACAGTTGCTTCCTTTGTCTGAAATGTCCATGATTACTGAAAATTAGGAAGTCCTAATTTACTGGTCACCAGGTTGAAATGAGCTAGTGAATTCACAAACCTTGGAACACATTCTGTTGAACTTTTGACAAGTAGTTTTAATTCATAGCCAAGAAACTCCTAATCTGTAAATCTGATTTTTCTAGCCATTATTTCCCACCTTCTCACCCTTTAATATTTTGACTAAAAAAGATCACCGAAGCTTATAAATTCTAGCTTCTTTTTTTAATCATGTTGCTCTTTCTTCTTTTCTACACCCATAGTCTGCCTCCAGTTTCTTTGGGAATGTGATGGACTGGGCCATGAACTTTTTAAGGGATCGACTGGCTCTCTGGATTGAACAGCAGGGAGGCTGGGTGAGTGGCACGGTTGAAGATCCTTTGAGTATTTCTCTTATAGTCAAGATTTGAGAAGATTTTGTTAAAAATGTCGACCTAGGTCAGCTATAGAACACATGTATAAAAAGCCTGGTTCAGGCATTGGATCTCAAGTTCCATCATCCCCAATCATCATGGATCCTTACTAATAATAGAAATTATTCTGTAGTAATATCTGGAAAGCCACAGCATCTCTAGAAGATCCCACAACCTGGAAGAGTTTAGCTCTTGATCAGAAAAAGTAGGGCAACCTTAAAACTAAGCCATAATGCTGTTTCATTCATTTTATCTTAGTGTGTTGTAGGAGCCCAAGAATTGTGCTTTGTTCACTAAACCATGATCTACAACCTGGCTAGTGTAGCTGATTTGTGCTCATAAGAATCAAATTCTCTTAGCTGATCTTCCTTTTTGACAACTGCATTTGTGTGGGTTTTTTTTATTATTATTATTATTATTATTCTGTGTTGAATGTCTTGAAGAAATCATAGTTCATGCAGTTGTTGTCTTGAAACTGTTCGGGGCAGCTTGTTCCCAAGAAGTCCAACAGGGGGCAGACACACCATGTCATGCTAAACCCAAGTTAAAAGATAAAGGTACCTTTGAATGAAACTTAACTCCAAGCAGCTACATGGATGTGTTTGTGGAAAGTGTCATCCGCTTCAAAAGAATATAGACAATTTAGGAACATAAATATTTCCTGAAGAATTTATATTCCATGAAGCCAGTTTGTGCACAACATAGCTGGGCTCAGAAACCTAAAAACTACCAATTAAAGGGCATGTTTCTAATCCTTAAGACAGCAAAAGCCAGCAGGACAAGTGTTTGAGGCCTGTTTAGGTGAATTATCTAAAAGTAGGAATTAATAGTAAGATTTTCTGTGGAAGGTCTATGCGACTCTATAGCTACTTAGGAAAGCAGAAAAAATAAAATAGGCATATAATTTAATTTTTCTTTTTTAAAAATAAAAAAAAATAGCTTGATTTTTAAACAAAAATCGCTGCTTGAATTGTTACTGATCCAAAACTCAATTTTTCTCCCAAATAGTACAATGTTAGTACAGATCCTTTAATTTAAGGTTTATGCAGAAGATTAATATACTACTCAGACTACATTTTTCCCCCCTGTTTCACCAGAGAGTTTGCTGCACAAGGACCCCTCAAAGCCTTGTATGGACACCTCCAAAACTTGCTATAGAGCTTTGGTTATGAATGTGACATGGGGAAAAGTGTGAAAACGAATTTTTTTTTTCTGGAAAATAATTACATCCAATAGATATATATTTTAACTCATGTTATTATAAATGACCTCAATCCAACATTTCATTTTTTTTTTCCCCTGGTCTTGTTCACATCTTTTTGGAATGTGACTTTGGACATGTACCTCACATCATTAGAAGCTGCGGTGCACTCTTCATTCTGAAATAAATGTTCCTATTCCCTCCCCTACAATACAGATAGTCCACGACTTACAGCCATTCATTGTTGTAACTGCTCAAAGTTGCAACAACACTGGAAAAAAGTGACTTATGACCAGTCCTCGCACTTAACGACCGTTGCAGCATCCCCACAGACACATGATCAAAATTCGGGTGCTTGGCAGTCGGCATATATTTCTAACGGTTGCGGTGTCCCGTTGTCATGTGATTGCCGTTTGCCACCTTCCCAGCTGGCTTCCGACGAGCAAACTCAACGGGAGAGGCCAGATTTGCTTAACGACTGCATGATTCACTTTACAACTGCAGTGACTCACTTAACAACCATGGCAAAAAGGGTTGTAAAATTGGGCCTGCCTCACTTTAACAACCACCTTGCTTAGCAATGGAAATTCTGGTCTCAGTTGTGGTCATAAGTCAAGGACTATCTGCATCCCATCAAATATGACTCATTTATATTTCCCCCAAGTGCCCCTGAACGTGAATGAGAAGCATTTACAGGCCATAGAAACTGCACTGATCTGACTGGAGATGCTCTTGAATTAATCTACCACTTGTCAGCGTCCTCTCCTCCCGTCTCCTTCACCCTTTCCTTTTCTCCTTGCCGTAGCAGGGAGAAAACAGCTCGGGTTTCCTGCCTGCTAGCCAGCTGATCATGGGGTCAAAGTGGACTGAGCTCTCCATACTTACAAGAGCTCCACTTTTTGTAGCCTCGAAATTATAGGTTGCCAACCCACAAATTAGGTTAAACGTTACCACGGGCTACATTAAGAGCCATGTCAGGCGTTGCAAAAGTGTTATTGAACTATTTCAGGCCCAACTATTTTTTCCTTAATTCTATAAAGCAGCATTTAAAGCAGGGCTTTTCAACCTTTTCACCCATTGTACCACTTTTAGGATATGGCAATATATGAGTACCACCAGTCGCCTAGCAAGGTGTCAAAAACTTGATGACCCCCCCCCCCCAAAAAGGAAAAAAGTGATAAAGTACAGGTAGTCCTCGACTTACAACAGTTCGCTTAGTGACTGTTCGAAGTTACAATGGCACTGAAAAAAGTGTCCCCCAAGCCATAGCCGAGCAAGACACCTGCCTGCCCACCCGGCGGCGCTCTTCCTCCTGTCCGAAGTTTTCATTGTTGTGAGCATTTCTGTTGAGGATTGGCAGCGGGGGTGGGGTGGGGTGGGGTGGGGTGGGTGTTTGGTTTTTATTCCCCCCCGTCTGCTGGGTGGTTGCAGCAGGTTTTGGTCACTTCACATGACCCTGGGACACTGTGACCGTCATAAATATGAATTAGTTGCCAAGCATCTGAATGTAAATCACAAGACCCTGGAGATGCTGCAACATTCCAGCTGATCGGCGCTTCTTCTGGGCTCAGCGGAAGCGCCAGGATCAGCGCCGAGCTCCAGCTGGAGCCTGGCGCTGATCCTGGCGCTTCCACTGAGCCCTGACAGCCCCGAAGAAGCGCCGATCAGCTGGAAAGCGGCACTGATCCTGGCGCTTCCGCTGAGCCCTGACAGCCCTGCAGCTCCAGCCATCTCTCGCTCAGGCTTGTGCGGTGCTGCCACCAGTTCAGCTCATTCCCCTCCCCCGCTACCACTTTTCTAGGATGGTCGTGTACCACCTGCCAGGTGCCAATGTACCACAGGTGGTACCCGTACCACTGGTTGAAAAGCCCTGATTTAAAGGACAGCAGAGATGCAGTTTTTCCTAAACGATAAGAACAGCTCCCAAACGTGACGATATTTTCTGCTGTGAAAAATTGCAGAGGTGAAGCTGCAAAGGTTATAGAACAAAAATAGAAACTCTGTGGAAATAGAAAGGCAACAAAACGTTGCTTGGGAAACATCTGTTGACTTTTCTCCTGCCAGGTTAAATATTTTTGTACCTCTTGCATTCAAAATGCTTCCGTTCTTGTTTTTTTTTTCTTTTTAGATTGGTCTACTACATTTTTTCCCGTCATCAGAATAGAAATCGGTATTTCTCATTCCTGCTGTGTGGAAGGCTAAGAAAATTATTTATTCCACTTAGGAATCCTTGGATGGATTTCATCCTGCCCAGAAATAATAGTAAAGTGAAACTGTTGCTTGCTTACTTGACTTGTGAGTCATTACAAGACAGCATAACTTGTTAGACTTCAGTTGAAAACAGGATACTTTTAAAACTGTCATGTCAGAAAACCTGCTGGAATATCTGTGGCCTGTAAGTAGTTTTCCTCCTTGTTTTTTATATATAACTTTTTATTAGACAATTTTAAAGAGCACATAAAAACTAACATAATGAATACAGAATAAAAAAGTAAAGGAAAAGATTTCCCCTGTCTAGTTGTGTCTGACTCTAGCGGGCGGTGTTTATCTCAGTTTTTTTAGCCAAGGGAATCAGCATTGACCGAAGACACTTTACGATCATGTGGCCAGCATGATTATATGGTGAGCGCATGGAACGTTGTTACCTTCCTCCTATTTATCTACCCGCATTTTGCATGCTTTCGAACTCTAGGTAGGCAGGAGCTGGGGTAATAATGGAAGCTGACCCCGTCACACGGCGCTCGAGTCTTGAACCCGGGCTGTCAGCTTTCTAGGTGACAAGATCAGCTGAGCCATCATGCCCCATGAATACAGAATAAAGAGAACAAAGAAAGAGAATGTGAAAAACAAAAATACAGAAAGAACAAGAAAGAAATGATAGAAATTGAAAGTAGCAGCTTTTAATTTCATAGACTCATAGAATAATGAGGCTAGAAGTGACGTTGGAGATCTTCCTCCAGGAGGCAAACTATTGCTTAATAGTTCTTATTATCAGGAAATTCCTCCTTATTACCCGATTGGATCTCCTTCTGACAAACGTCCGCCCATTGCTTCTTGTCCTGTCCTCAGGTATTATAGGGAATAAATTGACACCCTCTTCCCTCTGGCAGCCCTACAAGTTTTGGAAGACTGACTATTCACTGAGCAACAAAGAAACAATGTTTTTATGTACATTCTGTCTTTTTAAACATTACTATTTTGCACATTCTAGGCATTTTGTTGTCTTCTGTTCTGAATTGAGCAGCATATCCTAAGATTTATTTTTTTTATGCAATATATTTTATTTATTTTTTAACAAAACATAAGTCACTCAATAATTGGTAAACTGTGTTGTCTGGGTTACATTTGTGAAACAATCCTTAACAATTAATTTCTATAATCTGTATTCCTATATTAATTTTGGTTGATTTCCTCTTTCCCAAAAATATCCTTTTTTGCAAACATTAAGTTAATACAATTCTTATTGTTTTAATGAGTACCAATTAAATATATAATTTTTCCAATATTCCTAAAAAATAATAATCATATTAGTATAGTATTTCTTTTCTTTTCAGTCATTTTGGTTGCCTTATCATATATCCTGTTACAATAAGGAGCATATCCTAAGATTTATGTGACAGCATTATTTTACCTCCCTGTGTTTCTTTACAATTAAGACTTGTTGGGAAGACACCTTATTCCAACGTGGCCAACCAGATTAATTTCACAGGCCAGATGCTTCCCACCCTGTATTGGATGGAGAACCTGAAGACTTCAGGCCCCAAAGCTAACCCTTGATTCCTTGAACCTCAGCAACAAGAAGATGTGTCAAGACAGATTGTTTTAATGAAGAGTATTCTGGGCAATGCAGAAATCCAGCCCTCCACTCTCATTTGGTTGACCTGGCTGGTAAACTTAACTCTGACCACCATTCCATATCCTGCCATGATTAAATGATGGCTTATGCTCTTCCCTATTTTCTCCATGCTATCTTTCTTAATAGCCTCTAAGAGATTCTACATGCCGGCCTTCAATTGGAAGAGACATCAGCATTCTGGACGTGAACAATGGGACAATTGGAATTAAAGTGGATCTCACTTGGGAGAACATACAATAATGCTACTTCCACAACCCCTTAGCCAACTTACAGCTCACTGTTTTCTTAGCCACTATTTTCTCTCTGCACGGGTGGGGCAACCCTGGACTTAGGAGGATAAAAATGTGGGCAGATTAGAGAAATCATCCATTATATCTACATTTTGAGCTGTGTGGAGCTTCTGCTTGGATATGACGGGATATGAGTTCCCTGGAGTCCGGGAAACAAATGTGAAAACAGAATTGAAGCAAACCCTTTGATTTGGAAATGGGAAGACTGAGCCCAGCCATTACTTTGTTAGCCATCTTGAGTACTGTCTCGAGTAGAAAGGTAGGGTGAGTATCAAAAACATAAAAATACCGAGAGCTCTGTAAGAAAGGCAAGCCAGCATAATTTCCGTGACTTCAACAAGGAGAAATGTTCTCCACTCAGCTACAGAATATCTAGAAAGATCCTTAGAGCAAATGTTCACCTTTCAACAAATGATTAGCAACTAAAACACAAGGTCCACGCTGGTAATTGGTTTCCTTTGGCTGAGTTTGCATATCCTGCTTACACACGATCAATTTACACAAGATTTATTCGGCCTAATTTTTTGAATCGTGAACGCATGGCATTTAGGTCCTCGCAACACACTAAGCTAAAATGTGGCTTGCTGATTTGTGATTCAGGATATTCCACAAACAGAGTTTGTCTCCTCTTGTCCTTGTAAGAACTGGTTTGAGGAAAAAGAGAAAACCGCCGTTATCCTCTGAAGAAGCTGCCTTCTTTCCAGCAGATAAGATTTCTGAGATCTTTAGGACATGCAAAGAGAGACATAAGGCAGTGGGAAGGCCTGGTATCTCACTTGAGTGCCACTGACTGGCTCAGCAAATCCACTGGCTGAATGCGCCATTTGAAAACCACTGAAGTCGAACTGCCGTCAGCAGACTTTTTTTTCCTTGCCACCCTTAGCAAAATACCCGGTCCTTGGAGATAATACCAAAAGGGTGGGGAGATAACGGGTTGCAACTCAAAACTATGTCATCGGTTAAGGAGTCTAATTAAGGCCATAGAGGCCTAACCGCGAGAGTGAAAAGCCCTAATTCAGCAAGCTGCAGGCCTATTAGTGGCTTTTAATTAGCAATTAATAACTTCCATGCCTTGGGCCCAGGTCGTGGGCCCTTTGCTGACGGATCAATTTATAAACAGAAAGGGTTCATATGTACATGTGTGTGCAGAGGGTGGGAGGAGGAGGAGAAATTACATCCCCTCAAGGGTCAATGTTAAGTTGCCGCGGCCAACTTGCCACACCAACTCACTGCGGAACAACTCGCCACAGGACAAGAGTTACACTAATATTGAAGAAATAGAAAAGAATCATTAAAGAAAGGATGCCAAAGGAGGGACAAAATAAAATGTGAATGACAAAAAGTAAAATATTTTTAATTTTTTTCTAAATAATTACATTGAATTGTTGAATTGTCCCACAGCCAGTTGTGCCATGGCGAGTTGACTGTGGCGGGTTGTCTCATTCCGTTGTTAAGGGCTCCTCCTCCAGTCTCCTGTAGTTTCCCAGGCTCTGGAAATTCAATGAAGGCTACTGGTGGAAAGCAGGCTGATACAGGATCTTAAGGAGAGGCATTAATTGAAGACGGAGCTGGGTGCCTCGAATGTGTTGACGCCAGTTAATCCAGTCCGAACAAGTTTCCTGATTGAATGGGAGGACGGAGAGTTTTGCACGTAGATCTTCTTAGCCCCCCCCCCCCTCCATTTTACAGCCCTGCTTAATGCTGACTCATGGTGATGAAACACCACAGCTTTCTGTCCAGCACAACATGCAAAGCCTATCAGAAAAACAACATGGATTCAAAACAGAACCGCATAAGAAAGGAAAGATAATAAAGAAAAATAGTAATTGGTGAAAAAAGAAAATAGAAAAATTTAAAGAAGCAACTCCAGATCTTTTTCAGTAGTTATAAACACATTTATGTTTTGTCCTCTCTCTCTAAAGTTACATCATAATTTCCTGCTGTCTTTTCTAATCTTCAAACCCATACATCACAAATAATTTTTTTCTCATTTTTTTAAGCAAAATGCAAAAAATAAATGTGGTTGAGAAACACTAATCCAGTATATTTCTCAAGCTTAGCAACTGCTTAGCAACTTCTGGAAGTTGAAGCCCACAACTCTTGTAAGTTTAAGAAACATTGCAACAAGTTAATTTTGTCATCAGAAAAACAACGTGGATTCTGCTGGGGTTTAAATGGACAGAAAATTTGGGAGGTGGAGGGTCAACAAAGGAAGGAGGGTAAGCGAGAAAGTGGGCCTAGACCAGGGGTAGGCAACCTTGGCTCTTTTATGACTCGTGGACTTCAACTCCCAGAATTCCTGAGCCAGCATGGCTCAGCTTGGAAACCTCTCCCTTTCCCCTCAGCATGGCTGGCTCAGGAATTCTGGGAGTTGAAGTCCACGAGTCATAAAAGAGCCAAGGTTGCCTACCCCTGGCCTAGATGCAGATTGGTTACAAGATGCTGGGTCTCATCCTAAATTAGAACAGGGGAAAGGTTTCATATCAAGGCTAACCTCAAGTAACATGCTACAGTTTGTTGAGCAAATCACAGTCGCCTGAAGCTGTGCAACATTCTAAGCCACAAACCATGGTTTGCAAACCCCAATAGCTGGGTCTAAGCCAGAAACAATACAAAACATATTATGACTTTGCATGATGATTATGATGATGATGTTATTCATTCAGTTGTGTCCAACTCTTGGTGATTCTATGCGCCAGATCTCTCCACATATTCCGATCTTACACTGCTTCTTTGAGTTTTTCTATGCTCTGGCTGGTGTCAGCTTTGATGGTGTCCAGCCACCATATTTGTTGATGGCCTGGTTTCCTTTTACTGCTAACTCTTCCAAGCATAATTGCTTTCTCCGGGGAATTCCCCTGCATGACATAGCCAAAATAAGTGAGATGCAGACTTTGCACATGGTTTTAAATACAGGAAGTCTTCAACTTAAGCACAATTGGGATGGGAATTTCCATTAGTAAGCAAGGCAGTTATTAAGTGAGTTACACCCAATTTTACCTCTTTTATCATAGGTGTGAAATGAATCACCCAGTCGTTAAGTGAATCTGGCTTCCCCCATTGGCTTTGCTTGTCGGAAACCAATTGAGAAGATTGCAAATGGCGATCATGTGATCCTGGGACACTGCAGCCATTGAAAATATATGCTGGTTGGCCAAGCACCCAAATTCTGATCACATGACGGCAGGGTTCAGTGGTGGGATTCAGCCAGTTCGCACCAGTTCGGCAGAACCGGTAGCTAATTTTTTGTTGCCCAGGCCCAGAATGGACTTCCAGAAGCGGCATCCACACAGAGAACCGGTTGTTCACATATTTGAATCCCACCACTGGCAGGGTGCTATGATGGTTGTGTAAGTATCTATTAAAAGCCACTTTTTTTCAATGTTGTAACTTTGAACAGTTGCTAAACCAATGGTTGTAGGTCACCCTTTTGGTTTAATCTCCAAGGATTGGGCATTTTGCTAAGGGTAGCAACTCTTCAGCTTTACAAGTAGTTTGTCTACTGAGTAGCTAAGTCCTGAAACTGGGGCTTCTCTTCTGTGTTCAAGCCATCAGTGTCTTCTGAAAATACAACCCAGGAATGTCTGCAGGATGTGGTTAACTTAGTCAAGAAGCTAGCTATGAAGGCATCATTCATAAAAAACACAGTTCGACTTTTTAAAAAACATCCTGCAGACAACCATTGCAGCCCCTTTCTATGTGCACTCAAAAGTCCTTTCAAACTGAATTCTTCTTCCTGATCAGTAGTCATGGATATTTGCAGTGGGGGGCCAACACAATGTGAATAGTGCCATTAATGTACACTGCAATGCACAGACTGAGTTGTTTCCGTTACATAAAGATGTCACAGCACACGTGTCATTTTGAAATTACGGCTCAGGCCTTTTGCACTCAAGGAAACAGCAAAGGGGGAGAATATTCAGGGCCTCTTTCTTGAAATGGCAATGTGTATTATTTAATATAGGCTAACATGTGGCAAATCAACCCCCACTGTATTTGGGGTAGGGACCCAGGCTCTTTTAAGATTAAGAAACTGGCACGTTAGAAAAACTCTTTTTTGTAGCAAGGTAAGAGTAACAAAACCTTGAACATTTCTTACACCAAACAAAATCAAGACAGTTTTATGTTGCCTTTGCTTCTCATATTTTCCACTTTCTCCGCAATGAGCAATCTTTTCTGAAACTCCTTCCTTGTTGTTGTTGTTGTTGTTAGTTGCGAAGTCGTGTCCGACCCATCGCGACCCCATGGACAACGTTCCTCCAGGCCTTCCTGTCCTCTACCATCTTCTGGAGTCCATTTAAGCTCACGCCTACTGCTTCAGTGACTCCATCCAGCCACCTCATTCTCTGTCGTCCCCTTCTTCTATTGCCCTCAATCTTCCCAGCATTAGGCTCTTCTCCAGTGAGTCCTTCCTTCTCATTAGGTGGCCAAAGTACTGAGTTTCAACTTCAGGATCTGGCCTTCTAAGGAGCAGTCAGGATTGATCTCCTCTAGGACTGACCGGTTTGATCTCCTTGCAGTCCAAGGGACTCGCAGGAGTCTTCTCCAGCACCATAGTTCAAAGGCGTCAATTCTTTTGCGTTCAGCCTTTCTTATGGTCCAACTTTCCCAGCCATACATTGCAACTGGGAAAACCATGGCCTTGACTATACGTACTTTTGTTGGCAGGGTGATGTCTCTGCTTTTTAGTATGCTGTCTAGATTTGCCATAGCTTTCCTCCCGAGGAGCAAGCGTCTTTTAATTTCTTGGCTGCAGTCCCCATCTGTGGTGATCTTAGAGCCCAGGAAGATAACTCCTTCCTTAATGGTCCATTATTCCTTCCTCATTCCCAAGGCCCAGGCTACACTCTGTCGCAAGAGTGTTAGGTTTTTTTTTTTCTTTCTGAAAAAAGGCTTAACATTGTTAAGAATGTTGCCTTAACATCCTGATATAGCCACACTATTCTTTCAATATTATGCTGGAAATAAATAGATTACAGGTAGTCCTCGACTTACAACAGTTTATTTAGTGACTGCTCAAAGTTACAATGGCAATGAAAAAAGTGACTTATGACCATTTTTCACACAACTGTTGTGGCATCCTGTGATCAAAATTCAGATGCTTGGAAACTGATTCATATTTATGACAGTTGCAGTCATATGATCACTTTTTGCAACCTTCTGACAAGCAAAGTCAATAGGGAAGCCAATTCACTCAACCACTGTGTTACTAACTTAACTGCAGTGATTCATTTAACAATCGTGACAAGAAAGATCATAAAATGGGACAAAACTCACTTAACAAATGTCTCGGCAACAAAAGTTTTGGGCTAAATTGTGGTCGTAAGTCAAGGACTATCTATATTAAAACAGACAAGCAAAAGATATTGTGGCTTGGTTTACACACTTCAGTTAGCTAAAATCAAGCTTGTGCATTTGTTTCTTTTCAAGACACAACTCCTAGGTTAATACATATTGTTTCCTAAGTTGGTGCCCTACAAGTGAGTTGGGTTGCAAATTCTTTGTTGGCTTAGGATGGAAGTTGTACCTCCAGCCATCTGGAGCAGGGGTCCTCAACCTTGGCAACTTTAAGACTTGTGGACTTCAACTCCCAGCAAAGCTGGCTGAGGAATTCTGGGAGTTGAAGTCCACAAGTCTTAAAGTTGCCAAGGTTGGAGACCCCTGATCTGGAGGACCCCAGTTTAGAAATAGTAAACCTGGAAATAAATGGATGATCACCCATTGATCATCATCACTTTGAATGTTTCTGGATAAAAAATGAAAACAAAACAAATCCCTTCAGCATTGTACCACACATGTAAATGTAGATATTTTATTTTTTAACACAAGAGAAATAGTGCTGGGCTAAAGGTCTTTTACTGACTGATCTCTTTCTCGTTATATGAAAGACCTGCTTAGCTATGCTCTAAAGGCAGCCAACCAAAGTTCACAGGACCTTTACCTGCCTCTAACAAGAAACAGGGAGAAATTATTTGGGAACATATCAGTAAGCAAAATTCCAGCCCTGATGTGTGTTCTTCATATATTTCCACAGCCTTTTTGAAAGACACCAAGGGAGGCAGGTGGATCCCACCACACAATTCAAACCCTGTTCTTGCTTTTATGGCCTTAAGAGGTAGACAAGGTACCTTAATGGCAAGAAAGTGGTCTGATCCCACAGCGGACAGAGATCACCACTTATCATGTCAGCGAGAGAAACCCATTTGGCAATGGGTTAGTCTTCGTGGGATTTCTAAGGGTGGAAGGAACGTAGGGTAAAAAGATCCCCTCTTATAGGTCACCTGATGGGGCCTCGGTGGCCAACCCAGGCTTTCGAAACAGCCTCCCACCTAAGATCCAAGGAATCACTTTCCTTCTTGCCTTCCGGAGGGTCGTGAAGACCTGGTTCTCCCCCAAACGTTGAACTAGAACGAGGCTTGAGCTGGGAGGCCTTTGGCCTGGTGTCTAGGTTACTTCTCTTTTTATCGTTGTTTTTATAGATTGCTGCAAGCTGCCTAGAATTATGCTATGAGATATGCAGCCACAGAAGTCTAGTAAGCAAGCAAATAAATCCAGCTGGTTAAAGTTCTTCGCTTACTATAGCACCACAGCAATAAGGATTTTGTTTCTCAACTTCTAGCGGACCTTCGTCTAATTACAGGAAAGTGTCTAGTCTTCAGGATGCCTTAATAGTTGTTTTCATTTACTCCGTGCATGCAGCTACTCTGTCCAGATGACAAAGCTCCCAAGTTCAATCCAATCAGAACAGAGCTGGAAAGGGACCTTGAAGGTCTTCTAGTCCAACCCCCTGCTCAAGCAGGAGACTCTAGCCTACACCATTTCAGACGGTCTTTTCTTAAAAACCTCCAGTGATGAAGGAGGCACCCACAACTACTGAAAGCAAACTGTTCCACAGATTAATGGTCCTCACTGTCAGGAAGTTTCTCCTTAGTTCCAGGTTGCTTCTCTCCTTGATTAGTTTCCGTCCATTGTTTCTTGTCCTGCCTTCTGGTGCTTTGGAAAATAAGTTGAATCCCCCCCTCTTCTTTGGCACAACCCCTCAAATACTGGACTACTGCTCTCATAGCAGGTCAAAAGCGAGGAACGAAATTAACCGCAGGTCTCTCCCCCCCCCCCCAGCTTGCGGGAAGGAGACCGTGTGCACGCTGCGTCACGTGAATCGAGGAGAAGCGGGCGCTAGGACTCCGGAGCTGTCTCCGCCCAGACTCCGCCTTTAGCAAACCTCCGGCCTGAGCTGGCGAGATCGAGTGGTCTGTGACGGCTGCGCACGTCCTTCTGGATCGCTCAGCCGCTTTATAAAAGGGGCGCCAATCCCTTTGTCCTGCAGAGCTCGGTTCTTGCTTCAACAGTGTTTGAACGGAACTGGTTCCACCGCCTTTTTTTTTTCCCCCCGCCTTGGATCGCCTCTTTCCTCCAGTTGAAAACAGACGAGGGAGCGACTCGCTGTTTGCCGATCCTCCACCTCCAGCAGGATCTCCTTGGGCCGGACGCCGCTGCCTCTTCCAGTCCACCGCAGAAATGGACTCCCAGATCCGCCAGAACTACCACCGCGATTGCGAAGCTGCCATCAACCGCATGGTCAACATGGAGCTGTATGCCAGCTACGTCTACCTCTCCATGGTGGGTATGGGGCAGGGAGACGAAGGCAGCGGGCAGTTTGGGTAGAGACAGTTTGGTCTAGTGGTTAACCAGGACCCTGAGTTCTAGTCCCGCTTTAGGCATGCAAGTCAGCTGGGAGACTTCGGGCCAGTCACTTTCTCTTTGACCTACCTCACAGGGTTGTTGTTCTGGGGAAAATAGGAGGAGGGAGGAGGTATGGGGTATGTTCGCCGCTTATTTATAAAAATAAAGGGGGAATCTAGGGCGGCAGCGTGCCTCGGCACCCCGCCATCCCCAGACTAGCTTAGAGTGGATGGGAGTTTATCCCCTTCCCCATCTGGAAGTCTGTGGGAGGCTGATAAAGAGAGGCGTAGTCGTGGCGGGCGGCTAGTGCAGTAATCCGCTTTCTTGGCTAAGTAACCTAAGGCGGCTTTCTTTCCCTAAGCAACTTTTTCTCTAGGAAAACTATAAGAGGAATTGTTCTCTAGGAAAAGAAATGGTGGGAAGGCTCAAGAGTGGTGAGAAGAAGTAAACAGCACGGCATGTGCCCTTTAAACTAGCCCTGGGCGCTCTGGAAAGCGGAGGGAAGGCACAACCAGCCTCCTTACTCACGTGTAGACCTCTCGCTTAAAGGGTAGGAATTTCAATCCAGGCGGTATCTGTCAACCTTGCCAATTTTAAGATGTGTGGGACTGGTGGACTTCAACTCCCAGAATTCTCCAGCCAGCAGTGAAGTCCACACATCTTAAAATTGCCATGGTTGTAGACCGGTCTTTCCCATTCTTTTAACAACTTTTAAGATCTGTGGGCTGAGGAATTCTGGGAGTTGAAGCCCAACTTCTCTAAAAGTTGCCAAGGTTGAAAAACGCTGATCTAGACCCACAGCACTCAAACTATGCTGCCTGGGACCCCAGAGTTCTGTGGGAATCCAGTGGTTCAACATGACAATTTATTGTCATCATAAAATGGTAGCGTCTCCATTCCTTCCTTTAACTTTGAGAAATGTTCTTCAGGTATGTCAAATTTGAAGAACATCAGTTTAGAGTAGACCATCTCCATGTTGGCTGGGGAATTCTAGGAGTTGAGGCCCACACATCTTAATGTTGCCAAGTTTGAAAAACACTGATGTAGCCTATAATTTTGCCATGCTGCTGCTGCTACTCTTCTTGTTGCTATCCTCCTGCCTTTTTTTCATTTTATCCAAGGAACCTTATGCACTACTCTCTTGGGTGGGTCTACACCAGAAATAGAGATAAGCCTACTGGAACACAAGTATAAATTTCTATTTCTTTCTGCAGGCTTCGTATTTTGACCGGGACGATGTTGCTCTTGCGAACGTCTCCAGCTTCTTTCGGTCTCAGTCACATGAGGAAAGGGAGCATGCTGACAAGTTGTTGAAGTTTCAGAGCCAGCGTGGTGGCCGGGTCCTCCTACAAGATATTAAGGTATAATAAGTGTAGCTCAAACTTCTGCTTCTCTAATAAGAGATATTGAGAAAACTGTTTTCTTCAATCTGGGTGTCCTCCAGATGTTTTAGGCCTAAAAATCCTATTGCTCGATGAAATACAGGAAGAAAAACATTAGGGCAAGTTTAGGCTTGGAAGAATATCCCAGAAATGGCAACACTGTCCAAGTGCTGAGAGATTAGGAAAAAGTGCTTCAAAGAGACTCCACCTTAATTAAGTCTCTTAATCCACCTTCATGAGAAGTATGGCTTAGAAATTCCTCTTATATTTTTCAAACATCTGTAAAAATTAGTTCTTGACTTACGATCACAATTGAGCCCAAAGTTTCTGTTGCTAAGTGAGAAGGTTTTAAATGAGTTTTGCCCCATTTCGCCACAGTTGTTAAGTGAATCACTGCAGTTGTCCCAAAAGTGCTTTTGCAAGAGGCAACTGGACTTTCTTGGGTTGTTTTTTTTTCCTCATCCAAGACGCTTCTTCAGCTCTGACTGGATGGTGGGGAATAGAAGGATCTTCACCATCCAGTCAAAGCTGAAGAAGCTTCTTGGGTGAGAAGCGAAACATCTTAAAAAAAAAAAAAACAAAGTCCAGTGGCCTCTTGAAAAAGCACCTTTGGGACAACCATGACCAGGATGATTGAGAATCTCCATAGACAATCCCTGCAGTTGTTAATTTAGTAACATGGTTATTAAATGAATATGGCTTTCCAATTGACTTTGCTTGTCAGAAGGTTGCAAAAGTGATCACATGACCCTGGGACACTGCAACCATCATGAGTCAGTTGCCGAGCATCTGAATTTTGTTCATGTAACCATGGGGATGCTGAAATGGTCATAAATGTGAAAAACAAGTCAAAAGTCACTTTTCCCAATGCCGGTGTAACTTCAAATGGTCACTAAATGAGCTGTTGTAAGTTGAGGACTACCTGTATTTACCCTAGCTTAATATTAAATATCCCTTTTTGAATTTAGTGTCATTATTGAATTGCTTGGTCTTGTCAGTTAATTTAAGCCTATAATTCCTAATTGAGTGTGGCTCTGCAGAGTTTGATGGAAGTTCTAGTCACAGCAAATTTGGAAGGCACCAATTTGGGGAAGGGGGTGTTATAGAATGCCTATAACAAGATTGGCGGGCATCCCTGAGTCTGGATTTACATATCACACCGAGCCATAATGGCTGTATTCATATAATGCAATCATCCGTGAATTACTTAACTCTGGTGATTCAGTTAACTACTACTGATATCCCCAATGTAAGGGACCTACAAGGATTCTGCAAATCTTTAAAAACATGGTTTTGCTCCAAGACCTGGACTTTATTTTTGTTTAGGCCCTGGTGATTTTTTGTTGTTGTTGTTAAGAGAATGTGTCATAAGCCTGTTTGGACATGTTCCTTTTTTTTTTTATTTGCTTTCTTTTATTTATGTAAAAGAGTCCCTTGGACTGCAAGGCGATCAAACCGGTCAGTCCTAGAGGAGATCAACCCTGACTGCTCCTTAGAAGGCCAGATACTGAAGTTGAAACTCAAGTACTTTGGCCACCTAATGAGAAGGAAGGACTCACTGGAGAAGAGCCTAATGCTGGGAAAGATTGAGGGCAGTAGAAGAAGGGGACGACAGAGAATGAGGTGGCTGGATGGAGTCACTGAAGCAGTAGGCGTGAGCTTAAATGGACTCCAGAAGATGGTAGAGGACAGGAAGGCCTGGAGGAACGTTGTCCATGGGGTCGCGATGGGTCGGACACGACTTTGCAACTAACAACAATTTATGTAATCTTCCCAGAGTCATTAGGCAGTCTCACAGACTTCTAAATTTAATAAACACATTTGACCATAAACTGACTATGCTGTTTGGGCTTGACCAGGTCCTGCATTAATGTGCATTTAGCTAGTCATGCAAACTCAGCCACTGTAGGAGTTAGGGTTTAGGGTTAGTATTATTTATTTGTATCCTGCCTTTATTATTTTTACAAATAACTCAAGGTGAGGAACATAACCAGCACACCTTTCTCCTATTTTCCCTGTAACAAGAACCTTGTGAGGTGTGTAGAGCTGAGAGAGAGTGACTGGCGAAAGTCACCCAGCTGGCTTTCATGGCTAAGGCAGGATTTGAACTCACAGTCTCCCCGTTTCTAGCCTGGTGTCTTAGCCACTAGACCACGGGTCGGCAACCCGCGGCTCCGGAGCCGCATGCGGCTCTTTGATGCCTTACCTGCGGCTCCGGAGCCTCCTCCGCCATTTTGGCGGGCGCGCGCGCGCATGCGCGGGCAGGTGCGGGGGTGCGCATGCGCAGGTGCGCATGCGCGAACGGCGCGTGCGCATACGCGAACGGCGCGCGCGGGTGCGCATGCGCGGGTCCGCGGGCGCGCGCGCATACGCGAACGGGGCCGCGCGGGTGCGCGCGCATGCGTGAACGCGCGGCTCCCAGCGTTTTTTTTTTTTAAGCTAAATGGGTCCGTGCGGCTCATCCGAAGTTTCGGATGGCCGACCCATGCACTAGACCAAACCAGAAATTGTTGTTTATGAACTATGCAACTTTAGCATGTTAACTCTGGCCTAGCATGATAGGTAAATAGCAGCCCTTTGCCAGTCCCCCCGCCCCCATTAGCCTTGCCAAAATTTTGATTTTGGGATAAAATGTATTGAGTCTTAAAAAGAGCAGCCACAAGATCTAAACAAGCTGCTTTCCCTCCACAGAAGCCTGAGAAAGATTCCTGGGGGAGCAGCCTGAATGCCATGGAAGCAGCACTCCAACTGGAAAGGAGCGTCAACCAAGCCCTTCTGGATTTGCACCGTTTGGCGAGTGACCAGGGAGACCCACATGTGAGTCTTGTGATTGGGGATAGGATCAAGATTCTTCCCCCTCACCCCCCCAAATTCCCACCGGGGACCGATTGCTCATGTCACCAGTCTAAGTTACAGTAGTGGCCAAAATTGTGGAAACCTTTTGGGAAAAGTGTACAGTAGAAATGCCACCTTTGGTTAAGTTTCCACCAATTTTTCTTCTAATTTCTTTATAACTGTAGCCTTGTTCACTTAATAATACTATTTTACATCACTTTCTGGGCAACCAGTCAACTCTTTGCACCGTTACTTTAATTTTATTACGTTTTACAAGCTCACTAAATGAAAGAACACAAAAAAACCCCAACCAACTTGATAGCGATCACATAACACACTGACAAATGTCCTCCTCTCAGCTTCAATACATGACATCAATAACTGAATCCTACTGTGATCTGATTGGCTCATTGCCAAAACAAGATGACACCTGATTGGCTCTCTAAACATTCATGCTCATTGGCTACAATCAGATGAAGGAAAGCTACCTGATATCAACCTAAGCAAGTTGTGCTTCCTTTTTCTGGTTATTTGGCTATAACTTTTCATAGAATACAGTACAGCTAATTGAACAAACTTTGTTGCATTACATTCTTGATTAAATTATCTTTCCATTGATATATAATTTTATGGTACTACTCCAAAATAAAGTGGTGTTATTAGCCATCAAACCTCAAAAATACACTTTTCCCCAAAGGTTTCCACAATTTTGGCCACTACTGTAGATTCCTTCCCACAAAAAAAAGTTGGCTGAAATGCTCTTACTTCATGCAAGGAAAAAATATGAGAGCCACTGTAATAATGTAGCTGTGCGATGGCAGTGGAGATAAGAGAGCAAATTAGCAATAAAACTCCATTCAGTGATTTAATGGTGATCCACAAAGGTGCCTTCGAAGCAGTAAACCTAAGACTTGGCAACTTGAGCCAATTTGAGCCCTATGCTAGAATATTTGAGCCCTGTGCTAGAATAACATGTGCTTTTTTAGAAGTAAATGGTCAAAGTTAATGAACAGATGTGTGGTTAGAATGATGCTGACTTGGATTCTTACCCTAGATCGGGGTTTTCCAACCGTGGCAACTTAAAGATGGGTGGATTTCAACTTCCAGAATTCCCCAGGCAACATGGCTGTCTGGGGAATTCTGGGAATTGAAGTCCACATGTCTTAAAGTTCCCAAGGTTGGAAAACCCCTGCCTAGACAATGAGACGGCAAGCAGTGTATAACTCTTATCCTTTGTGTCTCTTTCCAGCTTTGTGACTTATTGGAATCTCATTACCTCGATGAGCAAGTCAAAGCTATCAAAGTCCTGGGCGACTACATTACCAATCTCCGGCGCTTGGGTACAACCCAGGGAGGGCTTGGAGAATATCTCTTTGACAAGCACACCCTAGGAGACAGCAACAGCAGTTGATTTCACCTTCTCCCCAATTCCTGGGAGCCACTTCCCATGAACCCACAAAAACCAGCCCACGTCCATCACTTTTGCTGTGCCCCACTCAAGGAGGGCTCCTACCTGCCATCTCTCATTGGCATGCTTCCAATAAACAAGGGTTCACCTGTTTTACATTTGTGTCTGTGTGTGTGTATCTGTACATAAAAAGCTGGCTGGGTGACTTTGGGGCAGCCACTCTCAGCCCAGCCCACCTCACAGGACTGTTGTGGTGGGGAAAATAGGAGGAGAAACTTTAGGTATATTTGCCACCTTGAGTTGCATATAAAGTAATAAAGGCAGGAGAAAAATCTAATAAATAGATAAATAAACCAAAACATGTGTTATTTTCTGTAGATGGAGTTTCATGAAGGTTGGCCTCCAGCAACAATGGAAGTTGTGTTGCTTGAAATCTTCATGAGTTAAAATGCTGCTTATAACCTGCTTCTTCAAAATGAAGGATGGGATTTTTTTAGATGGCAGGCAGGGGCTTTGTTTATGAACTGTATTATACTGAAGCTTTTTTCCCCTTCTTCCTGCCAATAGAGCCTTAAGGCTTCAATGATTTCTTGTCTTCTATACAATGGAGTGTGTTTGCATAGTAGCTTAATTTATATCGCAGGTGTTAGGTAACAAATCCTATTTTCTAATTCTTTGGGCTAAACTATAAATACATAATGTATGTCTTTGTACTGGGTTATATACTTTAGTGGGAGAAAGAAGGAAAACATGTATATAAATCAGATGGTATAATACTACCTGCAACATTCCTAATGCTGTTCAAATTCTGTTGTCGCAAATACTTCAAGTTTGCTCCACACAATACCGTCACAAGTAGATATAAAGACGGCCCAGAAACAAAACATCATATGACCCAATATGCAAATTAAACAAAGTGGAAGATACCAAACTTCTCAAGCTATTTTGCTGTTCTGTGACTGCCTCACCCCCTCCTCCCATTCTGTTAAAGAATATATAGAACAGTGATGGCGAACCTTTTAGAGACCGAGTGCCCAAACTGCAACCCAAAACCCACTTACGCATCGTCGAGTGCCGGGTGGGTGTGGCCCATTGGGTGGGCGTGGCTGCGGTGGTAAAGGCAGACTGGGTGGGACTAAAAAGTTCAATCAATCAATTCCAACTTTGCAAGATCTTTTTTTTCCCCGCGAGAAGTTGAAATTGACTGATTGAACCTTTTTTTTTTTTTTGCACACAGCGGCGGAGGCCTAAAGCGAAAAGGTTTTATAAAACCCAGCTGAAGGCCTAGGACTGGGGCAACGGCGCGCGTGCCCACAGAGAGGGCTCTGAGTGCCGCCTCTGGCACCCGTGCCATAGGTTCGCCACCACTGATATAGAAGTTCCTAGGACAGCTTGTGTGCCTTTGCTGTGAAAACCACCCACCCACTTTACATCTAGACTGAACGTTAGACTTCCAACTTAATGGGACAGATTTAATAACTGTCCTGAACAAAGGGCTTCTTTAAATTCTCTATAGGGCTCTAATGATGTTCTTGATTGTAGCTTAATTACTGAAATATTGTAATAATTGTGAACAAAAAAAAAAGGAATGAACACCATCAGTAGGGCATGTTAAGACTTTATTATAAATGAAAGTAAACTTTCATTTGCTTTCTGGAAGTTTGGGAATTTAAGAGGGGAGAATAAATTTGATGGAGCACTGATCAAATTTTAGGAAATGTTTTAACTGTATAGAGAAGGACAATTTTCTCTTATTAAAACATCATCCCTGAAACTGATTGGCAGTAAGTATAGGATCAAAAACATCTCCAAACAATGCACAAATAGTTTATCTAGCTATTACCTTTCACAGTTATACAAGGCCTTAAACTAGAAAAATTAATGAAGAATGAGCATACTATTGATTAATAGGCTGAGTACCACATCCACACACACGGGCAATGTAACAGAATACCACAGATTGAAGACAAACTGCAAGGAAGGCTATTTATTATTTAATTCTTGAATTTCAAAGAGGTTCCTACTACAAGGGCCCCCAAATGCTACCATTTCAGAAGACAAAGGAAGTAGGTTTAGCTAACATTTGAGGAAGAGAGATGTCTCGCTCGTTCATTAGGCCTTCTATTCAAAAATTAATACTGGACAGTTTTCATATTCTGCTTTTGCTGTTCCAGATAAAGCTGGCTGCAGTCAGTGATAGTATGCTGGACTAGATACGTGGGTATGAAGCTCTGCCTTGTGGGTTAGTTCTCTTCTTGTTACTTTCCAGCCAAAGCACACTCAGTTTCAGAATACTCCATTGTTTCCTCCTTCTTGTATGGTCCCTTTCATAGATACACATTGTAAGATGTTCAGACCTTAAGTGGGTGGGTTTTGGTCCTGCTAGTTTTATTTTTTAATACATACAGATACTTCTGTACTTAAACCACTCTTTCAGTTCCTGAAAATCACTGTCACTTCCTTCTTATGTACATTTATGTACAAATGTGCCATTTTGTCTATTTAAGGTTCCCTATTCACCCTGCAGTTGGGAAAGATTGAAGACAAAAGGAGAAGGGGACAGCAGAGGATGAGATGGTTAGATAGGGTCATTCACACAGTGGGTCTGAGTTTGGGCAAACTCTGACAGTGGAGGACGGGGCTGGGGGGGGGCTGGCGTTCTATGGTCCATGGGGTTGCGAAGAGTTGGACATAACGTAGCAACTGAACAACCATAAAATTCACTCCTAAACTCTGGAAATGAAAAGAAACTTTTGAGACCTCATTTGCTGGATCAAATGTCATTTTGGAGTCATTTCTCCCTCATTTCTGCCTCTCTGTCTTGGCATGGCTTGGTTGCACAATGGCTGCTAATCTAACTGGATTTCAAATAATAAATGGTGTTTTTAGAAGGCTTCTTATGCTCAGGAAGAAAGGAGAAAAGTTTTAAATTATGTCCCATGGAAAAATATGAAACAAGCAAAAGGCGTGAAAGAAACAACAAACTGCATGAACTTAACAAAAGGCGTTGTATTGAATAATCTCAGCTATGTCAGTGCCATATGTATCTCTCATCACTAGTCAGCATGGCTGTAAGCCAAAAACAATCGATGCTCAACTCAATCTCTGGAAGACCATAATTAATTACTGAAGAAAATCAATTCTATTGGATTGCTTGGGCTTTGGAACCTCCTAAAGTAGGGTTTTTCAACCTTGGCAACTTTAAGATGTGTGGGCTTCAATTCCCAGAATCCCCCAGCATGGAGGAATTCTGGAAATTGAAGCCCACACATTTTAAAGCTACCAGGGTTCAGAAACACTGACCTAAAGATTGTGGAGGTTGATGCCAAACCTGGTTTTCAGTTATAAGGAGCAGGACTAGCCAAAGATATTCCTTACCTCAGGTGAAAGACCAGATATGCTCACCCTACTCACCCCACCTGCAGAATCTGATAAGCTCGTTATTGGTTCATCATTGGTGACTGGATCATATTTGGTGCAGAATAGGTTTCAGAAAATGTCTGTGAGCATGTGCATAAACACGAACAGAAACCACTGGTCTTCAAGACAGGGACAATTGGAGAAGGGTTAGGAGGAATCAGTGGCTCTTCCCAGATATTTTAGTATCTGGCCCCAGCTCACTGGGCCTAGAGATGCAGTCGACCATGCAGGTCAGAGGGCTCCTACATTTCAGAGCTTTTAAAGAGTTGGTCACTGAACCCATTCTAGGGAGCTTATGAAGCCACCCAACAAAAATACTGGGATTCTCAAAAAGACTGCATCTCCTCCAATTAAAAAACAACAACAGGTAAGATGTGTTTTGGGGGAAAAATATTTGTCTGAAATCTTTGAACGTAGCTAACCTTCAGAGCTAGACAACACTGAATCTAAAGGAACAAAATTGTAGAGTCAAATGACTTCCAATAGTGGAGAATGACTGACGACTATTCCTCCGTAGCAAAACACTCATTCAACTGTATCCTCAGGAACACCCCGTTAAAAGCCTCCCCATAAATGTTGCCCTTTAGACAAGTTGGGTTATCATTCATAGCAAATTCTAGCTTGCATGACAAGAGGTGTGTCAGTGATAAAACAAATCTAGAATTACTATTCTTTGCACAATGTATCAAGCTTATCTCCTTGGACTTTATCAGCTGGGGAACAATAGATGTATTATATTGTGCCTAAACTAATTACAAAGCTATCCCTCCCATTTCTCTTCTCCTTCACCTAGTTTTTATGCTTCCATCTGCCTTGTAAAGGAACATGTGAACTCAGAGCTACTGTTTTTTAGTTTGCTTTGTCAAGGAAATTCATGGAATTTAAGAAGAGCAAAAGGGAAAAAACATCTTTGCCAATATTCTTTGGACAGTCTCCTCCAGAGTCTGATATACAAACTTAGTCAACTCTATAAAAAAACTCCATTAAACTATACTCTTAAACTTCTTAAACTTCTGTGTACTGTTTAAGTGTTTGCAAATGTAATTGCACAAATCAGTACGACATACAATACAATACAACTTTCATACAATTCATTTAATGACCATTCAAAGTTACAACAGCACTGAAAAAAGTGAGTTATGACTGTTTTTCACACTTATGACCATTGCAGCATCCCCTTGGTCACGTGATCGTAATTCAGACGCTTGGCAGCTGACTCATATTTATGACGGTGGCAGTTGTCCAGGAGTCATGCAATCACTTTTTGCGTCCTTCTGACCAGCAAAATCAATGGGGAAGCCAGTTTCACTTAACAACCATCCCACCAACTTAACAGCTGCAGTGATTCACTTAACAACTGTGGCAAGAAAGGTTGTAAAATGGGACAATATTTACTTAACAGGTTTCTCACTTAGCAACAGAAATTTTGGGCTCAATTTTGATTGTAAGTCGAGGACTATATATAATCCACTTGCATGGTTATAGTAATTCCTCTTGTAAATTCAAAGCATAAATACCTTTCTAGTGTGTTGTAAATCATTATCCGTCTTGAACAAACAGATACAGAAGGTTAGATTTGATCATTACTGGTCCTCATATTATAATTGCAGAATCAATATATGTGGTGAATATTAACTAAGTATTCTTTTACTACAGGTGACATTGTTCAACATTTCCATTAATTATAAATACGTCATATAAAAAGAGTCCTTTGGATATTGTCAGATAGCAGCCCTATCCCTTGGGCTAGGTAGGTTAAACCTTCTAAAAAGAATTCCAATTTCCAGGATGTTTTAAATTTGCACATTTTAAAAAAAAAATTCTATGGGTTTTTCCTACTCCAAAGATATCATTGAAAAAGATGCAGTTTTCTGCTGAAGTGGGGGGAGGGGGGCTTTGGTGAATTGTGAATTATACCATTAGGCAAATTTTGTAGCTGGTACCAAATTTTGCTTCATATAAATCAATCTTTACATTGAATTTACATTTTAATTTTCAATATGAAAGATAGAAAAATGTAATACAGGTGGTCTGCGATTAATGACTATTTAGCAACCGTTCAGAGTTAGAATGGTACTGAAAAAACTGACTTATGACAGAGTCTTATCAGCGATGACAATTACAGCAACCGTGCAGTCACATGATCAAAATCTGGGTGATTGGCAACAGAGGTATTTACAATTAGTGTGCCCTGTGGTCATGTGACAGCCATTTGCAACCTTTCCAGCTGGTTTCCAACAAGCAAAGTCAAGGGGGTGTGGGGGGTGGGGAGAAACTGATTCATTTAACACGCCCCCCCCCCCGTGGTTCACTTTACAACCATGGCAAAAAAGGATGTAAAATCAGACATGAGTCCTATGAGAACTGCCTTGCTTAGCATTGGAAATTCTGTCCCAACTGTGGTCCTAGGGCCAAGACTACCGGTATTAACGTTTTTATATTGCTTTGCTGAGAAGAAATCATACAAATTGTATAGGGCTTTTTAAACTTTAAAACCATAATGGTTAGCAAGGCATGAGTGACCTTGTTTGGTCTTACAATATAAGCTAAGTAGGATTTGGCCTGGTGAGTACTTGAATGGAAGATTCGGTCACAATTTTTATTTATATTTATATTTATATTTTATGCCATCCATCTCCCCTATAGGGTGACTCTGGGCGTCTTACAGATGAGAAAAAGATAAATGAAAAAGTAATTAAAATATTAAAACTATGCAAATTAAAAGTTTAAAACTAAACAAAAACCCAGGATTAAGAGACAGATAACAGAGGGATGAAGTCTTCTTACTCCATCAACCAACTCCAGTGGTGAGCGTCCCCCACTCCCCCAAATCTCAATGCCTGTGATATGTTTTAGATTGGGAATTCAGAGGAAGCCAGAAAAAAAACACACAAATCTATCACATTACCAGCTCAGTTACTTTTTAAAATTTTTATTTCTGGTTGACTAGGCTGGGAAAGAAAGCTACTCCTCGCTAATGATACCTGGTTACAGATGAACTAAAGAAAGAAAGAAAAATACAGTGGTTCTTGTAAATTTGGTAACACTAATCTGCATACTACATGCAGCATTCTGTTAAAAACTTTGAAATGATTTCAAAGCATATTTACTATTCACAGTTAAACTGGGCAGCTTATTTGGTAGGCAGAAAATTATGACTGGAAATTATTCATAGAATTTGTGAAACTATATGAAATCATTGTTGGGTTTTCCAAACCTGGATAAATGGACAGTTGGGGAGACAGAATTCCTATCTATGTTCTGTTTTAACTAGGGCTACCCTCCATACAGCTTCTCCTTCTTCTTCTTCTTGTGCCATATCCGTTATCGGACGTTGGCGATCATGTTGGCGATCCTGTTTTTATCAGCAGCCGCACAAAAAAGTGCTGCTGAGTTTTGTCCAAACCAGTCCCTTAGATTTGGAAGCCATGATGTTCTTCTTCTGCCTGGACCTCGTTTGCCTTCAATCTTTCCCTGGAGGATTAAATGGAGTATGCCGTATTTTTCTGGGTGTCGCATCACATGTCCGAAATATTCTAACTTTCGTTTTTTAATTGTTTTGATGATTTCCCTTGGCTTTCCCAGGCGGCTTATCACCTCATTTCTGATCTTGTCAACCCAGCTTATACGTAACAGCCGCCTGTAAATCCACATTTCAAATGCTTCTAGTCTCTTCAGGTGGCCTTCTGTCAGGCTCCACACAGCTGCATAGAACTAACATTCCTCATAACTCTGCCACAAAATCCTTGATTGTATACTTTGTTTCGCCCAAGAAGCTACTTTAGAACTATGTGATCTTTGTCATAAATGTGTGAAGTTTTAACCCTCTAGTTTTCATTCCAGTCCAGAGAAACTGACAAACCTCATCCTCTGTGACCGGGGCATTTCACAAAGTGAGGAGGGATATTAATGATGTGTACTGTATAGGTTAGGACTTGGTGATATTCAAGTGTGTGGTATAAATGTTCTTATGTCCTCTAGCGCTGGTGGTGGCAAGCTACGCATCTTAAAGTCACAGGCCGCATTGTGGGTGGATAATGGGCCGCTCTCTCCCCCTTCTCTTGGGGCAAATACACTGGTAGTTGGGAGGACTCTGCAAGACACATGACAGAGATGCATTTCTTTCTTTAGGGGAAAACAAAGGAGGCACGGCCAAAGATTTATGTTAACATCTGTGACATTGCAAACTAAGTGCCTTAACACTGGCATTAACATCTCATGTTCGTACAAAAGGGGAAGGGGGCTGGACTGTGTCACTGCCCGCCATCTTGCAGATCTTGACTCCTCTTCCAAAGGGTGTTCCTGTGATACAATCTACTTTTATGCCAATTCAGGATCTGACCTCTCTTCCTCCTGTGCCACCAGATTCCTCTTCATTTGATTAAGTTCATGTAGCAAGCTAGGCCACAAGCTAGCTTCCTTAGCAAGTTGTTGGCCTTTGGCCATAATAACATTTTCATTTATTCGCATCCTTAGATTTTATGCAAACCCATTATAAATCCATTTCTTCCTTTCTCCTGCTTCCCGGAGGCAGCAAGGCAAAGAGTTTAGTTTCCTCTTTTCATGGCTCCTTTACAGATCTGATTCTTTCACAATAACTCATCATGGG
Organism: Azemiops feae; assembly: GCA_023970755.1. Taxonomy (NCBI): domain Eukaryota; kingdom Metazoa; phylum Chordata; class Lepidosauria; order Squamata; family Viperidae; genus Azemiops; species Azemiops feae. The sequence continues at coordinate 988,721 of JALGBA010004203.1, read as the reverse complement.
TTTAATGTTGTCATCTTTAAGAAAACAAGTCAGGCGGGGGGGGGGAAAGTGCACTGTCACAAATGGATAGCTGAGTCACATGAGATTGGGACAGATAGGTTTAAAAGAGATCAAGACTATATGACAGCTTCCCCACCATGGCTGCCTCCTACGATTTGCAGAATTCTCAACTAACAACTGCAGAACATAGAGTGTGACACCTCTGGCAGGCACCAGGAAAACAAAGGTGCTTTGCGCTTTGAAATAAGGCGTCAATAAATTGACCAAGAGGAGAATGGCGAGGAACAACAATCTGTCTTGCTTCTCTATTTGCTTGTTTAAGGACTCTGTGTTGTGCAACGTTTCTGCCAAAGTCATCATCATGTGGCCTGTGCATGACAGCTAGTGGAGAGGTAACTTAGAGATTTTGTATTCAAGAAAATTGAAATGTTAGAAGACAAAATCTATACCTATTCTAATGTGAGAAGAGAAATAAATAAACAACCCCTGACCTTTTGGGTCATTGTTTCAGAGATATTTCCTTATCCAAACTGAGAAACAGACTGACCACAGGTGGGGGAAAAGCAGTGGGAATGACTTCTGGCTTCTTGCCAGCTCCTCCTTGTGGGAAGCTGGCAGGGAACATTGGAAAAGACAAAATGGCTACAGCTGCTTATGGTGGCATAGTGGCATTAAATGGACACAGCTTTGCCAAATTTCAATCCCACTGGAGTAATGTGTCCTGATTTGGACATATTCTGTAAGTTAACCCATTTAAGGTATGTTGATTCAAAAATTGTTGCCCTATGATGCATTGTTTTGCCTAATCAAAGGTTGCAAACAGATAAACAGGAGATTTTTAGTATATACAGATATTTTGGTTCATCTTCATCACAAACTACTCAAGATTTCTAAAAAGGGCATCACAATACCCAAAGACACTAGCAAGTAAATATAATTGAGAGGCAAACATTGTTTTGGTAGGATACAATTTAGCAGATACTGGGTTTTTTTCCAGCATAAATTTGCAACTGTCTATAATTATATGTGGTTAAACATTCCAATCTCCTAAAAATGAGAGTGGAAAAAATTTACCAGACACCTGTCTTTGACTGCGAAGATTCTACAAAGATGGAAAATTCCACTTTCAGTGTATAAGTGGCTGAGTACCCTCATCCCTTTTTGTTTAATTTTTATTTCTATAATCTACAAAGAAAAATGTAAAAGGCAAATACAGCAAAACAGAGAGCAAAATGCATAACAAAGTGAAAATAGCCGGAAGACACCAAAAAATAAAAGAACTCAGCTTATAAGCAAGTCAGCTTTGAAACAATAAATTAAAAGCTTGCCAACGCAAAATCCTAATAATCGGCCTTTCCATTTAATTCATGAAGGGCACATTCGAATGTTTTCTAAATCTTTCACTCGTTAGCTTGCCAGCCTGGTTTTAACTCAGTGACATATGTATACAATCATTCCAGTTTACAATCCAGTTTATGATTTACAATTCTGTGGGAATAATGGCTTGTTCAGTAAACTATAGTTAAAGAAACAGTTTAAACCTAGGAAACTGCACTTTTAATTTGGGCAGTGTTGAGCTTCAGGGTTTATTGATCATGGTTTACACAGGTTTTTTTTTTGATGTTTCACCAGCAACTGTGGGTGTATCTTTAGATGCAAAGTGGTCTGTTCTACCAGCTACTGTTGCAGGGGAAATTGCAGGAAATCTGCTGTCCACATCATGGTCAGTAAACCCTCAACTTGAACACTGCCCAACAGATATCAGGTGTGAAAGCCTAGACCAGTATGTGTATATGTGTATCTATAATGCTTGAGGTGCAAAATAATAAGCATGTTTTGTTAAAAAAAAAGTGTACATAGCATAGTATCATTACAGCAAAGTACAGATAGTCCTCAACTTACGACCACAAGTCAGACCAGAATTTCTATTGCTAAGCAAGGTGGTTGTTATATGTGAGTCATGCTGTAGGAAATGACCAGGCTGAGGGGCAAATGTGTCATCAGTCATGAGTCCCTACATGCCCACAAGAGATCTAAATCCAGCCCATCTTGAATTCCTTTCTGTTCTTAACTCCCGCTAATTTCTCTTGACCATTAGTAGTTCAGATTCTTGTAGAGAGCTTAAGCTTACAATAAATCTTTACATACATTTGAACTGCCGGGATCTCCTGATTTCCCTTGTGCTTGACATTAATCTGGGTGGTGGGTCTAGAATTCTCCCATTTTTCTTATTTTACCCTTCACAACATTTAGCTCACTTGGGGTTACGTTGATAGATAGCTGCTGGCGGAATTAGTTTATGGAAGAGGGGTAACCTAGTTTTGCTAAAAAATACAAGAAATTTGGTTCCCCACCTCGCTGTACTATTCCAGTGAGCCCTCCCTCCCCCGGGGATCAAAGATTAGTGGACAAAAACAGCCTTAAGGTTTCAAAAAGCACAGGAGCAAAGCACTTTTTTTGCTGAATCATCCTGAGGTTTATTCTTGGGGGTCAGATTATGTAGGAACTTTTTTTGCTGAGTCACTTTAATGAGGGAAGTACACAGAGGGGAGGGGTAATATGATACTCCAAGCTGTTGAATTTCCTCTCCAGATAATACTGTGTTTTTTTTAAACACATTTTGAGTGGTGCAAGCACTTTTTTTTAATACTATGGATGGACTTCATGATCTTATGGGCTGAATCATTTTGTTTCAAGATAATGTAATATGAATGTTTTAAAAATTAAATAAGCATTTGCATCTATCTCTTGTTAATCACATTAAAAAAGAAAAAAAGAAAAAAGAAAAGGGAAAAAAAGAAAAAAAGAAAAAAGAAAAGAGAAAAAAAGAAAAGAAAGAAAAAAAGAAAGGATATTATGAGGAAAAGGATCATAGCCTGGTATGCCCTTTGCTGATTCACACAACACATTACTGTAATCCTGTAATTGGAGTTAATAAAATGAAAGAATTTAAAGATGCTTCTGAGTCAAATCTGAGTCCTGGTGACAATGGATATGTCCATGTCATTGACTTGGCAACAGTTTGCAAGAGGTTTGCCACTATCTTCTTCCGAGAGAACTTTTTCAGCTACCCAGCCTATCCTTCAGCTTCGGATCTCCTCATGGTCTCTCATCTACCATCCAGGCTTCATCCAATTGGCTTCTGCAGACTCCAATGCTGCTGCCTAGAGATCAAAGGTGACCAATGCACAGTGTACCTCAGCCTCTGCGCCTTGAAGATGTGCAGACTTCTACTCCCAAAATTCCCCAACTAGCAATGCTGGTTGGGGAATTCTGGGAGTTGAAGTCCGGACATCTTCAATGGACAGAGGTTGAGTAATATTGGCCTAGAGCAGTGGTGGCGAACCTATGGCATGCGTGCCAGAGGCGGCACTCAGAGCCCTCTCTGTGGGCACGCTCGCTGCCGCCGCCAGCAGCTCATGCAGGTCCATTAGGCCACCACGGCGGCCCGAGGCAAGGCCAAGGTGCGCCGGGTGTGTGAGGGGAACAGACTCCATGCACAGGCCAAGGGCAAGATCTGTGAGGGGGCCAAGATGACCAGCAGCGACCTGCTCTCCAACCGCAAGCAAAAACAGATGGGATGGAATAGGCGCGTCCAGCAGTCTGCATCAAGTGCCTCCCCCCCTCCTCTACTCCACCTGCTGCTGGAGGGCTGGCCCAGTATTGGCAGCGGGCTGCAGAGCCCCAGAGTGCGCCAGTTGAGGGGCCGGCAGGCTATGGCTGCTGACGGACACCGTCGGCCTCCATGCACTCGCTGGCCTCTGTGTGCGGGGGCTGATGGTGTCAGGCAGCAGCTGCCCCGGGCCCTGCCTTGCCTTGTGGCAGTGGCACCCCCACCCTGCCTCACCCCACAGGATGAGCCTCCTGCCCACCGCCCCACCCACCAGAGACCCCCCGGATCTCCAACCCTGCCCGGCACCCACAGGCGTCCCCCCCCATGAACAACATCATGGTGGCCATGCCCACCGCAGCCACGCCCACCCAGTCTGCCGTGACTTCAGTCACACCCAGTGGGCCATGCCCCCCCCGAGGGCACCACAATACTGATGTGGCCCCGGCACTTTGCGATAAATAAGTGGGTTTTGGGTTGCGGTTTGGGCACTCAAGTCTCTAAAAGGTTCGCCATCACTGGCCTAGAGTGTTGTGGTGCAAATCAGCATCTCTAAATTTGTGCCTTCCAAGTTAGGATCAGCCCTAAATTAATGTCACTACTGTGGTCACTTGGTCCTCGTATTCCACAGGACAGCCACACGCTGATAACACTGTCAGCACTTCGGAGCTGAAAGGGAAGCCAAAGCCCCCTCCTCGCTCAGAACCAGAGTTCGCGCAAACTCAGCTCAAACCCAGGAGCCCGCTCATCTAGCCCCCTTCTCTTGGCTAGCCCAGGGGGGCGGAGCCTCGCGTTTGCAGTCGGTGCGGAGGGAGGGTTTTGGAAGAGCCTCCGGCTGCCTATAAAAGCCTCCTCTTGGGCTCGTCGCGCTCAGTCCGGACCTCGCTTTTGGCTTCCGTTCCTTCGCTCTTGCTTCAACAGTGCTTGAACGGAGCAGGATCGCAGCCACCCCATCCTTAAGTCCGTTTGCCAGCCAGTCCAACCAACCTCGACTTGCACCATGAGCTCTCAGATCCGCCAGAACTACCAAGCCGAAAGCGAAGCAGGCGTGAATCGCTTGGTCAATCAATTCCTTCAGGCCAGCTACACCTATTTGTCCTTGGTGAGTATCGGAAGGCAGAAATCGCCCCCTTTCTCTGACGTTTTCCTGGCTTTGCCCATCCCGGTGCTCTGTATTGATGTTGGAGTACAGCTCCCATCATCCGTACCCATACTTGATACGGATGATGGGAGTTGCAGATCGGTACCTCTGGAAAGCATCAGGTTGCTTCCCCCCCCCTTGTTTTTCCAAAGAACCGGTCTTGTGTGTGTGTGCAAAGCCAAAAAATATATATTTTCCTCTCCACTTAAATGATGGATACACGTTTACGTGGTTGGAGGGGCCCGATTGCTGTATTGGAAGTAACTGGCAAAGGTGCTGCCCTTTCCTACAGTCCGCGATGGCGGACTATAGGGCTCTTGTGTGCGTTGTGTTGTGCTATTGTGTACCATAGCCCCACCCAGCGAGTCCTTTTTCTAAATCCGTCATGTCTGGCTTCCTCTGTTTATAAACTGCGTAAGAAAAACACCGCCCTCCCCCATTCTCCCCCACCGTAGGCTCTAGTTTTAGATGGGCCTCTTCCTTTTTTCCTCCAGAAAATTCACCTTTTTTTTTCTTTTCCTGCAGTAACCATGGAGACCTAAGCTCAGTTTTCCAGCAACTCTGCTCTTCTGTTCACTTGGCATTATAGGAGAAAGAGGAAAGGGATTCTTCATGAGGGTAGCTTATTTAGCCATGAAGCTAACCTTCCCCACCCTGCATCTCCAGATGTGTGGGACTTCAGGTCCCATCATCCCCATCTTTTTGTGGGGCTATACTAACCGCTGTAGGTTTCTTTATCCTCTGCTTTTGATCCTGTTAATATTCTGATTCTGCTGGCTGAATCAGCGAGTCCTTTAAGGTGAGCCCATAGGCCGAGTGAACTCTTTTACACGTCAGCGGCTCTGGTTTTATCATATGAGGAACAGCTCCCTTTGAGATTCAGCTCCCGCCTTATTAATTATATATACATAGTCCTCTTTTTAAATGCTGTACACATTTGCCCTCAGGTTGTGCTGTTTGCTCCAAATACTAACACTGCCTTCATATATATATATACAATTCAGCTCTTTATCAAGTTATTAAAAAGAGCTTGTTCCCCACTCACCAGGTTGTTCTGGTTGGGGATGATGGGAACTGTATCCCACTACCAGTAGGCATCTGGTTAGGAAAAGTGCCATGGCAAATAGTCCTTTTTGCCCTGTAAATAAGATACCTGTTGTTTGTCCTTGCACTGTACTTGGTTTTGGCAAGCAAGGAACTCTACACAATTTTTGTTTTGATACAAAGTCCACCTCTTCATGTTTACCCATAGTTGCATCCTCTAGAATGGTTTTAAGGGAGAAATGAGGTAGGGTTAATGATTTAATTATGTCAAACTCCTTTATCAGTACATAAACTAGAAGCAAAGGCTGGACTGATAAGCTAAGGGGCAATGGGCACTTTGGCTAAGGTTTAACCATGGTATAGCAACAGTTAAGTTTGGTTAGCCATAAACTAGTTTATAAACCATAGTGAGCAGATTTACACAATGTGTTAAGCATAACAATATTTTGGTTATTGGTAACCAATTTTTGATCTATGGTATTTTAGACGCAAATAACTTTTTTTCTAGATACCCATAAGTTTCTCCTTTTTAACTAACACTTGTCCATATCCATATGGTACATAGCAGTTAGGGGGGGATTGTCTTTGAATAGGCAGAGGGCTGGAAAAAACTTTTAAAGTGCTTAAGTTAGGAATGCTGCTGGTCGGTTGAATCAGGCAATTCTTACATAGGGTTCACGTACCCATATCACTGCCGATTAGTGCTTTTCCAGAAATATATCGAGTTTCCTTGCTAAAGTGACTGTTAAAAAGCACATACGGGCAACTGCTCAGTTGTGCATTGCATCAAACTGCAGATTTGCTGTAGTCTACATTGAATCTGGAATTCAAGCCATCATATGTTTGTTTACTTGTTCTAGCTTTTGGTCTTCTCAGGATTGTTCAGGGGAAGGCAGAGCTGCAAACCATCACTGTGGATTGGCTGCAAGCCAGCATGTAAAACAATGTCATTAATTTTTTTTTACTCTAGATAGCATAATTCACCCTTCCCCCAAAATAAGATGCAGCTACAAAATATGGTTATGTATTGTAGTTCAAATCATAGGTTTTTTTGGTTTTGCAGATTAGTTACAAATCTATTATTCTATTTTGGGGTCTTATCAAACCATACTGTGAGATGCATGCTGGATTGAAACCATCAGCATTTGGGAATATAGCACGCTTTTAAAAGCCATGAACTATGATTTATGAATCATACCGACCAAATTCACACAATAAAACCAAGCCTAAACAAACTATTATCGTAATGTAGTACAATATGTGAATTAAAGAGAGGCTGGCTTTTTGTATAGGTAGGCAATTATGACCATGAGCGATAATTTTACAGAAACTTAGGTGAAAAGGCAACTTTAAACTTATGGCAATTCTAAACTTTACTTTTTCTTCCTTCTGCCCAGAGTTTTTACTACACCCGGGACGATGTGGCACTGTCCAAGTTCGCCTCCTTTTTCCACCACCTGTCTGAGGAGAAGCATGAACAAGCTGAGAAGTTCTTGACTTTCCAGAACCGCCGTGGAGGAAGAGCTGTCCTGCAGGATGTCAAGGTGAGAGCGGAGAAGTATGTTGGGGCCCACGGAGGCTGAATGAAAGTGGTGGTCGGCCGACAGGGGACATATGAATAAGTGGAGTGCTACTGAGACCTGATTTAACTCTTTCTAATACTCCAGAAACCAGAGCAAGATGAGTGGAAGAGTGGAATCACTGCCATGGAAGCTGCCTTGAAGCTGGAGAAGAGCCTGAACCAGGCCCTGCTGGAATTGCATCAAGTTGCTTCACGCCATATAGATCCCCATGTAAGTTGACAGGAGGAGCTTTGCAGGGTTAGGTTCACTCCCGTTTACTATTACAGTAAATGCCCACCAAGGTATCCTGGAATAATATGTTCTTTAATTAACACTTGTCAAATTTTGTTTCGGCATATTTGCATGGGGTTACAGTTAGGGAAGTATGGAGAACCTGCAAGGATCCAGCTTGCAAGAAATATTCCTCATTGGTTAAGCTGGGTGGTAATGTACTACAGGCAGTTGAGATTCAGCAACATTTGAACATCAGGAGTTCCCCTATTTAATCCACCCCAAACCACCCAGCTAAGGTGGCTGCCGATTAAGTGAATTGTGATCGACAGACCTTGGATGCACCATCTTCTTTGAAGAACTCAAAATCTGCTTTCAATTTTTAATGGGGTTATGGTTGAGTCCTTTGCATGGTATATGTGTTTTCTGCAGCCCTACCTGTCCCAAATGCTAACTGGCCAATTATCAAGAATGCAGTGGATTTTTTTCTACATTGGTAGAAGATAGGATCAGCTGATTTTGAGATTCCTTCTAGTTCCTGATAAGATTGGATGATTGAGAGGCATTAGTCCTTCTAATTCTTGGAATACTTATTTAATATAGGTGGGCTTTTTCTGTGGAATCCTTGAATTAAAACTCCTTTCTTTTCCTAAGCTTTGTGACTTCTTGGAGACTCACTATTTGGATGAGGAGGTGAAGTTGATCAAGAAGCTGGGAGACCATGTGACCAACCTGAAGCGTGTCCGTGCCCAGGAGGAAGGCCTTGGGGAATACCTGTTTGACCGTCTCACCCTAGGTGAATCCAGCGACTGAGCCTAGAGGCTTTGACTCCCTCCCAGCTTCTATAGCCTTAAGTGTATTAAAAGCTGGCTGGTCAATAATATGGCCTCTGTACCCCTATCCATTTTTGGGGAGAAAGGAGCTGAGTCTGTAACTGGCATTAAATAAACTTGGCATTAAGCACTACATCCTGTGAACGTGTATATAATTGGGAGAATGGTATATAGTGGATATGCCCGCCCTGCTTAAATGGTTTGACAACTGTTGCATTAGATTAAAGATCTGTGTAATCCAGGATCCGGTCACAACTAGTGACCAACTAACACGAAACCAGCATCTAAGTCAAACATGGAACGCTCCTAACGTAAATCCCATTCACTGCTCATGGAAGATCTGAGATAACAGCCATATGGAATTGGAAGTTCTAGGTAAGGAACTGCAGAAAAAAATGAACGGGGCTGTATCACAAATGCCGGTGGGACAATTTTTTTGGTGGCTTTGAGTGAGGATTTTAAATTAAATTCAAAAGTCATCACAATTAATGCACTCATCGGAAAGTAATGATGTATTACTGTATTCTACAGCACAAGCCACACTTCCTATTTTCCAAAACAATTTCCAAAGCAAATTTTATTCTGAAATCGTTTTCTTCAGTGTCTGTTTTTTCACACAAAGGGGGAGGGAGAAAGAGACACAACAAAATTCAAGCACTTTGTTGTTTGCTTTTTGACATCCATAAATAAAAATCTAGGTGGGGAAAAGTTGGAGAAAAGAGAAAAGGGGTTTTAAGGCCCAAACTAATGTCCTGCTGTGTTAAAACTGTGTCTCCCCCCCCCCCTTAAGTTTAGAGGCAAGTAAGCCGGGAATTTGCAAGGCTGCCTCCCCAAAATACCCGGTTCTTCATGCATGATTGCATCAAAGAATTGTGAGAAAGAGGAAGTTCACAAGATTTTTTCTGTAAAAAAAAAAAACGATTTTCCATATTGATAAATAAAATTGGCAGAAGCGGAACAGAAAGGGTTCTTGAGTGTGTCGGCATCTGCTCTGCCTTTTGAGGTAGTTGCCTCTCTCGTGCTAGGGTGGGTATTATCCGTATAACAGCTAATTAAGTCTCTCGGCCTCCAGGAGCACTTCTTCGCCGCCTGTCTGCACTATTAATACCTGCTTTGGTCATAGCTACGTCATCCCTGATGCAGGGTCACACTGTTTCGTACTGTTATCAGCAGCAGAACCCTGATCCCAAACATTACAGTATATGATAGGGACAGTTCAACAGTTCTGTCTTTCTTAGAGGCAACCAACTAAACCAATCTAAAGCGTTGATAGCCAGCATCATTCTAACAGAAACCGCAAGGGGTTTAACCTGATGGGCAACGTGATTGGATTCTAGTTTAGAACTCACTCTCTTTCATTAAGAGCAAAGATGGATGCTGGAGAGCTGATGGATTTTAGACTAGCTTTTCCTCAGCATGTGCTAGACCAGGGGTAGGCAACCTTGGCTCTTTTATGACTCGTGGACTTCAACTCCCAACTGGCTGGCTCAGGAATTCTGGGAGTTGAAGTGCACGAGTCATAAAAGAGCCAAGGTTGCCTACCCCTGTGCTAGACTGTAACTCCCCTGAAACCTAGCTAGGATGATAGTGAGGTTGACTCGTGCATCCAGCTTGGAAAGGAAGTCCTATTAGCACTATCCTTGAGCAAAGTGCATTTTAGAACATTCTCCTCTAGCTTGTTTCAGAGATTTTTAAGCAGGCAGTCTATTCTGCCGGCCTTGATCCTGCAGTAGAACTTGACTCTGTGGTCTTCTGAAATTCATCATGGTCTATGCCGAATGACTTATCACCACCCTGGAAATCATTCCAGAATGCTCTTGAGCGTCCATGGAGATAAAAGTCATTTTTTTTAAAGTTTCCAAAGGCAGCCCTAAAAACCACTAACTTGAAAAGGAATTAGTATCTCTGGAATATGACAGAGCTACAGGAGAGCAATTTATGTGGCAAGGTGGTCCTAAGTTTCCTTGCACCTTAGCATTTCATATAAATGCACATTTTGATCCTTTGGACACTTTACGATACCCATCCCTGATCCCTGGCCACGTTGGCCGAGGATGATGGGAGTTGAAGCCCAGCACATCTGGAGAACAACAGGCTGGAAAACATCAAGCAGGAAAGCTGCTTTTCCCCAGTCAAATTCCATAATCCTCTTCCATGGGCACTTTTTTTTAGCTCTTTCTACAACGGCCCTTTTCAGAAGACTTTCCTTTTGTTAGAATCTTTGCTCTAAATGGCTTCGCAAATTCCTTTCCAGAAACAGACGCAGCTAACTGGCAAACGGTCCCAAAGTATGAATTGAGATTGTCTGGACATATTATGAAACATCCTCTTTTCTTTTCTTTTTTTTTTTTAAAAAAGGCTCTGTCTAAAGAAGTGCAGAGTCATGGCTTTTAAAGGAAGTTCCCAAACTCTGAGCAATACACTTGTCTTTCATAGTCCTCCAGATCACTCTAAAATCCTGCTGAGCAGACATCCTCACCGGGCCTCCATGCCAACCGTCTAGGGTTACCCAAGAAGAAAATGAATATTAGATGCACTCATTTTATGAGCAGCCTTTAAAAAGTCTGCTCTGTTTCTGGTTCAATGAAACCTTTGTTGGTAGGGAAGGGGAGGTAACACGATACCTTTCCTGTGTCCTTCCCACGAAGGCCTCCCATTTTCCCTTTTCTCCCATTAGTAGTATTTATTATTATTATTTTTTTTAAAAAAAATGCAGCTAGGTTCTTAAGACCTGGAGAATGCCTTCCAAAACATCAGCAGCATATGGAGGGTGTTTGGGAGGAGGAAATGCATGACCGTACATTTTCAATCCTGCTCGACACAAGGATGTTCTCTTGTGTTCTGCAAAAAGAGCCAATGGGTCACTTCCTGACACCTTCCAGAGGAAGAGGTCCTCCGTCCTTGGCATTCTGTCATCCAGAGAAGACTGTCTTACTGTTCTTTAACCGAACTACGTCAAGTGTGAGCCCCCAACACTTCGGTCTGGAACACCCTAGAACCTACACTCTAGGCTTATTTCAGAATGCAGCACTAGGTAACAAGCTGGCCTCTTTGAGGATAGGGGGAGGCGTGGGAAAAGAGCAGGCAGGGGAGTCAGCCTGCCTACCTAATTCTTCTCTTCGATCAGAGAATTGGTGGGGCTGCTGAGGTCACTGGGGCTGCTGGGGAGGGTGGGGGTGCTAGCATTGGAGGAAGTGCTTGCCTCGCTAGACCCCTTCTTGGAGTGCTTTCGCCATTCAGGGACCGGGCCCATCATGGCTGGCGGCTTGATGTTCTGCCTGTCCTTTTCTGCCTCTTCTTCCTCGTCGTACCGTTCATCATCCTCTTCGGTCTCGCTGTGATGGGGGCTGGAGTGGCGGGAGATGGAAGGAGAGGGTGGGACCGAGGCTGGGCGTGGGTAGCGGAAACCCTGAGCCTGCAAAGTTGAGGACAGGGGAGCAAGAGTGGATGGGGGAAAAAAGAACGGCGAAAAATCAATCAACGTCGCCCGGGGTCTCTTGTCCCCCCCCTCCTGCTTTCAACCACTTCCTAGAACCCCCGAACTCTCTTTTTGAAATAACACTGCAGGACCAGCATCCCAGCTTCTATTCCATTTTTCCAAGGCGAGAACACTACCTGCCCTTTGAGAACTGCATTCCAGACAACAAAGAGAGGAATGCAATCCATGAAGTAGCCTTCTCTTTCATTAGCCACTTCGATTTACTGTTTTCTCATTCTAGCAGTTTACAACTCGGGGACAATTTTGGAAAGAGGGTTACTGGGACCTGCATCGTGGACTTTCAGCCTCAAGCTGTGCAATGGGACATTTCATCCTGTAGAATCTACTTTGCCCTTTTATTAGAACCTTGAAGTTCACCTACTGGAACTGGCTCAAATAAATCGACAGACCCTACAAATTTGGGACATATGCCCAGTTGGGAGTTTGTGATCAACAGTAGAATCAAATCACATGCAAATCTCCTCAACCCTTTCAGGCCTTTTTAGCAAGGCAAAAAAAATCTTTCTAGATACAGGTAGTTTTTAACTTACGACCACAATTGAGCCCACAATTTATGTTGCTAAGACAGTTGTTAAGTGAGTCTTGCCCCATTTTACAACCTTTCTTGCCACAGTTGTTAAAATGAATCACTGCAATGGTTAAGCTAGTAACACGGTGGTTAAGTGAATCTGGCTTCCCCATTGACTTTGCTTGTCGGAAGGTCGCAAAAGCGGATCACGTGACCCCGGGAACACTGCAACCATAATACATGCCAGTTGCCAAGCACATGAATTCTGACCACATGACCACGGGGATGCTGCAACTGACATGTGGAAAAACGACCATAAATCACTTTTTCCAGTGCTATTGTAACCACTAAATAAATGGTTTGTAAGTGGAGGGTGACCTGTACTGAGGTGATTAGAAACCCATGCCACTCTACTGTGCATCACCAAGCAGTATATTTAGATTTGCCTTTTGCCCTTCTTGCCTTCCATAAATTTGAGCTTGGTTATAATGGAACAACTGCATTATTTTTCGCTTTCATTCCTGCCTCTGTCTCTTCCCCATTCCTCTGAACTGATCTCCTAAGGCACGGGTGTCAAACTCGCCACATCATATGACGTGTCTTGACATATCGTGACTTTTTTCCGCATTGCTGGAGCTGGGGTGAGCGCGGCCTCCGTATGATGCAACTGGCCCGCGGGCCGGCAGTTTGACACCCCTGTCCTAAGGCCTTCAAAGCTGGGCCTGTTTTCTTAGACTTTTTAAAACTACTTTTCCAACCTGATTGGTAAAGGCTGGGGGAGACTGGGGCACAAATAAATATGGAAAAGAGCAAAGCTGGGACACAACTGTGGCTTTTTAGGCAAAATCCAGGATAGGGCAACAGGCGCTGGTTGGTGGAGTTGATGTTTGCATTTTTTCTAACTGACTGTGGCTCTCAAAGATCTCAGGCGTTGCCACTTTTAAAAGATCCCATCCCTGGCCGCTAGCAGTTCTTTCAAGTGGATCTCCTTAATCTGAACTTGTGCCTTTAGGAGCTGCTGTATTAGTGGGCAATTGTCTGAGCTGATGCTGGATTTTAAAGACTTACAACCACAACTGAGACCAGACTCGGCGGTTGTTAAGTGAATCGCAGTAAATTCTACAGCCTTTTTCTGCCACAGTTTTTAAGCAAAAAAAAAAAACTGCCGTTGTTAAGTGAATCCTGTGGTCATTAAGCGAATTGGGCTTCCCCCATTGACTTTGCTTGCTTGGAAGCCAGCTGGGAAAGTCCCAAATGGCATTCACATGACCTTGGGGTGCTGCAACTATTGTAAACACATGCCAGTTTCCAAGCATCCAAATTTTGATCATGTGACTGTGGAGAATGCTGCATCTAAGGATCGGCCTTAGTTACTCGCTTTCAACGCCACTCTAACTTTGAATGGTCACTAAATGAACAGCTGTAAATCAGGTTGTAAGGGGACCCTATATAAGGCTTAGGTCTCTTTCGTCTCCCACAAGGGACCTTACTTACCGCAGTTGTTTCGTGTGGCTCATAGGTGAAGTTATCAGGGAAGGCCTTTGCAAGGGCCATATGCCGGGCATACATGTAATACTGCAAAGAAGAGTTTGGTAGGAGAAAAGACAAAATGAATGCTGGGATTCTGCCCCCATTGCTGATTTTCTTCCCATTCCCACTGCAAGCAACAGAATCTGTTATCGGTCAGGCAGTCGACACACATCTGCTTTCCAAAAACCCATTGAAAAGATTCCCCTTGGGCCCAGAACTGCAGAATCATCAACTTGGTTCCAAAACAATCGATTTCTGTCTTCCAGAGTTGATGGGATCAGGTTTCTCTACAGTCAGATTCTTTGATGGATGGAAGGAACGGGGCTGATGAGCATAAGCAGGGGAGCTTTCTCTGTATCTACACTTAAGCTGTGGCACGCTCTGCCCCGGGCAGCTCAATTTTTACGTTGCATTTGCATCTGTGTAGCCCTCTTGGGAATCCACGACTGCCATGAGTTGATATGGCTCAAAACAAGTGCTGTGTGAGATCGAAACATGGTCTCCCGTCTTCCCCACACAAGAGTTCTTCTCCCCACCACCCAACTTCCTTTTCTGTAGATGGAGGAACAGAGGCAACTTTGTCAGCCTACAAAAAGGTATCCAGCAAATTGGCAAATGCCAGATCGCTTCTTGAATTTGCAAGATGATTGTGGAAAAGAGACAGGTGAGGGATAAGGGCAAGTGAAGCAGGTGGGGAAGCCTGGCAGTTCACCCTTGATTAAAAAGGTAGGTATTTCCCACCACTGTTTATTAGATCAGCCTTCGCCAAGATGGGGGCAATTCTCAGAATTCTTAGAAATGGCCAAGTTGGCTAAGGGGAATTCTGGAAGCTGCAAGATCACACATCTGGAGGATACCATAATTAGGAACCCATATCAATAGCTATGTCTTTAATCCTATAATCTATTTATCCTATCATCTATTTTATCTCCCCAGTTTTTCTTTATTACCATATCTCAGCATATACTTAAATGGACCTGGACTTTTACAATATTTTCAACAGTTTGTTTAACTTCCCTTTGATTTTAGGGATGAATGAACTTTGGGCCCCATAATGAAGGCTTCATAAACGTCAAAACAGTAAGATGTTGCACATTTCTAAATAAATGAAATTAATTCATATCTGTAGCAACATCACTTTGTATCGCAGCTCATGGAGTGGAATGCTTTCCTATACAAATATAACTTTCAAAATGAACATTTTGAAGAAGATCTACAATACCTTTTTGCCTATAAGGAAAATGCTGGTAATCCTTGATTTGTGGCCACAACTGGCACCAGAACTTCTGTCGCTAAGCAAGGTGATGTTAAATGCACTGAGTCCAATTTTATGACCTTTCTCGCCATGGTCCTTAAGCGAATGACCATGTTTTTTTAAGTAAATCTTGTGATTGCTAAATAAATCCAGTTTCCCCCTCAATGGGGGAGGGGCAATCTTTGCTTATCAGAAGCCGGCTGGGAAGGTTACAAATGGCCATCATATGACCTCAGGAGTCTGCAACCGACATAAAGACATGCCAGTTGCCAAGTGCTCGACTTCTGATCATGTGACCACAGGGATACTTTGAGGGTCACAACTGTAAGAAGTTGTTGTAAGTCACTTCTTTTCAGCACCGTTATAATTTTGAACGGTTGCTAAATGAATGGTCATAAGTCGAGGACTATTTATATTATTGTATGAGGAAACTTCCAGTTATTAAGTTCTCACTAAAGGGGAGTACACGTGTGCGTGAATTGCAGTTGCCACAGGAATATGCAATCTATCATTTGCTTTAAGGACTTCATTGATAAAAGTTGAGTTGAACAAGAATTTTTCTCCCTCGTTTGTACTAGATTTTTTTCTAAATTAGGAACTCAGGACCCGTATATGAAATTTACTGTTTAGGTAAAATTTTTTTAATAATGATCGTTTATAAAGTAGACATTTTTTCCTTCTCAATTTTTTTTTTCCTTTAAGAAAGGAAAATAATCCAATCACTTCAAATGCAGAGTTGCGTTCTGACGTGAACCAGAATGTATTGGGAAGAAAACCTTTTCAAGGAGATTTTGCCATACCCAACTTTTCAACAATGAGTTGACAATAATTTGACACTAGCCTTGTTATAGCTGGGGAAAAATTTCTTGAGAGACCTTATACATTGTAAATAAATAATTATGCACATAATTGTTTGTATTACTCCCCATAATCTACTGACAGGTGCTTTTACTTAACCCCCCCCCCCCAAAAAAAGCTGGTAATATTCCTGATCTGTCCTCAAATTTATTTCTGCTTCCAGGAAATTGCACAGGGCAGAGAAGAGAAGTTATGATCATAAATAAAGGACTGGTTGAACAGGAAAGGTCCATCAGTGAAAAAAAAAATGGATAAAGTAGCATTTGCACTGTACGCCCTCTAGAGGCAAACATGGGGATTACAACACAGGAAGGAAAGCAGGTGAACTGCCATAGAGTAGAGGAGGAGGACGACTACCACCATTGCATGTCACTGTGAAGAAAAAGCTCACCCTTCCTAGATATTTCCAATCCAAGAGATCGGAAAGCCTCTCTGTGCGGTTTCGCTGGATAATGCGCTGCCGCCGCGACTGCTGGCAGAAGCTGTAGAGGAAAGAGGTCAACTGCGTGCACGACTCATCCAAGCTTCGGAAACGCCTGTCTAAGATGTAGATCCCTGGTGGGAACCAAAAAGATATCAAAGCACGGCATCACCTTGGATTCAATACAGAGAGCTGACAATTGACCAAAGGAAGACAAGGCTGACTCTCTTATGCCTAACTGAAGGGCTGTTGCCTGAGATGCTAGAGAATAATATACAGATGGTCCTCGACTTAGGACCACAATTAGGACAGGAACTTCCATTGATAAGTTAAGTGATTGTTATGGTTGCTCCCAATTTCATGACCTATTTTGCTACGGCTCTTAAGTGAGTCACCATGGTCATTAATTGAATCACGTGTTTTTTTTAAGTGAATCTGGCTTTCCCCATTGACTTGTCGGAAACCAGCTGGGAAAGTTGCAAATGGTGACCATGTGACCCTGGGACACTACAACTGTCATAAAGCCATGTCAGTTGCCAAGTATCCAAATTTTGATCGCGTGACTGTGGGAATACTCCGAAGGTTGTAAGTGTTATGGTTCCGACATATGAAACTCTTCAAAGAACTTCGAGGCATTGTTTACCTTAAAGAATCTTTACTCGAGCTGCAACACATCGGGCACTTACATAGTCCAAGCCAAGATCTGACTTCTCCTCCCCTCAGCACATAGATCAAAGCACAATTCCCTCCTACAACTAACAGTCATAAATCACATTCTCCAATTAGTTTGAAATGCTGGCTTTCCGCCCAGTTCTTTCTCCCGCCATGCCTTTAACATCTCTTATTACGATATCGTTATGTCTAACTAACTCCCATCACATTCCTCCCCCTCCCCTCAGCACATCTAATTCTAAGTGTGAAGCAAGAGAAAGAAAAAGGTTGCATCTCCATATGTTGTCAGAGCAAGACCATCCAATGGTAGCAGCGTTGACAGTAAGTGTAAGGACTGCTGGTAAATCACTTTTTTCAGTGCTGTTGTAACTTTGAACAGTCCCTGAATGAATGGTCACAAGCCAAGGATTGCCTGTAATGAAAAATGTTTTATCCAGTACACGCCTGCCTTGATGATGCTCTATTGTCAGGGAATTGTGCAGCTGGTATCCAAATGGAATCATAGATGCTGACTCGTACTTGTAGTTTTTATATAAATAAATATATTTTACATCGATATATACATCAGACAAGACAGTCAGGCAAACAGGAGCATCATCAGGTAAATCAAGAGCATATGGGACACACAGAAGAAAAAGACGGGGAAAAAAGTGAAACTCCCCCTCCACACCCATAGCAACCAATCACAGCATAGCAACCAATCAGGTATAACTGTGTGTTCTGGCTCACTACACAACCCCACTGCTCCAGCTACTAAATTTAAATATCTTAACATCTATCTTACACAGTAGATTGAAATGGCTCAATCTTCTCCAAGTGGAATATACCACTGACCTTTGAATTTTTGCTCCCTTATGCCCCAGAAATCTTGCTTTAATCAGCTAAGACTGGGCTAGAACAAGCAGAATGGAATCACCCTAGGTCATTTCTCCCAATATTTTTTTCCTCCAGAAATGTATAGATTGATCTACCCACCCAAATTATTCCCCCCAGATCCACCTGAAGGAATTATCCTGCGGCTGAGCAAGGGTTGCATATGTTCCCATGGTGCCAATCCCTGTTTCCAGAGGTCCCGATGTGATACCAACCGTAGGCAGATGGATCTGCTATGTGTTCTTCCATGAAGCAGCCAAAGCCAGAGAGGTTGGTGGAAATGCTGGGGATCCCCATCACGGTGCATTCAGCTGGAGGATAAGAGAGAGGTCACTGGAGGACACAGAGGGATTAAATCCTGGGGATATGCACCATCTCAAGAATTTACCTTGGAGCCTGTTCAGTTTTGGTCACTTGAGTTTACTAAGCTTTCCACTCCCTACAGATTTTATGTACATGTTAAGAATAGTAAACAGCTATTTTATTATCACCAGAACTTTGTTGTAGGCATTACAAGAGGCTGTGCTTTCCTCAAATTTACATTTACTTATCTGCCCCTCTTTTCATTTCAGCCATGATTCATAATATAATTTTGTTTTTATATCTCTTCCCTTAATAAGGTTCAGAAATGAGTTTTCATCCTTTTCTAGCCAAACCAGAACTACTCACATAATTTATTTATTTTTTAATCAATAGATGATTTGCATATGATATGATATGATATATAACACTACATAGTTACGTGGAAAGCTGATTGACTACTGGGGGAGAAGGAAACAATAACCTGGAATAAGGCACAACTGGCTAAAAACACTAGCAATCTACTACAGTGTTTTATTATGGCGCCACTTGGATATTTCCAATGTATTTTGATGTCATATTACTTATTCTGGATAAGGTTTCCTGATAAATTGTATATAAAACATGCACCTTCGTTATTCTTAATAGCTCCATCTCCTTAAACTGAAGAAGGAAAAGCCATCATTTAGGAAAGTACTTGAGGAATTAAGTGGGAAAACATGTAAGTGAATGGCTAAAAAAGGCTTTATTGTTTGCAGTGGGCCGAACAATGATAAAATACACTAAAAGAAATGAATTTCAGATGAAAAATTCAAGACCATCTTGGCTCCTTCTCTTCCATCACTTTTGGAAAGCAAAGTTAATAGGCCTCAAGACTAATGAGATGCATGCAGAATTATGTGCAAAGCATACCTGGCGCAATCTTGTGACACTGTGGTATCCACTGACAACCTGTGCCTGTTTGGTTGTCCTTTCAGACATATTCCTTTCCTCAATATCTTCAACAGTGAAAGTGTTTCTAAGGCATTGCCTTCACTGGAAAAGTTGGCATATATTCACAGAGGTATCCCTCTTGAAAGTAGCCCATATTGAACTGTGTAGCACAGTCAAACATCAGCACGGGAAATGTTGCAAGGCATTTTGTATTAGGTCATAAACTGTTTCATGATAATTTTTGTCATAAAACATTTTATAAAATTTGCCCATTCTGAACCCCTACCTTGGTTCAAAAATGTTGCCCCAAAATAAAACGTACTATTTTACCCAGTGAACAATTACAGGAACAAGCACTTTAGTAGTAGGTAGATAATTTTTTTGGCTTGTTTATAAACAGAAACTGAACAAACTGAAGTACAGCCAAAATATTTACGTATTTGCTTTACTCCAAAGATGATATAGTTGGGGAGACTGCCTGGAAATTTCAGTTTCGCCGTTAAAAAAACAACAGGTGACAAAATGTAATTTTGTCCTTTTCTCTGAATACTTTCCTAGTTATTCTCATTTCCAACTGCTCTTTCAATTTTTCATATTTCTTGTTTTCTGGCAGTTAAAACTGATCATTATAATACACCACTTAATTATGCAAAAAATAAAATCCTATATTCATATGCAGGTAGGCCTTGACTTATGACTACATTTTGACCCACATATGAGCCCAAACTTTCTGTTGCTGAGCAAGGCAGCTGTTAACTGAGTTGAACCTCATTTTATGACTTTTGCCACATTGTTAAAAATGAATTCACTGTTAAGTGAATCTGGCTTCTATTGACTTTGCTTGTTGGAAGGCAGTTGCAGAGGTTACAAATGGGGATCACATGACCCCGGGAAAGTGCAACTGTCATAAAGACACGGCAGTTGGCAAGCACTTGAATTTTGATCACGTGACCATGGGGATATTGCAACAGTCGTAAGTGTGAAAATAATCATGTCACTTTTTTGAATGCTGTTGTAATTTTGAACATCTGTAGATGTCTTCAAAGTGAGCACAACTAAGTCATCTATTGATTACAACTATGTAATCTATTTCATTCTGTGTTTCTGATGACAGAAATACTAGGGTTTATTTTCAGTACCCAAGTACATTGGAACGGTGTTTGTGTGTGTGTGTGTGTGTGTGTGTGTTGAGTCAATACCCACAAGCCTGCCCTTACAACCCACCTACCTGGTGTGTAGCCCCATGGTTCATAATAGGAAGGAAACACCCCCAAATGGCAGCCTCTAACAAATTCTTCATAGTCAACAGGAAGCAACGGACTAGTGGAAGACAGAAATTCTGGATGGAAGATGACCTAGGGAGAAGAAAAAAGAGAAAGAGATTGTATTTATTTGTTTATATACTATCAAACTCAAGAACCAGCTTCTAGTGATTTAATATAATGCAATACAGGTAGTCTTTGACTTACAACAGTTCGTTTAGTGACTGTTCAAAGTTACAACAGCACTGAAAAAAGTGACATGACTTATTTTTCACACAACCACCAAATCATCCCCATGGTCACATGATCAAAATTCAGATGCTGGGCAACCGATTCACATTTATGACAGTTGTGCAATGTCCCTGGGTCATGTGATCAACTTTTGTGACTTCTGACAATCAAAGTCAATGGGGAATCCAGATTTCACTTAACAACCGTGTCTCCAACTTAACAACTGCAGTGATTCACTTAACAACTGCGGTAAGAAAGGCTGTAAAATGGGGCAAAACTCAACTGTCTTGCTTAGCAACACGAGGTGGTAGTCTCAATTGTGGTCATAAGTTGAGAACTATCTGTAATATTATTACGAATAATTATAAAAAAGCCATAAAACAGTGATGTAGTGAGGATACATTTGGAAACATACATCCCTTCTGCTCTTATAGGCACAGCCACCCTTAAAATTCTATATTGCATTTCATCCATGTGTATCTTTATGTATGTGCATATAGCTGATTCAGGTTTACGCTGCTAGTATTCAATTCATGTGTCTGTAGGGGATTATGATAATACAGGATCCTTTTAAAAAATAATATATGCCATGGAAATAAGCAGTTAAAAAAGCAAACTAAAAGTACAAAGATTCTGATAAACAGATAACTTTGTTTTGGGAATAAAGCCAAAAGATGACAAGAAAAAATAATATGGCAACTATAAAACATAGTAAAATATGGCCATATATACCAATTACAATAAAACATTTAAAATACATTGGACCTATATCTAAATTGCATCCACTAAAAATTCTTATTATTATTCACAGCAACTATAGAGACCAAAACTAAAAGAAAAGAGCCTGAGTTCAAAAAATGCCAGCAGAGGAAATTCAGAATAGACTGCAAACCACCGTTCTTTCCTTCAATCATTTTGGCTGATCATTATTACCGTAAGATTTCCAAGAATACATAAAAGGTCGACAGGACAATTAAAATACAAAAATTACCAGATAAAATCAGGCACTAAATATTATAATTTCCAGCATCATCTTAAAAATGCTGGAAGTTATAATATTTTAAAATGCTTTTTAAAATACTGTACTGCAAATATCTCCCCCAAATATCTCCCCTCACCTGGCATGGACAGGCACCTGTTACTCACCTTGACACGGTCGGCACTGCTATTGAAGAGACCGATGCGCCTGATGGTGTTGAGAATAGGGTCGGTAGAATCGTCCAGCATGTTGTGAGTACAGATTGGGGGGAAAGAATGGCGCTGATTGAAGAGGGAAAAAAAAAAATCCAGACAGATGTTAACAGCTCAGATTTAAAATCTGAAGTCTGAAAGAGAAGCAAAGCCTGTAATTCACACATTAAACTGAATCCAAGATACCTTCTATGTTTTTCCTGCTTTCTCCTTCTGTGTAAATCTGACAGGACAATACATTATGGTAACCTGAAGGAATCACTTTATATTTAAAGATAATTTCTCTCTCCTTTTCTCATATGTTTTCTGAGTGAAGAATGTGGATTTCCTGTCTAATCACAGAATGCATGAAATGTGTTTGGGGGCATGTGCAGAACTTAGTACTAGGAATCCTGCATACATCAGTGTTTATTTATTTAATCACATTTCTTATGGCCACTCACTCCAGCAGACTCTGGGTGGATTACAATATATTAAAAAATCTTTTGAAAAAATGGTTGCTGGAATTGGGTATGTCTAGTTTAATGAAGAGAAGGACGAGGGGGGACATGATAGCAGTGTTCCAATATCTCAGGGGCTGCCACAAAGAAGAGGGAGTCAAGCTATTCTCCAAAGCGCCTGAAGGCAGGACAAGAAGCAACGGATGGAAACTAGTCAAGGAGAGAAGCAACCTGGAACTAAGGAGAAACTTCCTGACAGTTAGAACAATTAACCAGTGGAACAACCTGCCTCCAGAAGCGGTGAATGCTCCAACACTGGAAGTTTTTAAGAAGAGACTGGACAGCCATTTGTCCGAAATGGTATAGGGTTTCCTGCCTGAGCAGGGGGTTGGACTAGATGACCTCCAAGGTCCCTTCCAACTTTATTATTATTATTATTATTATTATTATTATTATTATTATTATTATTATTATTATTATTATTATTATTATTATTATTATGTAAAGAAACACATGTAAGGAATGTGAAAGCCTAGATTAAAAACAACCATACCAATAAAAGCATAATACAAAACATTATAGGGGTGTCTCAGATACACTACCCCAGGCCTGAGAACTGATCATGCTTTAAAGTCCTTCTGGAACCCCAGGAGAGAGGGTGCCACCCATGTCTCCGGGGGAATCTTATTCCTCATTCAGAGACCCTGGAAAGAAAGGCAGATCTCCCTTCTCCACACACCTCAGTGTGGCATTCTTGACTTTATAATGGAATATTCTGGCTTATTTTCTACTGAGGTGCAGCTTTCACTGAGATGGTAAACCAGAGACTGAGCTGAAAAATTCCAGATGGGGAAAGAAGGGGAGGAGGATTAAATGTTTTTTTTAGACAAAACACAAGATCCTTCCTCAAACTCCGAACAATGTTCATTTTTCCCCCTTTTTCTAAGACAAGTCCAGTAAAACAAGATATCTTAATTAAGGAACACAAATCCAACACTCTTCTCTGCAGTTATCATCTCTGTTCCAATGCAGCTTCAATCACAAGAGTCTTTTCTATCTCCAGAACCAGCATCGTCATTGCTGACAATCCAGAGTCAGAAATCCACTCAGCCAATACGGGGAGGGCTGAATGAAAGCAACCTACAATCCAGGAATTTAGTTCCAGACTCCCAGAATCCTCTGCTCCCACTCATCTAGCTACATGCCCTTCTAAGAGACTCTCAACCTAATTGCAACCGCCCAGAATCGCTTTGTGTGAGATGGACAGCCATATAAATAAATGGTTACAGGTAGTCCTCAACTCACGATCACAATTGGGACCAGAATTTCCATTGCTAAGCAAAGGGGTGGTGAGTTGTGCCCAATTTTACAACCTTTTTTTGCCACAGTTATTACAACCATTGTAAATAGATGCCAATTGTCAAATGCCTGAATTTTGATCAGAGATACTGCAACAGTCATATGTGTGAAGATTGGTGGCAAGTCACTTTTTTCAGTGTTGTTGTAACTCTGAACTGTCTCTAAATGAATGTTAAGTCCGAGGAGTACCTGTATTATTAATGTGAAATAAACTCATTTTTCATGTGCAAATACTCTGACCAATTTTTTTCAAGACTCGTTTTTCTTCATGGCCCATACCTGAGTGGCAAAGATGGCTCTCTTCATCATTGTGAAATCTTCTTTGTCCAACATTTTGTTCATGTCAGGAAGGTTCCCCCTGAAATGGAAAAGCAGGCAATGAATAATGTGGAAATTAATAATATTTACAGTACTCCGGGTCTAATAGAAAAAGATCTGGGGGAAAAAAAATGGAACTCTGATTTTATATATGGTGACGGCAGCAAGACTGCTCTACGCACAAAAATGGAAGGATGTTTCGATCCCCACCATGGGCGGATGGCTTACAAAAGCTGATGGAATTAGCAGAGATGGCTAAATTGACTGTTTTGATAAAAAAAAGAATATAAGTACTTTTGTTTCTACTTGGAAACCGCTTCTGGACTTTGTGCTTGAGGTAGAAAAAAAATGGTACTCTGATTTTGGGTTTTACTGATTAGATTGATTTGTTGATGTAGAAATGGCTAGTTCATACTACTATAGAAATGTAAAAAGTTGAGATTCGATGTTAATGCTTTATCCTACTGCCACAGAGGGAGTTGAAAGTCAACGCCTTTTTTTCTTTCCCCCCTTTTCCACACTTCTCTTTTTCCCCCTCCCCTACCGTTGTTCCTTACTATTTGTTTTTGTATTTTCGTATTTTATGTTGTAAGTGAATAAAAATCTTTTTTTAAAAAAAATAATATTTTCAGTACTGCTTATCACTTGGATGCAGCAGTCTAGTTTTTATATCGGAACCAGGATTTCTGAAATAGGCTTCTATCAAATTAATACTTCTCAGAAGAGACAAGGCAAAGAGAAGGAGAAGGTCTCTTAAGTTCCCATTCTCTGTAGCCATGGCAACCCAGCAGTCCATTCTCCGATGCTCAGCACTTTATCCTATTTCTTCTTGCCTTCTCCTAGGAGACTTACACGAGGAGGGATTCGTACAGTTTTTTGCCAAACTTCTCCTTCACTGCATTAGCTGTGTCCCTAGAATGGAAAAAAGGGGAAAAAAGGGGTTGGGGGCAGGAGGGGAGGGAGGAAGAAATTATGATTTGTGACAGGACCTAGGATTCCTTGAATGCTTCTGAATCAAGGATTAAGAAAAATGGCTTCCAGCGGCTTTGGGTTTTTCTTCCCAGAGAGAGTAAAATTAGATCTAGCAGACTTGAGAAAAGAGGAAGACCGTCTCAATATCAGTATTTCTTCAGGTAGGGAGAAACCGTCCCTGTTCTGAGGCTTCAGAATAGATTGGGCTTTGCCATATAGCTCATAGACTGAAGGCCAAATTGGGTGAGAATTATGGGAATCTTTCATTACTACCTATGTGGTGCATTTTTATCCGGCCTTTTTTTGAAAAAGCAATTTACTGGGAAGAGTCTCATTCACTAGCTTTATCCCCATAACATTTTCGCTTTGAGGTAGGTTGGACTGAGTACAGGTACTTGTCGACTTAAAAAATTCATTTAGTGGCTGTTCGAAGTTACAACGGTACTGAAAAAAGGGACTTAAGACATAGGTTTTTCACACTTATGACTGTTGTGGCATGCCCAAGGTCACATGATCAATATTCAGATGCTTCGCAACTGACTCATATTTATGACAGCCGCAGTGTCCTGGAGTTATGTGGTCACCTTTTGCGACCTTCTGACAAGCGAAGTCAATGGGAAAGCCAGAGTCACTTAACAACCATCTTACTAACTTAACAACTGCAGATTCACTTAACAACTGTGGCAAGAAAGGTCATAAAACGGAGCAAAACTCACTTAAGAAACGTTTCAGTTAGCCACATAAATTTTGGGCTCAATTGCGGTCGTACGTCAAGGACTACCTGTAGTAGCCATTGGGCTAAAAGCTTAAGATTTATGTTAAATAAAGCCTAGGAACAATTCTACTCTCCCCCATTTTACCTTTGCAATCCTCGAACTTGTATACAAGTAGTCCTTGATTTATGACCACAATTGGGATCAGAATTCCCATGGCTGAGCAAGGTGGCGTTGAATTGGGACCAATTTAGGACCGTTTCTGCAATGGTTATTAAGTGAATAACGGTAGTTGTTAAGTAAATCATGCGATCGTTAAGTGTATTCGGCTTCCCCTATTGACTTTGCTTGTCAGAAGCCCGCTAGGAAGGTGGTAAACGGCCATCACATGAGCCCAGGATGCCGCAACCATTGTAAACATGTGCCAGTTGCCATGTGCCTAAATTCCGTTCACGTGTTTGTGGGGAATGCTATGATGGCTGTAAGTGCAAGGACCGGATGTAACTTGCATTCTTCTGTGCCATTGTAACTTTGCACGTTCACTAAATGAATGTTATATCTGGTTAGAGAACAAACTCAGACATTTGAATGATTTCCCTTATATCAGCACATCCTTTCCAAATGTACTTTGAACTTGTATGGGCAATTTGGTCTTCCTGATCAGGAAGGTTGGTGTAATGTATTTTTATTTCATTCACTACAAAGCCTGATGCCTAAGGAAGCCTGCTACAAGGACAGATTTACGAGATCCAGAACCTGACACAAACTTACCAGAGCTGTTTGCGGACGGCTTGGCCTTTTAGTGTCTCCACGTTGAAATTATTTGTCCTAGCTGGCATGATAAAAAATGCTACTACTGTAATCTGGCTTCCATTCACCTATAGAGAGAGAGAGAAACCACTAAAACCGGGTATGAAAGATCACTACAGTACTTTTAAGTATGGTCAAAACTGCTCCCTGAAGCAATGGATAAGCTGACCCACGTTAAAAGAGTTTAATTAATTGAATTCATAGTTTGTTTTTAGAATTCATCTCCCCCCCCCCCTTTCTAATATGTGGCTGGTTCCTCACGAGTCATTTGCATTAGTCTTACAGCATGAGGACTCCTGAGGTGCTTACTAAAAAGCAGAAACTCGCATGTTCCAGGCAGATAAATGAACAATGGCCTAGAAATCTGACTAGGCTTGGCAAGGATGAGGAAAACTGGATGAATAGATTGATAAATCAGGAATGTTCCTGGGATGTTCTTGTAGGAGCTACATGGATCTCCAAGAATCATGAAACTATCATACAATCCCAGGAAAGGATTTGTGACAGTAAGGCTGGTGTGAACATCTACACCTAATATGGATCTGAAATGCAATACGTTCTCTCTTCCTTTCTATTTTCCCTAGGACGGGATTGAAGAGAGAACTCCTTATGGCTAAAACATCTCAGCTGGACAGATTAGGAGATGATGGCCAGACTGGGGGTCATCTATTGTAAATATCTTTTCATGGAGTATTCTTGGGATATGGTTCAATTACCACTCCTGCCAGCTTAAAATAGTTCCAATATATTCTTCCTGCTTTCGTCCAAATGTATCCTAGTGTAGTCATTCTACCCATTGTCTTTCCTCTCTACAACAATGTAAGCGTGAAGAGAAATCCAAAAACAATCTCCAGATTCCTTGGGCTACAGCTCCTTAACTCGAGACGCATGGTTGTTCTGTTGCTGTAGGCCATGGGTCCCCAACCCCCGGTCCGTGGACCAGCACCAGGCCACGGCATGCCAGAGACCAAGCTGCACAAACAAGCAAAGCCCCATCCATGGGATGCAGGCAGCATGCGAAACCACGCCCCCTCCGGTCCATGGAAAAACCTCTCTCCACGTAACCGGTCTCTGGTGACCAAAACGTTGGGGGCCACTGCTGTGGGCCATACCCTCTCAACACAGCCACATCTAATTGCCTGCCCACCATCTTTCACATCTTGTTTCATAACAGCCCCCATTTTACTAATCACCCTCAGCAGGTAGTTGAGCCTGGCTAGGGCTTCCAAGAAAACATCAGCTCCTTTGTTGGAGTATTCATAGCGTCCAGCGATGAAGAAGAAAATAGTTTTGTCAAGGTTGAAGTCCAGGTGCCTAGGAAAATAACACGTAGTGATGGTGAAGATGACTCTAAGTCCGAGCTTGAAAAACCAGAAATCCTATGTAATTTAAAAGCCAAGACAAGTAAATTGGCTAAATAAATAAAAAGACGCACTAATAGATTAGAAATATCAATGGTGCTTATATCAACAACCACAACATTGCAAAAATAGTTGAGGGAATCCGTGGGGGTGGGGGGTGGAACATCATCCGACCCAATATGAAGAAGCAAGTGCCACTGTGTTCAACAGAAATTATTTGTATGCCCTAGCCTAGAGAGAAGAAATCAAAATATGTTTGGTGTAGTATTTAAGTTAAAAGAATGAAATTTGCGCTTTCCAAATTTGTATAAACCAGAATACAATCATCCTTCAACGTTTATACTTTTCTGGTAATATCACACACTCTTCCCAATAAACTGCTGGGAAAAGCTTTTTTTATGGATGGGATCAATGTGCATACTTAAATAGTTGTGAGTCTTCCCTAGCAACAGGCAGCAAATTGTTTTAAAATGAAGTGTGTGTGTTGTGTATTTCAAAATAGCTCTCTCTCTCTCACACA
This sequence comes from Azemiops feae, assembly GCA_023970755.1. Lineage (NCBI taxonomy): Eukaryota > Metazoa > Chordata > Lepidosauria > Squamata > Viperidae > Azemiops > Azemiops feae. Next base: position 960,274 of record JALGBA010004203.1, on the reverse strand, counting down.
CACACATATGCAGAATGTACAGGTGGCAGAAATCCTTTTTTTTAAAAAAATCCTAATAGTTCCCTGGATTCCAGTCACAATGGTATTATTTATTAAGCATTAGACATGCAAAATATGAATGCAAAGTGGAAAAACAAAACAAAAAAGAAATAGAGCTCCACGTGCAGGAGTTTTTCAGTGCAATAAAAACAGAAAGGAGAGCGGACAAGAAAATAAGAAGCAAGAACAGGAAAAATGTCAGAGCCGTGACAGATGAGGGAAGCCAAATAGAAGCATATACAGGTAGTCCTCGGCTTACAACAGCTCGTTCAGTGACAGTTCAAAATTACAATGGCACTGAAAGTGACTTATGACCATTTTTAAAAGTGACTCATGACCGTTGCAGAATCCCCGTGGTCACGTCATCAAAATTCGGGCGCTTGGCAATTGGTTCCTATTTATGACGGTTGCAGAGTCCCGGTGTCACCTTTTGCGACCTTCCGGCAAGCAAAGTCAATGGGGAAGCCAGATTCACTTAACCACCGTGTTACTAACTTAACAACTGCAGCAATTCACTTAACAGATGTGGCAAGAAAAGTTGTAAAATGGGACAAAACTCACTTAGCGACTGTCTCACTTAGCAAGAGAAATTTTGGTCTCAGTTGTGGTCATAAATCGAGGACTACCAGTATTTCTAGTGCAGTCTGATTTTCATTAATGTACAGATGCCTGTAACCTGAATAAGAAAGCAGTAGTTCTTCATTTAGTCATTTATAAACCTATTCTTTATGAATAACAAATGATTTTTCTCTCATATGAGTGTCCAGGAAATATTTTCTATACCTCATTCTTTGATTTTGCTAGCCTTGAGCAAAAACAACTGCTCATTTTCCCTATTCGTCTTTGAAAGTTGTTAACATTATTTATTGTCTATTATCTCATTAATTTATATCCTGCCTCTCCTGTGACAGCTCCTCCCTCATCCAATTTTCCCTTTTTGTATGCTGTCAAAGTGGTATCTCTTGCTCTCCATACAGAAAGGAAATTTATTTTGCCTAAAAAGTGGAGACCAAAACTGAGTCACTTTCAGGTGCGAAGAATCAGCACCACATGTTAAATTCCAGTTTAAATTTATTGCTCAAGCCTATACACCAGAATCTAGTCAACTAACAGTCAGCACTAAATTGACACTAAATAAGAGTCAACAGAATTCAAGGGGGGCTGGACGTGAATCATTTGTGGCAACATAATGACTCCAGACGAATTCCTCTCTTGACTCCACCCCCAGTCTCTGCCTCTTCTTCTACAGTCACATGCACTCTTTTAAAAGGAAGAACACTAAGCCTTCGCTTTACATTCGAAGGTGTGTTATGATAACAACATTGTGGAAGATGAATGGAGCACAAATAGTCATTTGTTTTTAATTCATGAATATTCTTACATCACTTGTCACTACTAGCTTCAGTTTGTTCCCTAGAAACTCAGCTTCTTAGGGCAAGCTGTTATAATTGATATGATATTAGTGAAGCTAATGATAACTCACCCATAAAAATGGCCTCGGACAAATTCCTGGATACGAGCTTTGCTCTGGGCATGGAGGTTTTGGAATTCATGCATAGCAGAGAACTTCTTGACATTCAAACCATTGGGAGTCACAATATCTGGATATGGAATGCATATGGAGATGGGTTTTGTAAAAAGTGGGGAGTTTTAGCACTTTTAAGTTTCTGAATTTACTCAAGCTGCAATGATATATGTGCAGAAAAGCACATGTGTGAGTCACAGCAGGTGTTTTCTCAGATGTATTCAGCTTCCTCAGACATCCTTGAAAATATAATTGATGAATGCATTTGAGAGCAACTGATTCAATGTAGAGGAATGGATGGGGTAAAACAGACCCCAAGGAGAAGGAAGGGGCGTGGTCTTGTGACATCACAAGGAGCCAGCCAATCAGAACTACTAGTCTTAGCTGCAAATAAGAATAGAAATTCTCCTCCTCCTACATCCCTTTCTTTATTCTGAAAAAGGATAAGCAGGCTGGTCCTTAAAAAAAAATCACTGGATACAATCAAAAATTCACAGTACATATTAAGATTAAAAATATTTTTAAGAATTTTTAAAATGAATTGTAAAATGGTTATTTTATATCAGGAATTCTTTCTTATCTAAGAAAGAGATTAAACATCAAGCTTCAATGTACGATTTATACCAGCAGTCTAATTAGTATTGTTTAAAGACTAGAAAATTTCATTAAAAACTACAAGACCTGAGATTCCGCCTTCTACGCAAAGCAACCGATTTCCTTGTAATATTATTCTGTACATAAAATCAAAGGAAGCTTAAACTGGATAGGATCTTGTCACACAGAACAATCGTTTAGCTTTTAAGGCAACTCACCAGGTTTCCGTTTTAACAGATGTTCAGCTTCTACTGCTGTGATTTGAGAAACTGTAGTGAAAACATGTGTGCAGTGGACAGCAGCTCTCTCCATACAATAACGATGGTAAATTTGCCGGTCTCCAGCTTCCTTATCCACATTAAACTGGGGGCAAGACAAAGTATATTAAACATCCTGAAACGCACAGAATTGCACGGAGTAAAAAAGCAGGAAAGAATACAGGCAGTCCTCGACTTATGACCTCAATTGAGCCCAATGTTTCTGTTGTTAAGTGAGACATTTGTTAAGTGAGTTTTGTCCCGTTTGACAACATTTATTGCCACAGTTGTTTAGTGAATCACTGCAGTTGATAGGTTTGTAACCTGGTTGTTAAGTGAATCTGGCTTCCCCATTGACTTTGCTTGTCAGAAGGTTGCAAAAGCGGATTGCATGACCCTGGGACACTGCAGCCGTCGTAAATATGAACCAGTTTCCCAGCATCCGTATTTTGATCACATAATCACCATGGGGATGCTGCAATGGTCGTTCAAGTGTGAAAAATGGTCATAAGTCACTTTTTTCAGTGACACTGTAACTCTGAACGGTCACTAAATGAACTGTTTTAAGTCAAGGGCTACCTATAGTATCTTGAAGGTTGAACAAAGGAGAATGCAACTCAATAATCTAATTTCCAAGATTCTAAGAACTTAATAATTCTACAATTTTTCTTTGTGAAATTCTTCTGTAATCCTCTCACGAGTGCTAACAAATGGGTGCCTAGACTGAGAGTTAGAAAAACTGAGGATAGCTTTTTTAGTGTTTTCTCTTGTTAATCCAGTTCCAACTACAGAGAGCCCTCGGCTTATGACCATAATTGAGCCCAAACTTTCTGTTGTTAAGTGAGACATTTGTTAAGTGGGTTTTGCCCCATTTTACAACCTTTCTTGCCTCAGTTGTTAAGTGATTCACTGCAGTTGATAAAAAGTTAGTAACACGGTTGTTAAGTGAATGTGGCTTCCCCATTGACTTTGCTTGTCAGAAGGTCGCAAGAGGTGATCACATGACCCAGGGACACTGCAACGGTCATAAATATGAACCAGTTGCCAAGCATCTGAATTTTGATCACATAATCATGGAGATGCTGCAAAGGTCATAACTGTGAAAAATGGTCATAGTATGGTTACCCATACTAGGTAACATTATCAGCGCTACAAGAAGTTGGGTTGCTCTCTGTTTCTATACAAGTGACTTGCTCTAACAGTATTGGTGGGAGTGGCCTTGGTGGGTCCTTGATTAGGCTGTTGTTTACTGTTTGATTGTTTCTCTGAGTTGGTAGTTTCTTGAGCAGAGTATTGCTTACTGCTTGATGGTTGATCTAGTATTAATCTTGATGTTAATTTCTGCTTAACTGAGTATTGATGGCAGGCAAAGAGGTGTTTGGGTCATTTTGTTTCCTTTTTAGCTTTTTGATTGTCTTTTTTGAATGGCATGTAGATGTTGTTTATATCTCTGTGCCTGCTGATGGATGATTTGTCTGCCACACTTCCAGGAATTCTCCACCCACCAATCGATTTTCAATCCTAATGGTTAAAAGACTCACAGTCTGCAGATTGTTGTAGAAGTCCACACTTCCTGCACACAGGTAGCGGCCAAGCAGGGTAGCATGGGTGGTGAAGATGGTAGCTATTGGAAGTTTCCGGATCCGACAGAGGAAGAGGCCAACACCAGACAACCACTCATGGAAATGACCAATGATGAATGGCTTTTCTTCACACTGTGCAGCAAACTGTACAAAAAAAAACAGAAGAAGAGAGTGAAGAGAAAGATGTTGAGAGAGAGGAAAGCAAGAAGTTTTCTGACAGAAACATATGGCCTTACCTCCCCTAGGAACCAGGCTGTGAGGAAGCCAAAGAGGACGGCGTCATTGGCCTCTCGGTCATACCAGGGAATCCCAATGGAGCAACTTTCCCACAATTCAGTCTTCCAGCGATCCAAGCTCCAAGCGGTTGCCCCAATATCAATGAGGATCACATATGGACCCCCCTCAATCAGCCACCGGCCAAAGTAAACCTAGATAGACAGCAGATTAATGAATAGGAGAGATATAAATTGACATTTCTGTATCTAATCCAGAGATATTCTGTAAAGCACAATCAACAAAGCATCAGTCGTAAAGGTCAGTGCTCAATTAAGCAAGTTTTATCATCAGCTTAATAATATCCACACTCATGAGGTAATGTTCTAGAATGATGAACAAGCATTTTGTCTCTCAGATTCTTGAAGGAACATACATTTTACAATTTCAGGAAAAAAAGGAATGCTGAATCAGCACACTGCATATAGCAAAAAAAAAAAAGATAATCATCAGAGTGAAGAATACAAAAGAAGGGGATCTTATATAAGGAAGTTCCGTATATACTTCTACTTTAAATCATCTGAATTTTCAGCTCTGCCTATTTACATGTTCAAACTTTGTCTTTTGTTTTGTGTGCTAGAAATATAATACATCTTTTTCTGCAGAAGCTGAAATACTTCAAGGCCCAACTTTATACCCATTAAATTTATCAATGGAATTATGAAAAAGTAAGCTTCTTAAAACTATTTGTGTATACATTTAATGTGGAATCTGTACATGCAAGGAGGCTTAGATCATGACTTCTGCACTTCAGATTTTGCAGACCTCCAAATCTGAGGAGAATATCTTGGTAACTTATTTTTAACTCTCAAAATTCTCCAAATGCTTTACTTTCCAGTGGACCTTGTAAATCGTGACTCCATTTTAATCCAGTACTCTTTTTCTCCTTCATCTCTCAGACCTGCTTTAATTCATGAGATCATCACCCCTTCTCCACTCATTTCACATACCAAAGTGTGCAGAGATATGTGCACCATGTGTGTTTGTACATCTCTAATTTTAGTCTCTGGTTCATGTTACCTCATCTCCATTTTATAAAAGATCGCTTTGCCTGGGGTTGTTTTTTGCTGGGCAACCCAAAATAACCTCTTGCTCTGAAATGAGGTTAGGAAATAGAAAAATCAAGTACAAAGAGAGGGAATATTAAATGTATGCTATATGTACCTTCCATACTGGAAATAGTCAATATCTATATTCAATAGTTCCAGCATACATTTAAATTTGTTTTTACACCAGTGTTTTCCTGCTTGCTTGTAACTGTTTTAGGTGGCTTCATCAGAGAACTGAACATAATATATTTGATATCGTATCCAATTTGGAACCAGTACTTACATGATACAAAGATAAGCCAAAATTTCTGGCTAATTGGACGAACAATATACAGATCTGTGCCAGATTTATAATCCTAGTTTTGGGAGCTGTAAACCAGCATTCTTGGTTTTGTCACAGTGGCTGGGGTCTGTCATTGTTTCCCACAGTTTATCAATTAATGGGGACTTGTATATATATATGTGAAGTCCCACAAACCAAATGCATTAGAACATACCAATACATTTTTCCTGTCTTCTTCTGGGAAGGGAATGTGAGCAAATGTGACTATTTGCATTTGTACAATAAGAGTGAGAAGACAACTCGGCAATACTGCATCCAGTTTTGGTCACCACGATGTAAAAAAGATGTTGAGACTCTAGAAAGAGTGCAGAGAAGGGCAACAAAGATGATTAGGGGACTGGAGGCTAAAGCATATCAGGAACGTTTGCTGGAATTGGGTATGTCTAGTTAAATGAAAAGAAGGACTAGGGGTGACATGATAGCAGTATTCCAATATCTCAGGGGTTGCCACAAAGAAGAGGGAGTCAAGCTATTCTCCAAGGTGCCTGAGGGCAGGACAAGAAGCAACGGATGGAAACTAGTCAAGGAGAGAAGCAACCTGGAACTGAGGAGAAACTTCGTGACAGTTAGAACAATTAACCAGTGGAACAACCTGCCTCCAGAAGCGGTGAATGCTCCAACACTGGAAGTTTTTAAGAAGAGACTGGACAGCCATTTGTCCAAAATGGTATAGGGTTTCCTGCCTGAGCAGAGGGTTGGACTAGATGATCTCCAAGGTCCCTTCCAACTTATTATTATTATTATTATTATTATTATTATTATTATTATTATTATTATTATTATTATTATTATTATTATTATTATTATTATTATTATTATATTATTATCATCATTATCATTATCTTAATATTTTAAAATATTTGCTTACAGATATGCAGCAGCACAAAAACCCCACAATACAAATCTTTTGCTCAGCTGTGTTCTAATGACTTTAAAGCTGGCATGAGGCTCCCTGGGTCCTTTAGCAGCTGTGGGATCACAACTCTCCTCATTCTTATCTTTGTGGTGATTCTCGCTGGCATGGATGGAAACTGGAGTTCAACAACTTTAGAAGAGTATAGATTCCCCCTTCTTCTACACCTGCACCTTGAAAGAAGATGCCTTCCCATGCCAACATTCCCCATACTTGTGGGTTGCATCACGATGATGCAGTTTTGAAGCCTGTAGCATAATGGCAGGACCCTCATTCTCTTTGCACACAGGAAGTCCCAGCTTCAATCCTTGTCAGCTCTGATTAAAACAGGGCTGGTGGCCTTTCGCCCATTCCCAAAATCCATTCTATTCGCTAACAGATCAAGCTGCCAAAATCTGGCAGCAAAGCAAAAGTTTCTCAAGTGAAATAAATGAAATAAAGGTTACCATAGATGTGTGAGATTTCCATTAACTTGCTTATTTTTGCTTTAAATCTACCTGAAATTTCCTAAAAACATTTTGAAGCCTTTCAGGAGCCAGGGATTTGGGGAGGGGGGAGGATTTCCGTATTCATGACATATCCTCATAGATTTGGAAATTGAGAGGAGAAGTAAAAACAAATGCCTGGCGTTAGAATGATCTTCAGTGGCAACTAACATTTATTTCTAGCGCTACACCCTTTTGGAATCCTAAATTTCTCTTGATGTTCCTATGTAAAGATGAACAGATTGGGCCACCAACAGGGAGAAACCTTTAGAGTAATCTCACTGGAGATGGCCTGGAGATGAAGAATGTTCCTTTTACTTTGAGGGAGAAGAGGATTAAAATCTCTGTAGGATGCCTTCACCTGGGCAGAACCTGGTCCTGCAAAAAGAACTGGCAGGGCTATTGTGACTTCCACAGCTTTTCTCCAAGTGATTGAAGGTGTTCGGGTGCAAAATAGTCCAATTGCAAAAGATCAAACACCTTTTGCTGGCTGAAGGGAGACTGATGCTTCTAAACAGCCTTCCAGCAAGGTTTCCAACTATCTCATAATCTGGTCCAATTTCTCCCATTGATGGAGGTCCCATTTAATTAATTTAACTAAGAGTCATTTCTTTTTATCTTCTTGTCCTTTTTAATGCATCAAAAGTATACAAAGGAAAAAAGAGGAAAACTAATTTTAAAAAAGGAACCAATGTTCTTAGAAGAGTTGTTTCAAAATGTTCATATAGCCCAGAGTTATTTACTACACAAAAATTGTGGATTCCTAGAAGTACAGTAGTATCTCAAAAGGTGTCCACAGTGAATTAAAGTAATAATTTTAAATGTTGCATAAATCTTGCACAATTTCAGCATTCTCATGGAAGACTTCACCAGATTTCAGAGTGAGATTGCTGAGATTCTATGACTTTTGGAAACCTTATGATATCTCAGGATTTGTGTATGTGTGAGTACACCGCAAGAATCTCCTGGATAGTGGAATACAGGCAACCTGATACAGGTAGTCCTCGACTTACAACAGTTCTTTTAATGACCGTTTGAAGTTACAAAGGCATTGAAAAAAGTGACATGATCGTTGTTCACACTTATGTCCATTGCATCATCCCCGTGGTCACATGATCAAAATTCAGGGATTTGGCAGCTGACTCATATTTATGACGGTTGCAGTGTCCCAGGGTCATGTGATCCCCTTTTGTGACCTGACAAGAAAGTCAACGGGGAAGCCAAATTCACTTAACAACTGAATTACTAATTTAATTTCTGCAGTGATTCACTTAACTGTGGCAAGAAAGGTCATAAAATGGGGCAAAACTCACTTAACAAATGTCTCACTTAACAACAAAAATGTTGGGCTCAATTGTGGTTGTAAATTGAGGACTACCTGTATTGGTCCACAAGGAAGTCTCTATGTTAGACTGGCCAACATATGACAAAACCGATCATAAGTTTCTATATTGTAAGCATGTGACATAGTGTGACTCACAGGGAAATATGGTCTACACCAGGGGTAGGCAACCATGGCTCTTTTATGACTCTTGGACTTCAACTCCCAGAATTCCTGAGCCAGCCATACTGAGGGGAAAGGGAGAGGTTTCCAAGCTGAGCCATGCTGGCTCAGGAATTCTGGGAGTTGAAGTCCACGAGTCATAAAAGAGCCAAGGTTGCCTACCGCTGGTCTACACCTTCTTCAACTTACTAAAAAGAATTACTGTATCTAAAACCTGGATTGATCAAAACCTCCTGGATGGTGGAGAGCAATACACATGGGTTTATCCAATGGTGATCAATGATTTGAAACACTGTAACTTGGAATATAACTTAGCAAATAGTAAAAACATGAAATTATAAAATAGGAAAGTTGATTGCCCAACTGTAATTCTTTAACAGAATTCTTAACAAATGGTTCAACATTAAACAGGAAGTAAGACAAGAATGGGTGACATCTCCTTGATTGCTTAATGCATTCATGGATAATGCTTGAAATGTTATTACAGTTGTGTAATTTGGGGACATGAATAAGTGTACTTTTGTGTGCACAAATGATTTCCAACAAATGTTAGACAGAGCATATGGTGCAATAAGAAGTATGGATCTAAACACTCTATCAGAAAACAATGTACTTGCATCTGACAACAAAAATGAACAACTGTAAATTATTCAGAAATGGCAAAAATAGATGAATTTGCATCCATGATGTTTGTTAAATATAGAGAAATGGATAGAGAAATTTTAAGATGTGCAAATGCTGAAAAAATATAGTAAATGGTCTATTATGAGAATGTCTGTTGAAAGACATATAATGGATGTGTATAAATGTAGATTTCTGCCTACATTTTATATGGAAATGAAAGTTGAATATATCAGAGGAAATGCGTGATGGGAATGGAGTACTTAATACAGTCAAAAATCAATCAGTGCTGAATGGATGAATCAAATATAAGAGAGAGACCACTATGAAAAATATATATTGAGATACTTTGGTCATATAGAAGATATTAATAGGAGTCACATTGCCAAACAAAGATAAGAAGGAAGAATGAGCGGCTTGTGAGTAACCAAGAAAGCTGTGGTTGGGTGGAGTTCATGAGGTCCTCAAAAAGAGAAAAGTTTAAAGAATAAAAGGAAATGTATGAAATTATGTATGCATATAGTTTGCAAGGACAGTTTGTAAGAATATAAAGATGTAATGATGGTATTATGAACTACAGGTAATCCTTGACTTATAACAGTTCATTTAGTGACCGTTCAAAGTTACAACAGCACTGAAAAAAGTGACTTATGACCGTTTTTCATACTTGCGACCATTGCAGCATCCTCATGGTCATGTGATCAAAATTCACACGCTTGGCAACTGACTCACATTTATGACGGTTGCAGTGTCCCAGAGTGATCACCTTTAACAACCGTGTCACTAACTTAACAACTGCAGTGATTCACTTAACAACTGTGGCAAGAAAGGCCGTAAAATGGGGCAAAATTCACTAAACAAATGTCTCACTTAGCAATATAAATTTTGGGCTCAATTGTGGTCGTAAGTCGAGCACTACTTGTACTTTACTTACAATGCCTTCATTTCTCCAGCTTATAATATTTACACCTTTTCACATGGCATTACGTTCGTTAGTCCAAGATGAAACAGCGTGCTGGATATGTATATATGTATCTATGTAGATTCCTCAGAGACGAAGTTATCTCTAATCTCCTCTGACTTGAAATTCTTTCTTCCTAGCCTAAAGTAGAGCTTTTACCTATCACCAGCTACCTGACATTCCTTTCAAACTAGAATTACAATGAACTGAATTGAATATTCTTGGTGTACCGCTGTATCCATAAACATTCCTCACCAACAGAGGCAAAGAATTGCTTGTGAGAATTAAGCCCCCTGAGGCGCAAGTCCCACATATTTCCCTCCCCATCCTGCAGTCTCTTACTTTACATCCTTTTGAATTCATGGAGTCAATGGTTCGGCGAATGGCAGGGTGGGGAGGCTCTATCAGCTCCACCTGTGTGCGCACATTCAATTCCAGGTAAGGTCCAATCAGGAAGTAATTCTCGCCCCATTCATCCAGTGTAATCTTGGCTTTCGTTTGGATAACAGTGAAGATCCCACCAACTAAAAGAAGAGAGAATAAGTATTTGTTTTCTCCTTGCATGCTTGTAAATTATCCTGAGCACCCACCTTGGTCAAGAAGGTTTAGAGCAGAGGTGTCAAACTGCCGGCCCGTTGGCCGGTTGCATCATATGGAGGCCGCGCCCACCCCCAGCAATGCAAAAAAAAAAGTCACGATACCTTGTGACACATCACGTGACGAGTTCGACACCCGTGCTGTAGAGCAATGTAAATTTACTGTAGTGCAGGTTTTCTCACTCTTGGCAATTTTAAGATGTGTGTGGACTTCAACTCCCAGAATTCCTCAGCCAGCTTTGGAAGTTGAATTCTAGAAGTTGAAGTCCACATATCTTAAATTTGCCAAAGTTGGGAAAATCAGCTCTAATGGATTTATTTAATGCAATTTATTCTTCTACATTGTATGGATATGCTAATCCATCCTGAATATGTAACAAGCAACATAAACCTGTTTAAAATAAATCTAAGAATGTACAGATTTCAGTATCTGATCAGCCTATGCTCACTTGATTCTAAATGTGAAATTCATCCGCTGTAGCTCCAGGACAGACAAAGTAGCATATTTTTTCATATAATCCCTTTTAAATTACTGCAGATTTTGCTAACACAATGTTTTTAACCATGCTGCTGTGGAATTCTGGGAATTGTAGTCATCACCTATCAGGTGAAGATCAAGGTAAGCTGGTCAAAGTTGAATTACATCATTCTTCACAATCTAAATATGTCTTTAAAAGTAACTTTGATTAATGCATGGAAAATTGGCCTGTTATTGGCTATTGGCCCCAATGGCTGTTTCAATATTGAAATTAGCTGAATGTAGAAAACTTCTAAAACTATTTTGAAATTGTATGCAATTTCTACACTGTTGCAGGGTTATTGGTGAGCCTTTGTGTTTGTATCTCATTTTTAACCCATTGCATTGAGCGATCTTTATCAAAATCTCTGCTGATAGTCTCTTTCCAGATTCCTTTTAAAGGATTTATTTGAACCTTAAAAGTCTTGAAGGCTGCATCTTATGATCTTCTTTGACCTTCCATTTCTATGTGACCTTCCCAAATGAGCAAAGTGGTAGAGAATATCAAGGAGATTGATTTGGCCTTTTGTTGGCTTATGATAGAGGTCCCCAACCTTTTGGGCACCAGGGACCGGTTCCGTGGAGAAAGGTTTTTCCATGGACCGGAGGATGCGTGATTTTGTATGCTGCCTGCAACCCATGGATGGGGCTTTGCTTGTTTGTGCGGACCGGTTGCTGGCATGCCGCGGCCCAGTACTGGTCCACGGACCTGGGGTTGGGGATCCCTGGCTTATGATACTCTGATTATGAAATAGATTATCCATTATCTATACGCCGCACCTCTAGAACGCTTCTGATACAAAAGTTCGAAATAACGGCAACGAATTATGCATATACACTATAATTTTGAAAACCCAAGTTTTTGCACCCCCTGGAATATCATCTTGCACCCCCAGGGGGTACGAGCACCCCCGGTTGGGAACCCCTGACCTAAACAAACCATGGTTTTGTCATACCTGCACCCCACATAAAAGCAGATGGATTATGGAAGCAAGCAGACTGTTATCAGTCATACCCAGCACAGAAGATTGCTGCACTAGTTCTTAGTCCTCTCTCTCTCGGTGTGTGTGTCTGTGTATCTTATGCCAGGGGTCCCCAACCCCTGGTCCGTGGACCGGTATCAGGCTGCGGCATGCCAGCAACCGGTCTGCACAAACAAGCTAAGCCCCATCAGTGAGATGCAGGCAGCACACAAAACCACGCCCCCTCCGGTCCATGGAAAAGCCTCTCTCCACATAACCGGTCCCTGGTGCCCAAAAGGTTGGGGACCTCTGTCTTATGCTATACAACTAAGCCAAAAGACGTTTCTTCATATATTCAATCTCCTCTAAGTGGCTGGACTCCAACTCCCTTCCTGGGAAGCAGGCAAACCCAGCCAGCACTTACAAACCACTGTATTTACTTTACACTCAAGGACCCTGGCTCCTTCAACTACATTCTCCTCCCCTCTTGAGGAGCCTTGCTTCTTCTTCCAAACAGGGAGTTGTACCGGAAAAGCAATAAAAACACCCCCATGAATATTCTATGAGGGAAGAATGAATGGGAAATAGCACTGTAGAATACAAGATCTTGAAGCTTCGCAAAGAAACCAAACAGAGCTTGGACTGTGTCTAGAGGTGGAGGTTTAGAGTCGTGAGAAACAGTAATGTCTTATTGCTGAGGAACTGAGTGCATTTAGAAGGATTTATCCAAATAGTCATTAAAGGAACCTTTCCAGCTTGGGTGCCCTATATATGTGTCCACTTCTTACAAAATTTAACAGTCACCATGCTATCTGGGAAATTTTAGGAGTTGAAGTCCGTAGGTTGGAGAAGACTTCTTTTAATGGGTTAAATTGATTTTCTTTGTGAGATCATTTCATTATCATAGCAGGAGAGCTAGAAAGTGAACAGGGTACTCTTATAGGCATTTTGCATTTCAGATTTGCTCTCAGAAGCAAGGAAGTGAAATGGAAATCTTTTCCACAAAGTTCTTGGCACAATCCTTTAACGTAGATACCTTGCTGAAGGAATGGCAGTCTATAGCTTCTGAAATCCTTTTCTGGGCCCCTATAAACCTCTCCCAAATGTATCATTGAGAAGAAATATCCTGCTATTAAATCTAAAATAAGATTTAATATAGCAAAAAAGAGGAAAAAATGGAACTCTCCTGAGGAAAAACATCCAAGACTATCTTGAACTAACTCAAATCACGGAAAGTCTCCCCAATAGCACATTGTCCCCCTGCCCACTATAACCACAAACACTTTTCTAAAAAAAAATTAAGCAAGGCCCCCAATTAGCAAGGAGTCAACCATTGTTACTCTTCTATTACTCACCCTGTAACAAAAAGTGAGCACGTGGTTTAGAAACAATCCTATCTTGCTTCCTGGTTGCCTCACTACTCTCCCCTTCCTCTGTTGGTTCAGTATACTAGATTTTATGTTGTAAGCAACACAAGGCAGGAACCTGCCCTCTCAAAGTCCATAAGATGTCAAACACTCTAATAGCACAACAATGAAAAAGATCAGATTAACTAACACACACTCTGCTAGAGAGAAGTTCCCTGAAGATGGGCTCCAGTACGAGTACTGAAAGCTTGGAAGACAAAACGCCGGTCCTGGTGACCGACCCCAGTTGGATCCTGCAACATTATCCTGGGACACATATATTCACCTTCATTTGTAAGACCAGATTAAATTCTTTTTCAGAGACCTTTCTTGAGCTGCTGCCTCCAAACATCAGAACCTGGCCTTCCTACCACACATCAATTACAATTGCATGCTTTTCTAAGAAGGCATTTTAGAACTAGGTAAATGCAGGCCTCTCATATCAACCTCACAGGGCATTGCTTCTCTCTCTATAGCTCTAGGCCAAGTCTCATCTTGGAGCTGCAGTCAGTTGTCAATTAAAGATCCAGAGGGGAAAAAATGAGCAAGAAGTTGAACTCTGTCCCATTTCTCCCCTGAGTGCCTGCATCACACACCCAGGATTTTGTATCCTGCATTCCACGATGAATGTACTCTATACTGATGTATCTGCAACCTGTTCAGAAGATCGAAAGCTTCTCCAGAAATGTTCTTGCCTGAAGCAAAAAAACACCCATGACTCTTTATTCTTACTTGCTTACTTGAACAGAAGCGATGAGAGTCCTGCAATTGATCACAGGGCAAAGGACAGAGATAGGCCACAAAACATGCAGGTAGTCTTATCTGAGGGAACAACCCACAACTGAGGCAGGTACCCTATTCAGAGGCAGAGATGGCCCCGAGTATCATCTTGTATTCTAAGACCATCATTTTTAGTAGCAAAATGGTACCACCCATTGACAAGAGAAAGGCAATACCTGTAGTCAATTCAGGAAAAGGTCCTATGCAGATTTTTAAAAAAAATCATAGGAAAAAAAATCACTTTGTGGGGAAAGTTCACAAAGTCATTCTACTAATCGTCTGTGGGGAAGACAGATGAAGAACAGAAGGAATGTATGAAATATAGGGGCCAGCATCTTGACCAGCAGCAGTACTATTGCTATTTCACACTGCAACAATTCTTTGAAGATACAAGTGGTTGACTAGACTAATTTTCTGATACGGTCATTCCTGGTAAATTCCGTGATAAAATATTTAAAGTGAAATGTGGCATTTAAAAATCTAGTAATTATATCATTTAGATGTATATTTACATATATGTATGTAGATTCACAAAAGGCTTAAAAGCCAATTCTTTTTTTTTTTTGCAAAATTACAAATTCTATTTGTATTGGCATGGAATCCTGCATTCAGCAGGATTCGCTGCATTAAACAGATTTTAATTTACAACGATTATCCACCAGGATCTCTGCGCGCACCAACAATTCTGTAGGTTTGTTGTAGACCATGAGTTCTAATTCTGCCTTAGGCCTGAAACTAGCTGACACAGGACAGTCATTCTCTCAGTACATCACTTTGAAAAATGTTGCCAAGTGAACTGCAAGGACTTATGCAGGTAATCACCAGGAATCAAGAGTTACTCAAAGGCATGCATGCAAAGCCCCCTTTTTGCTGGCACTGAGGGAATTGGAAGCTATCTAAAGAGGACCCCAGGTTTTCTACATCCTGCATATTGGTGATAATCTATTCTAGTACTTGATAGAAAAAAAATAATGCATTAAAAATTCACATTGGGGAAGATCCTGTTCAGTGGTCATATGCTGTGGTAAACAGTTACCCTGGCCTGAAGGTAAATCTAAACAGAGGGGCAGCTTCTGAAGGAATGAGTAGCATTTCAAAAAGTTTCTTATGCAGTGGAAGAGAGAGCTTGTATGTATTTCATGTACAGATATTGTACTGAGTACATATGAAGAATATACACAGATGCTCAAAATTCAACCCAGGCTAAAAGATCTTTAGTTAGCTTTAAAAGCGGTTATTCCTAAAACAAGCACATGAGAAGAGTTTTATAGTAACACTGACATATTCAGATTTACTGGGAATCCCTATCCTTTAAAAAAAAAATGTAGTGCTCTTCTAGTTGTTTTTCAACACAATCACGTTACTACAGGGAAAGTCAGCCTGAAACACTGTCCTTGGGATCTCGATGCCTTAAACCTCCAGATGTGTAGCAGCTGGTTTCCAGAAGAGGATCTTCCCAATGAACACACAGTGACAGCAGCTTGCTGAAGTGGACTGCCCTGGAAATGTTCACTATAAAAGGGTACTGTCATCTCAGACAGCACTAACCCACATATGAAAGATTTATGGATGGGAGGATCCGAGAACTGCAAAGGGAGGGAGGAAAGGTCTAAAGAGTTTTCCTAAAGTGCTGAGCAATGTTGCTTGGAAGAAACTGCAACCTTACGAGAACTTCCTTTCCCCCCAAATGAGGATTTAAAAAAAAATATATAAATACCTTTTGCTTTAATATTCAACATGCCAGTCAAATCATTTTTAAAGACAACCTGTTCTCCAATTTTTTTTTTGTCTCCATGTCATGCCCTTCCACAATTCAATGAGTTGCCCATATAATGGTTGATTAGGCCTAATCCTTCTCTACCTGCTCAACCAAAAGAGTCTTTTGACCAGCAATCAGATAAGTCTTCCTTTCTATAGACTCCATTCCCAGGTGATACTTGAATTCTGGCCTCAGTTCTTTCAATACTGCTCATCCTTTGGCTTGCAAATACGTAGTTCTGCAGAATCTGTTTCCAGCCACCTTCCCACAAGAAACCCAGGCCTTCCAATTCCCAAACACTCTCCTGCTCCAACTTTGGAAACCCGATCATTTCCCTAAGATCTTCTTTAAAAATAGTCACTACCTACCTTTATTGGCCACCTCCCAAGCCACTTCGAAAAGAATGGCATTATCAAGGTCAAGTTCATCTTCCCAGTCCTCCAACCCAGAGAGGGAGGTCACGGACAGGCTGCGGGTCAGCGGCATAGCCTCAAGAGGACGAAAGCAAGGGCAAGAGGACTTGGGGGGTGGGGAAGGGGGTGTCAGGGCCTAACCTGGAGAAAGAGAAAGGAAGATGTGGTCAAAAGACAGGCCAATATCTGCTCAGGGCCAATTGCAGCAGGTGGCACTTCAGAACTCCTCTGCATCTTAGTTCCTAGTTTTATCTAAACTCTCCCCCCCCACTAAATATGTCACGTGTCTATCTTGCAACCTCACCAGGCCTACCTTGTTCTAAAAAACCATTAAGTCAATTCCCCCCCCCCCCCCTCTGGCTCTTCCAACCCGATCTTTGGCATGCTTGTCTTTTAGTCTGGAGTAGCAGCAACAGCTGAAGGAAGGAACAGGGTAAGATGGTGGAAATCAGCCTGGAATGGGGGAGGCTGCAACAGATTTATGTCCTGGAGCTTCCCCAAAGGGTTTCATTTGGGAGTTAGCCCGGGAGATTAGTCTATAAGATTCCTGGGCGCAGCAAGGAAAGAAGAATGCTAAATCATGAAAAGCAACTCTTTTAAGTTTAAGACAATGGGCTAAAAGAAACGATGCCCCCTCCAGCCCCCGTTTTCTACACCGGGTCCCTTATTTGGACAGGGTGACGTGCAAAGGAAAGAACAGGCAACAAAGTTCCTTTAAGGGGCTGCAGGAAAACGGGAACGGGGGATGGGGGAAAATCTCAAGATTTTGAGGGAAACCAAATTTGTACCTCTTAAGTTGCCCGCGGGGGGGGAAGGGTCGGGTTGCGACGGTACATTAATGACTATGAAGAGGGAAATCAACGTCGCAAGATTTGCAGTGGAGCATTCAAGGCTCAGTCCCGGGAGAAATCGGGGATGCAGGAAGGAGCTAGGAATGAATAAAGGATTTTGTGCATTGAAAAAACAAAACAAAACAAGCCAGCCTTTAAAGGAATGGAGGACCCCGATCTCTTGGCGAAGTGCGGGGAAGCCCGCTCGCACTTACCTCTCGGGAGCCGAAGTCTAAGGACTCCCTGTCCGCCCCCCTCCCTCCACCGCCACCGCCTGGACCACGCAGACCCCGAAGCCACGCCCAGGAGGTTGTTACAAGGACTTAAAGGAGTAGCGTCGCTGCTGTCGCGAAGGCAGGGCGGGGGAGTGGGGTGGGGAGAGAGAGAGAATGGAGGCTTCCTGGAAATTGCTTTCGGTGGAAGGGAAATGGAAAGGGAGGGCAAAAAAATAAGCAGGTGAATGCACGGTGAGATTCGGAGGCAAAAAGAAAATGGGGTAGATAGGAAGTCCAGGCAGTCCTCGATTTACAATAGTTCACTTAATGACTGTTTTAAGTTACAACAGCACTGAAAAAAGGGACTTATGACCATTTTTCACTGACGACCCCTGCAGCATACCCCACGGTTTACATTTGGATGCTTGACAACTGACTTACATTTATGACCGGTTGCAGTGTCCCGGGGTCATGTGATCCCCTTTTGCAACCTTCTGACAAGCAAAGTCAATGGGGAAACCAGATCCACTTAACAAACCGTGGTACTCATTTAACAACTGCAGTGATCCACTTAACAAATGTGGCAAGAAAAGTTGTAAAATGGGGCAAAACTCACTTAACAAATTTCTCACTTAGCAACATAAATTTTGGGCTCAATTGTGGTTGTAAAAAGTGGAGGACTACCTGTAATGAAAGAAAACCCAAGGGTAAAAACATCAGGTAGGGACAGAACAGTCGATAAAAAAATGATTGTGGCTGAATAATGGGTTTCCGATGTGAAGAATCGGAGTAAAAGACTGCAGCATAACGTTTGAAGAGAAAGATTATGGGATAAAAGGAAGTAACACAGAGAAAACAAATTTAAAAAATGGGGAGGCTAGAGAAAGATGGAAAATCACAAGTAGACAGAGATTGCCAGGGAAATAACCTTTTGATTGTTGGGATATTAATAGTCACCGGGTAGAACAGATAAATCGGGCTACAAAATATTAACCCACATAGCAGGGGCTGAAGACAGAGTAGGCAGGACGTCAGACCTGAAATTATTGATGTTGTGGTGAGCCGAGTCTTAAACTATGCAGATCTTAAAGCGGACATGAAGAACAAATTGTATTACAGATAGTCCTTGACTTAACAACAGTTCATTTAGTGACTTCAAAGTTACAATGACACTGAAAAAAGTGACATGACCATTTTTCACACTTACAACCACTGCAGCATCCCCAGGGTCACGTGACCAAAACCTGGCCACTTGTCAACTGTTTCATATATATGATGGTTGCAGTGTCCCGAGGTCACATGATCACCTTTGATGATCTTCTGACAAAGCAAAGTCAATGGGAAAGCCAGATTCACTTAACATCCGTGCTATTAACAACTGCAGTGATTGACTTAACTGTGATAAGAAAGGTCCTAAGATGGGGCAAAACTCACTTAAAAACTGTTTTGCTTAGTAACAGGCTCAATTGTGGTCGTATTTAGGTAGTATTTTACCTGTGCTTATCCCAAGGCCCTGAATGAAAAGCAATTAAATTAAATTAAATTAAAGCAATTAAAAGCAATTAAATTTTGCCTGATTTAGTTATATTCTATGTCTGTTATTCACCCACACATGCTAGCTTCATTCAAAAGGCAAAATTTATAGGTTTCAAAACAGCCACTGAATGGGCAAGTTTCTAAGGGAAAAAAATGTGGAAGAAAGAAACTACAGATAGCTTACTTATATGGAACATAAGGGCAATGACCCCATGCATGGGGTATTATGCACCATATAATTTATAATTGAGATTTAGTTGCATGAGATTTTTATTTTATTACTTTTTTCATTTCCATTTTCAGCCTTCAAAAGCACTAAGCCAATTTCCCACATAATTGTGAGCTCAAGGTCCTTTGGTTGGAAGCTAGAATGAAACCTGACTTACCTAGAGATGACAGCACATCAGGAAAAGCTGAATCAAAAATTCCCCCCTCCCTTCATTTTATCTTAGCAAAATTCTTATGTGGTAAGGTAGGCTACAAAGAGATTGATTCAACAACAATTTTCATAACATAGGATTATAAATCAAAATAGAAAAACGAGAGGGAATGTGACAGATGCAATCCCAGTTTCTTTTAATTTAGCTCATGAGGATCTGGTGTCTCTTGGTATCATTTTTTCTTATAAGACACATCGTGATGGTGTTTAAAACACTTTAATGCTCCCCACAATTACTGTCTAGTTTCGAGTTGCAAAGAATTTGTCAACGTTTTGAGCATTTATTCAAGATTTCCCATTTGGCAATAAATTATTCTATTAATTGTATTAAATAATAGACTCCGGTTAGCCGACCTTGCTTTTTTAAAAACAAACAAAACTTCCTCTTCAGTGATCGAGAAGCTACCCAACATATTACACCCGCACACGCACGTTTTCTCAACTTCTCCAACACATTTTTGTCAATGGCCTCACGTCGGACCAATAGGAAAGATCCAAACTTCTACCAACCAGCTTCCACGAGAGAATTCAAAAGACCCGCCCCTTATTTTCCAGGAAGCTTTCATTCGTTGGTGGAGAAAGTTCGCGCCCCATGAATGATCACAAAAGCAGCCAGTGATATCTGTTAGTTTATTCATTGATCCTAATTTCCACCAATTAGCAAAAGGGCCAGCCTATAAGCAAAAGGGCCAGCCAGATGCTTCGGTCTTCCCAGTAGAACGTGATTGATTAATATAAATCACTGAATTGCTATACTAATAACTGCTGCTGCATTTGATTTTCTACCAATGGCATATCTAAAATGGCAAACAGGTCGTTGGAAAGCGAATGAAGGATATTATAAGAGGTAGTTAATTAAAATATGACCCCCCCCAAGACAAAAAAGATTTAATAAGCGATATTTTGCTGTTGAATGGCACCTCGACAGCCAATCGTGTTTCCCCTAGTTCTAGGATGGGCATATTCCCCTCTGAAGGCAGTTGCACGGAGTATAGCTTTCAATAATTCTATCCAGAACATGGCATATAAGCGATGGTTGAACAGGGTCCGCAATATTATCTGGGACGCTACACATCCTCTTCACGACCTGTTTTCCTTGTTACTTTCTGGGAGGAGGCTTTGTGGTACCCGAAGCAGAACATCTAGATTCAGTCACAATTTTGTCCCATATAGCAGCAACTTTGTGAAGTCAGAAGTTTCCTCTTTCTGCTATGAATTCAAAATGGACAGTTGTGTGTGTGTGTGTGTCTTATGTATGTACGGTATATATAGCATTTGTATATATGTGTGTTATGTGTATGGGTAGATATATACTTTCTTTTGTGAGCAGGCAACAGAACTTCATTTTTAATGTGCTCCCAGTAAAAAATGACAAAGGTTATCTTATCTTAATACTTTGGGGAACTGAGAGTTTTCGGTCTTTGCCACGGCTCTTTCTCCTTCAAAATAAATGGCGCCTCCTCCCTCCCATCTTTTGTCATGTTGTACTTCCCTCATGGTGAAATAGGCTGCAATATGAGGTTTAAATGCGAACGCTCTTCTTTGACAGCCACTTCAGGTAATCAATGCGCTGCTTCTTCCCACCCCTTAGAAATTAAGACACCAAAGGCTGGGAGAAACGCAGATACCTTGCTGTAACTGACATCTGCGTCCCCCAATAAATTATCCGAGAAATTTCCTCTGATCCTTATTGGTGAAAGGTTTCTGATTTCACCAATGGCAATTCAAGATCATGAGGAGGAGGCGTTCCCCAACTCTTCCCACATTTTGTCTATCGACCACAAAAAAGATTCTGCGCCTGCGCGCGCCGAGCCCTTCCTCTAAGTGCGCCCAATACGGTTTGAAATAGCGGGAGGGAGGGCCTTTTTCCTTCCTGACTGAAGGAGACCCCATCGACCAATGAAAACCTGGGAGGCGGGGCTGCCCTCTTTTCCTCCCCCCTTCCCTTTTGAGTGACGGCGAGGCCGCCCAATGGAACGCCCAGTCCCCTCCCCTCGACTGAACGAGGCTGGGGGAGTCCGGCCAGCGGTTCTCTTTTTCTGTCTCATTCGCAAGATGGCGGAGGCTGCAAACTGCATCATGGAGGTGAGGGAGTGGGGGGGGGGGGAGAGGGAAAGAAAAAAAGGGGGGAGTCGGAGGCTGCCCCTGTTCCACTCCGTGGGGCCCCTTAGCCTTCACCCACTGAGTCTCTTCCAGAACCTCATAACGCGATAGGAACGGGAGGGATTGCTCAACCGAGACCCCTCCGAAGCCCCCCACCTGATGACAGCCCCCCCAGGCTTGACGGGGCTCCTGGGGAGCGCCTGCCCTCCGCCGCCTAAGTGACCGAGCCCCCCCTACTTTCTACCCCTCGCTGCCTTTCCCCTCTTTCTCCCCTGTGGCGGCCCCGTAAATCCCCGCCCTTTCTTCTCTCCATAGTGGTCCATTTTTTTCGCCGTCGCCGCCTCCCCCCCACGCCCCCCCGTTCCGGACTGTCCCCACATAGGAGGGGGGGTCAGGGAGAGAAGCGCTACCCCCCCCCACCCCCCCCACCCTCGAGATACGTGTGTGTGTGTGGCGCTGTTAACTGGCTAGGTTAGGCGGGAAAAGCCTCGGCTTTTTCAAATCTGAAAGGCTCCCCTTCCGACGTTTCGACCCGTTTTCGCGGAAAACCTCGCACGCTTCTCTCTCTCTCTCCCCCCCCCTTTTAACACGGTTCTTTCCTCATGGGAGCCGCATGGCACCGCCTGCCCCATCGGGCCCCGCCCCCTGTGGCCCGGGGGAGGCCCCTGGAGCTCCTCCCACCGCCCCCCCCACCGCCGCCGCCGCCGATCTTGGAGCTCTGCGCAGGCCCCCGCCGTGGGTCCTCCTTAATCAGGGCCGCCTGGGGTTCCTCCTCCCCGGATGGTTAAGCTTTTTTTCCCCCGGCCCATCGATCCTTAGGGCGCAGCAGCCGCCCCCCTCCCCAAGTTGTGCTCCCCTCTGCTGGGAAGGACCTCCCCCCCCCCCCCGACGCTGCCGCAGATAGTTGAACTCTTTGTTCGCGGACGCTCCGGCTTTTTCGCCGGCTGTCCCGCTGCCTCCTTGGCACCTTCGCCTTTCCTTCTTTGGGCAACCCCATGCTGGGTTCTCGTAATATGGGGTATTGTGGATTCCCGAATTCTTCCCACTCGGGGAAATACAGAGTCAACCCACAGACCAATCCCCTCCCCCTTCGCCCAGTCCCATCTGTTCCTCCTCTTCCCCCTCCTCCCCCCCCCAATTTTCCAACCTTATAATTTGCCTGTAAATAATAATAATAATAATAATAATAATAAGAGGGTGCCTGTTTCCACCATGATTTTGTGAAGTGGTCCCTTTCCCTCTTAATTTCACCTGGTCTTACTGTCTGAAAGGAAACTGTGGGCCTTAATGCCGTAGCTTCCCCTCAGGGTGGTTGCTCTTTACTTTTGACAGGCCCATTGTGCTCATTGTCCTAAGGAGGCTCTGATGCCTTATGGTGAGTTACTGCCTTCTAGCTCATTGTTCCCTTGTTCTTGCACCTTGTGGTAGCCTGTGGGTTTACTATGGGCGGGAAGACATTTCTGAGACTAAGCCTCACAAGTAAAATGGGCAAATTTATAGCAGGGCCTGCTTTGACGTGCTAGGATTTGTATAAGAGGTCATTTGAAGGAAGGTAAGATTCCAGGGTCTTCAGAGGAAGCTTGGATGAGGCTGGGGTAAGATTTGGGTGAAAGGCGAAGCTCAAGGTGAGTCGGAACTAAATTTTAGAGGAGGGTTGGATATCGGAGGTTACAATGTGTAGACTTCAGGGAGCTGCAAATTTTGGAAAAAGATTGAGGAGGAGTGGATGAATTATTTAAATTGACAGGTGACAGAGGTTCAAAAAGGTTGGAAGGAAAGAATTAGGTACTGTATAGGTAAGCAAGAAATCAAAGTATCTCCCATCTCATTTGCAAAGTTCACATGGTCACAGAAACACCATTGTTGGGAATCCTTTTCATTTGCAGGTTTTCTTCCTAGAATGGGAATGACAGGGCCCAATAGTGGAAAAGGTATATTTGTTATCATCTTCTAGCTCATTCCATTTTAGATATTCTCCAACCCCACCTGCCCTTCAGTTTTTGGCTTAATAGAGCCCATAGAATTGGAATAATCCATTTAGGCCAAGCTTCTTGATCTGGGCATTCACCGTATATTGATTACTGGTGAGTCCTTTGGAAGTTAACCCTAATAAGTGACTTACTAGCTTCTTTTTCAATTCCTTCAATTTAAAGATTGCAGGATCCAATCTGGATTGGTCACCGGGACCAGAGGCTTTGTCTCCCAAACTTTCGGACTCGTGCTGTAACCCATCTTCAGGGAACTTCTGTCTAGGCTAGATTGGATCCTGCAACATTATCCTGGGACATGTATATTCGCCTTCATTCGTTAAAGAAGATTATCATCTCAGTAGATAACTGGTTGCCTTAACTGCCCTTCAACCAAATGCAAGAGCAGTTGTAGCTAGGGAGTATGTAGTGATGATGCTTGGCTTTGGCACACTGAGGGGTGTATTGGTATGCCCGGGCTTTCAGGTTTCCCTAAGTCAGTAGTAACACAGGTAACTCACACTAGGCTACCAGAAGAAATCCTACAGTTTTATCCTCTTGAGGAGTGGGCTAGCACTGACATCTTATTGTATAACTGCTGCATATGTGTCAGCTTACAATTTATAAGAGCATTATGGAAATAATTATAAAAGCGAATCAAAAGGGCAGAGTACTAAGGATGTGGGGAACAAGGTGCCCAAACAGGAATGTAGCATGAGGAGCCCCTATCACCTAATGGATGTCTCTCATGCATATCTTAAGTAACCCATGCAACTTTTACATTCTGTTTCACCTTCTGAATGTTTAAGTAGCTATTTCCAATACAGTGTTTACCAATCCCTCTTGGAAGTGCTGTATCTGAACATACTGAAGGGGAATAGGTGGTGCAGAGAGCTATCATTGGGTAGGTGTATAACCGAGACCTTGATGTCTGGCATAGCACCTCTGCTGGCATTTCAGATGACTTTTTTTTTTTTTTTTCTATTCCTGGCATGGGATTGTGATAATCCTATAAAAAGCCTCTTTGTGACTGGAGGCAACCCTGCTCTGTGTGCTATAGTTCTGTTTAGTGATATGGTTGAATAGAAGGTGCATAATATTATTGGGGAAGCTCAGAGGGGTGCTAGTCTTTTTACCACAGAGGACATAGAAGACTTCCTCTCCGATCTTGTATTTGCCAGCCTTGTTATTTATTCAATTTGTACAGTGGCCCGTCTCGCATATGTGATTCTGGGTGGATTGTTAACAATCCTAAGCGCTGGTTTCCAGCTCTGGAAATTGTTCTTTCTGGATACCATTGGCAAACCTAGAAGGAAACTCATTAATCCCTCACATAGAGAGACATCCCAGAATTGCTTCCTTATTTGTTGGTCAACGTTTATCAGGGTTTTTTTTGTTTTTTTTTGTCTTTTGTCTTATTCCCTCTCCAAATTTTAGTTGTTAAAATGATCCAGGCTCCGGATCAGTTCCCGTTGAGCTCCGAATTGACATTCTTTCCCTTGTTACTCTCTCTCTCCTAGAATTTTGTAACCACGCTGGCTAATGGGATGAGCCTGCAGACTCCGCTAGAAGATGTAAATATCCTTTGAGTTCATGAACACTAGGCTAGTGCTCAACCCTGGATGTGGTTGAGCTCAGGCCAGATCTTTCCTTGTTGTGCAGCCGGCTTGGTGATGCATCATCCATTAGTCCCCCTCGCATCTCTGTCTTTTGCTAAAACTGCATCTATAGTTACCCCCCTTGCTTTTGTAGCTCTTGCTTAGATGTACTGCCCTTTTCTCAAACTGCTAGGACTAACTAAACACCATTTCCCATAAATTCTAGATGTAGAATATACCTACTTTCTGGTTCTTTGCCCTCTTCTTCCCAGTATTAGTTTACATATTGTTTCTTCTTTCTTGCTTCTGTACGCATCTTTTAGTCCGTATCCTTCAGTTAATCCTATGATGCAGTGCCTGTTCAGTCCGAGTGGCTAAACAATGCAGGATGAAAAAAGAATTGGGTTCATGACCAATTTTATTTCAACATTGTTTACCTTGTTGCCCATATAAACTTTTGTTTATGTCCTTAGTAGAAACTGACAGGAACCTATCCCTTTTTTGATCCATTGATAAAGCTGCAAATAAAATAATATTTTGCTACAACACTTTTTTTTTTTTTTTTTTTGAAGTGGAAAGCAGTTCCTACTGGTTTCTCACGGTACTGGTAGAAAATGTTTAGGCATTACTTGATATTTTGGAAGGGGAGAAAGCACAGGGGTTGATTTGAGGTTTTGGATGTTAGGTGAGAGAACAGATTCATTTGTGCTGCCCAGCTATTGTCCCATGATTCCTAAATGCCCACTTTTCAAGTTTTAGCATTTATCTCAGACATACGAATTATTATAATGGGCATCAAATTATATTAGCCTTGCATTGCATCTTTGTTTAAAAAAAATCACACTTATTTTCGGGTTGATGTGTGGGTGAAGGATTTGTACCTCGGGGTTCCCCTCCCCCCTTTTTTTTTTCTCATGTTGGTCAGTTTAAACAAAATGCTAAGTGCCCGACATTGACATATTGGGGGAACTTTGTGGAACACAGCTGGAGGGTTCTAAGCTAGGGTGTTGGTTGCATTGGGAGCACTTGACCACTCTTTCCTTAACTTTTATTGCAGCTCCCCGCTCCTGGGGACATTCAGGGGGTAGAGCAGCTCAGTAGGTAGGCCATTAATAATAAAGCCTGCCAAACTTCCCTGTGCATTGTGGGAATATGAGACAGAATTGCCCTAAGAGCATTGGGGGGGGAGGCACACAAAGAGCTGATCCCCTAGATAATGGTGGTACTAAGAAGACTGAAATGGCAAATTTTTGTCCATTTCTGCCAGAGCCAGAAATTTCTCTTCCATCAAATGGAGCTGGTGCACTTTAGTTAGAACTTCAATCAGTGCAGCATCTGACTAGCCAAATAGACAGAGACTTGATCTTTAACTCCCCGTTTTGTCCTCTTTGGGGAGTAAAGAATCCATACAGCTGAGGTCTTGTGACAACCTTTAAGAGGAGGAGCAGATTTGCTGTTGAATGCTTGTTGAAATGCATTTCAAGTTGTCATTTTTCTATTATTATAATATTTATCAATCCCCTTTTTGTGTCCAAGGCCCTTTTAACTTTACAAAACTCAATTAGGGTTGGTACAAACCTATTTTTAAAACATCAAAAGATCAGGATAAAAGCAATCTCTGTGGCTTACAAATATGGGAACAATTTGATTTCCTTAAGAATTTAACCCTGAAAACAGAATTCTCCAATCTGGTGCCCTCCAGATGTGTTTGAGCAACCTGGGTGAAAGGAATATTGTGCTCTTATGGCTTGTTAGGATTTAATATAGAGCCAAGATCCTCTTTGAGTTGAGCTCAACTCTTGGAGATTACACAGAGAATGTGTGTAGACATTTTGGTAATAATATGGACAGGATTTGCCATTGTCTTCTGCAAAAATACTTTTTTACTTCCCAGCTGTACCTGCAGAGTTTTCTGGATGCATCCCATCCAACTAATTCTGTTTAGCTTTCTGAAATCAGTGAAGGACTTAATATAACTTGGCTCAATCCCCCATCAGTTATAAGGTACTATATCCTAGTAGTCATGTGTGCTCCTGAATACCATGCGGGTGATTGAGCAAGCTAGTAGTGGAAAGAGGGAGCTACTTAGTATGATCTAGGAGCCCCCAGCAGTCTAGTAACATGTATAGGATTAGTTATAAGATGGTTTAAATCAGTTGGGCTTGTTATATCACTTTGCCAGGCAGTGACTCTATATTTTGAAAAGTTTATACACAATGGGACAACCTCATGGGGCAGTATTGTGACATGACAGGTAACAGGTAACATAGAAAAGATGGTATGAACTGTTTGAAGGCCATCTTGTTTTTTTGGAGATTTGTGGATTTTGGACACCTTTCTAGATGCAGAGAAAATGGATTCACCTTTTTAAATTTAGGGTTCTGATCATGAAAAAAGTACTATCTCAGCAGGAATAATTTTAAGAGCCACAGCTATTTGAAGATGACTGGATCTAGTTTATGATGGGATCTTCTGACTGAGTGATGTAGAATAGTTTCCCCGTTATACATCCTCAAAATTGGTTGGATTGCAACTTCACTATTGGACATGTGGGTAGAAACATTAGGAGTTGTAAATACAGGCAGTTCTTGACTTATGATCAGTTGCTTAACGACTGTTTGAAATCATGATGGACCCCTCCTAAAAGGTACTTACGACCCAGTTCTGAAGTTCCAATGCCCCTCCCCTCCTTAATATGATTGCATTTCGGGCACTCAGCAACTGGCCCACATTTAAAGCATCCCATATTCACATTTTTGCCAAGAACTTGTGTTTACTTCCAGTGTTTGGCAAAAATGCCCTATAGCAGGGGTGTCAAACTGCCGGCCCATGGGCCGGACGCATCACGAGGAAACCGCGCCCACCCCATTGCCGGCAATGGGGGAAAAGTTCCGATACGTCGCAAGACGTCACATAACGTCGCGAGTTTGACATGTCTGCCCTGTAGTCAACAATGGGTTTCCTTAACGACTGCCGCCAAGAAAGGCAGCCTGTGTTATAGCTACAAGTTGAGGACTAGATATAGATATATCTGGAAGGCACCAAGTTGGAAATGACTGCAGTAAGGACTGAGTTCTAATACAGGAAATTCCAGTTAGACCAGGGGTAGGCAACCTTGGCTCTTTTATGACTCGTGGACTTCAACTCCCAGAATTCCTGAGGAATTCTGGGAGTTGAAGTCTACGAGTCATAAAAGAGCCAAGGTTGCCTACCCCTGAGTTAGACTTCAGTGTGACTTTGTAGATGGCTTTTAGTGGTTTGCCAGCAAAATGACAGGATCTCCTTTGATAGAAGAATATTGATGCACAGGGACACTCTGTAGAGGGGTGGGGGAGCATCGGCAACATAAAAATCATGAACATTACAGGGACAATTAAAGACCCTCCCCTTTTTACCTCTGTGTATGAGAGAGACAGATGCTTGCAATGCATATTAAAAGAGGCAGGACTTTGATCATCCAGTGACACCTCCCATTTTGAATGCTGATACCCTTTGCTAGTGTGTTGTCTACTTGACAACCTATTTCCTTGAATTCAGCCATCTGCTCTCTGCGCCAGCTATAGCTTCCAGTGACGCAACACTGGGAGAGTTAAAGTATGTTGCAATTGTCTAGCACTGAAGTCTTAAGTAGTAAGTGGAAGGTATTAATCCAAGTTTATGATACAGTTTCCCCCCTTAGAAGTTTGTTTTTATAGAGGCTCAAATTCCACCTCCAAATTAAGATTCACACGCTTGAAAATGCAACTTGTGAAATTGTGTCCTATTCAGTGGTCTGTCTTACATAGGCTTGAGCTATATTTTTTTTCCTGCTTGCTTTGTTCTTCTGACTAAGAAATCTTAATTAGATAAAGATAAAAGAGTTAATTCTACTAAGCAACCTCAACTTGGTTTACCAGAGGTTAAAGGCACTCCCTTAAATTGGAAATCAGTCCAATCTGTATAGAATTTTAAGAATTAACCCCTCATTTACATGTTTATTCCACCAACCACCTCCTGCAAAACTGCAAAAATAAATGTCCCAAGAATTTCCATTACATGTTTGATTAAAATGTCTGGATAACTGGTCTTGGGTTCAGGCTTCTGCCTAAAGAGCTTACCACTAGTCAGAACAGACTTTGCTACTTGGTAGAACATGGGTGAACCAAATTAAACATGAGAGCTAGGCTCAGTGCATACCCAAAGAACTTTCCCTAAAATCAGTAAGTATAGAATAGCATCTTGAGACCACCTGAAGCATAGAAGAGATGCATGTGGTTTTTCCTTACCCTCCAAATTGCCTGTTACAATTCTCATTATAATGGCAGGGTCATCCATCACCTTTTCTGACAACTTAACTTAAGTCCAACTTAACCCTTTGCATTGTCAGCCTGTGAATCTCCCAAGAA
Organism: Azemiops feae; assembly: GCA_023970755.1. Taxonomy (NCBI): domain Eukaryota; kingdom Metazoa; phylum Chordata; class Lepidosauria; order Squamata; family Viperidae; genus Azemiops; species Azemiops feae. The sequence continues at coordinate 930,621 of JALGBA010004203.1, read as the reverse complement.
CCCACCCTGACCTATATATCCCATGGGTATTATCTCCACCAAGCAAAATCCTATCCCTCTGTAGGATATAAGAGTGACTTTGTAAACCAAACATTTGGTTTCTTGAGAAGAAGGAATTGTTGCAATATCTGCAGACTGTTTAACCTCATTAAAATGCACTGTGACATGTTCAGAAGAAGAGTATCGGCAACAGATTTTCTAAAGGACATTGGAACACTGGTTTTCCCTTGGTGAAATAAAAAAAAAACAAAAACCCAAACCATTGAATTGAATAAAGGGTTACTTCAGAAACTGCAAATATTTTGTAAGAGGGTAATGTGAGTGTGAATTTCTACAAGCTAAGGTACTAATACTCCTTTTTTCTTTATGGCCATCATCTAATTAATAGTTGCATGGATTTGCTATGAGTAAAAAAACTGTAATTCTAAAAGAAGCAGCATACTTGTTTGTATAAAGTATATGTACATTGACATCTATGAAAAGGCGTTTGTTGTTTTTTGCCTCTTGCACGCACATTGTTAAGAAAGCACATTGTTGTATCAGTGTTTTTAAAATTCATTTAATCAGGCATCGTATAGACCATATTGATTGATATTAAATTATTAGTTGAGCAGTACAAATTTAAATGTTAATATGGAATTAAGTGGGGAAATTGTAAGTTATATTAGGGGGTCCTGGGATGACTTGGGCCTTTCTGTATTTTCACCAGGTCTCGTGCACCCAGCCGGAAAGCAGCAGCAAACCAACAGCAGAAGAGATGACTTCCAAGGATTATTACTTTGATTCCTACGCTCACTTTGGGATCCATGAGGTGAGAGAATTGGTGGGGATGTGGTTATTTATTAATTTATTAAATTTGTTTGCTGCCCATCTCTCCTTAGGTTTTTCAGAGAGATCCAATCTTGTCCATTTTGGAGGGGGGGGTGTAAATAGATTTTGGGGGAATTTCCTGATGTGCCTTTTCTCTGCATCCTAGGAAATGCTGAAAGATGAGGTCCGCACGCTGACCTACAGAAATTCCATGTTTCACAATCGGCACCTCTTCAAGGACAAAGTGGTCCTGGATGTTGGCAGTGGCACGGGAATACTTTGCATGTTTGCAGCCAAGGCTGGTGCCAAGCGGGTCATTGGGGTAAGTGTGATGCTCATATGCTATTGGTCTCTGTTTTGTGATGGAGTCTGTTGGGTGCAAAATGGACGAAAGGATTTGATGGAATCCTAAGTGGACTGATAAACAGAGATTAAAAGTTCTGTATTAAAATTAGTGCTGTTAAAGTTGTACAAATCTGCCTTAGTTGTTTTATGAAGATTTGGGATGATAGGCAAGAAGAGAGAGACACCATTTGATTTTATATTAACACTTGGCATTCTTTAGTGCCATTTCATCACATGTATTTCCAGGGATGTTTCTTACTAATTTAGGAATAAAAAAATATAATGCACTAGCTTATGAAACATCTCTCTTTATTATTCCCCCCTCCTGTTCCCCACTTTGGATATGCCCTCAAACTAATAGATTGAATGCTCCAGTATCTCTGATTATGCTGTCAAAATCGTCAAAGCCAATAAACTTGACCATGGTAAGTAAATTCATTTTTAAAAATGTCCTCAATTTCTGAGTCACTTACCTGTGTATCCAAAAAGCCAGCGTTGTACAGAAGATGTTTAGAGGTAGTTCTCAACTTAGGACCATACTTAACAATGGTTCAAATTAACAATGGGCTCATGTAAAGCACTTTTGACTGTTGCAAAATATATATATATAAAAAACACACCCAACACTGTAGTCATATGGTCGCAGTCTGAATGCTTGGCAACCTGTTCATGCTTATAACTGGTTGACAAGCACCTCATGATCACGTGATCATGATTTGTGCAATGGAATGTAGTTAGAAGGTGGATTCCCAGGGGAGGGGGGCATTCCAAAGGAATAAGAGACAACTCAGTCCAGACACTTTATGTGTGAGAAAGAGGGTGAAGCCATCGCCTCCCTAATAATTCTCAGAGTGCATGGTGGATGCAGATAGTAAAGTGCTTAGTTTGGCAAAATTCTGTCTGTAGATGTGGAAGCAATAAAGCAGGGGTCCGCAACCTGTGGGCTGCGGCCCATTAGTGGGCTATGAGGGGTTTACAACCAGGCCATGGAAACGGCAAGCGAGCATGCGCGCAAGGATGATCCTCACTTGCATGGGCAGCATGCGTGCATGCTCCATTTAAGTGAGCGGCAGGCACGCGTACACTCCGCTTGCGCAAATGGAGCTGTGCACATGCTTGCTGGCTGCTCATGCGCAACCATCCCTTCCCCCCCCCCCACCAGTCCATAAAGCCGGAAACATTGGGGAACTCTGCAATAAAGAAATCAGCTTGGAAGAATGACTACCTGTCATTTTTTGTTTGGGGGCCTGATTTGCAGTCTTCTCTGCTGGCTTTCCCAGAAAGTCAGTGGGGAAGCCAGTAGGAAAGGTTGTAAGACGCTGGCCACCTACCAAGAGGATTCTCATGTTTCTGGGGGCTGGCTAAGAGAGCTGCTTGCGAACATTTCAGCTCTGTGCCGGCTTAGATTTTGGCATGGAGCTGAAATCCTTAAGCAAATAACATTTCAGCCAACCCTCAGAAACGAGAGAGAGCTGAAGTCCAAGCAGGATTTTCTGCCCCTGAGCAGAGAGGTGGCATGGTAAGGTACAGAGTACAGGGTCCCTCAAAAGAGGTGGAGAATGCATGGTTTAGGCCACGTGACTCTCGGTTTGGAGCTTATGCAGGGAGGATTTTCAGCTCCCCAGTAGGGAGATACCTGCCCGCAGCCTGTGTCAGGTATCCCAGGGTCTCCCCCACTCCCATGACATAGCTGTAACTTACCTGGGACTCCCATCTACTTAACAACCTGTGAGATTGCTTAACAGTTACAACTAGGGAGTGCTGGGTTTGACTGAGCTAATAATATGAAGAAGCCATCTTTGCCAAACTGATTTGCATTCCCTCTTTTGCGCTGAAGCATAATTTTAAATCACGCGGTTTTCCTCCCTTAAAGTGGTGTCCATCATCAAGGGCAAAGTGGAAGAAGTGGAGTTGCCTGTGGAAAAGGTTGACATCATCATCAGTGAGTGGATGGGCTACTGTCTCTTCTATGAGTCCATGCTCAATACTGTCATCTATGCCCGGGATAAGTGGCTGGTAAGTCTCAGCCCTTGATTGCTGCCTGTGGTGCCCCCTACCTTATCTTATTTTCAAATCTGGATTGTGGAAAATGCCATTTGACAAAAAGGACAAGGTGTAGTAGTGGTAGAATGGTGATGTGTTCAGACGTTTTGATGTTAAACTTATTTTAATTTGAAGCACCCCATTTTGAATGCCAAACAACTGTTTTGTAATCTAAACTATAGTTCAGAAAGCACTTCTAGTTTGAAGTGAAGAATGTTTAGCTCAGAAAACTTCCAGAATAATCGGAGAAGACCATTTTGTACATGGAATAGCTGTTTTGATCTCGGACCGGCTATTTCAAGGTCACAACAGGATATTTCAATTTCAGAAATTTGCACACTACTAATAATAGCTATTACTCTCTTGGCCAAAAGAACATTTCAGAGTGACCGTGTCCCTGTAAAGTCTCAGGATTACAGTCAGATTCATTAGACTCATCCCAGTATCTAAAATCATCTAATCTTTCAGAACAGTACAGTACTAATTCCTTTAAAAATACAGTAAGACAGAAGGGGTACCATTTATAATAGCAGGGGAATTGTTCAGCTCTTGATTAATTTTCAAAACCTCTGGTTTTGAAATGATTATTTCAAAATGATTATTTGTACCTCTGGCAAAAGTTCTCCTGCAGTTTCTTGGGTAGAAATGGGGAAAGGTAATAATAAAAATCACACTTTTCGCCCAAGCTGGCTTATGTTCCTGAGAGGCTGTAGTATTTAACAGAAAAAAAAAAATCTGTCCTTGTTCTAAACCACACCCTTTCCCGGTATTCAGTTTTCAAAAGTGCTCTATGCCTTATGAGTCTCCCTAGTACTGTGGTGCTTCATGAAAAATCCATCCTTGGCTGTTAATCACAAAACATAAAACGGAATTAGAATTTCATTCTTAATAAAATAATAGGGAAGCACAAGTAAAAGATTGCAAAAGTTTTTTCCCCCCACACTGACAGCAAAGTAGTGAAAGTAGGACTAAATATTTTATCTGGTATGCTTTAATTTAGTCTGGATGCTCTACCTTGTAGCTGTGTAAGTTTTATTTAATAGGTTTCATTTGGTCTGGGCCAGGGGTAGGCAACCTTGGCTCTTTTATGACTCGTGGACTTCAACTCCCAGAATTCCTGAGCCAGCCATGCTGAGGAGAAAGGGAGAGGTTTCCATGCTGAGCCATGCTGGCTCAGGAATTCTGGGAGTTGAAGTCCACGAATCATAAAAGAGCCAAGGTTGCCTACCCCTGGTCTGGGCTGTTGCCCTGCAATACAGGTGATCCTCGACTTACGACCACAATTGAGCCCCAAATGTCCGTTGCTGGGTGAAAATTTGTTAAGTGAGTTTTGCCCCATTTTACAACTTTTCTTGCCACAGTTGTTAAGTGAATCCCTGCAGTTGTTAAATTAGTAACACCGTCATTAAGTGGCTCTGTCTTCCCCATTGACTTTGCTTGCCAGAAGGTGATCACAAGACCTTGGGACACTGCAACAGTCATAAATATGAGTCAGTTTACAAGCCTCTGAATTTTGATCACATGACTGTGGAGATGCTGAAAAATGTGTGAAAAATGGTGATAAGTCACTTTTTACAGTGCTGTTGTAACTTCCAACAGTCACTAAATGAACTGTTGTAAGTTGAGGACGACCTGTACAGAATTTGATTTGACGTGAAGTAAAGGCTGTCTCCAAGTAAGGCAAATGGAACATTCCTCTTCATTGAGCAAAAGTATCCGATTGAGTATTTAAGCCACTGCCATTTTAAGGTAGTCACTCAAGCTATGATGGTAGCCCCTTTGGCATTTAGCTTATTCAGGAGTATCTTTCAGTGCAAGCTGCTTTTCTATGGATGCTAATACCATTATTACACTAGGACACACTGCGGCATCTGTAGCCCTCTGAATGTTGCTGAAGATCTAATTACAGTGTCAATAGGGAGGGACACGAGGATTAATTTTAAGGAACACCTCAAGGACCTCAGGATGACGAGCTCTGAGAATTAATGTTACCTGTTTTGCACTTAAAGGCTATTATTGTGAATATGGTTTCAAACTACAGGCATGTATCAGTAATTATCAATGTTTTTTTTATAATTTGTGCAGAAGTCAGAATAAATACGCAGTGTTATTTGAAACCTGATTACTCATGTTCACTTTTCATAATTAACAGCCGTGTTAACTTCTCTAGATTACCCCTCCTTCTCACAGCGTCATTAGTACCCATGATACTATGGGAAGGATCCTAGAAGTCTCCTTCTATTTTTATTTAGAATGAATTATACTGCTTGTAAGCAATTTGGGTATTGCTGTACTGTATTGTTATTCTGAAAGTTGGGGTATAAATAATTGTGAGAAACACGAATTCTGACATGTGTATTGTGTGTCCCTCCCCTGCCCACTCCCCTAATCAAGAAATTAGATTCTCCACGAAGGAAAGGATTGTATTGTTTTGTGGCTAATGTTTTGTTTACCATCCATTTTGCGCCAGACCCCAGATGGACTTATTTTTCCAGACCGTGCCACTCTGTACATCACTGCTATTGAAGATCGGCAGTACAAAGATTACAAGATCCACTGTAAGTACCAGGTTCTTTCCCCAAAAAAGATGCCAGGCCTTTTGAGCACATATGGGGGAAATATATTTCCTGGTGACTCTTTTAAGGGAACATCATTTTCTCTGCTTCTTTTTATTGTGCCCTTTTTTAGTGGGTGTGTGTGATTGCAAAGGCTTTCCAGGATCTGAATCTCTTCTAAACTCTGTATTTCTTACTGCAGGGTGGGAGAACGTATATGGATTTGACATGTCGTGCATCAAAGACGTGGCAATCAAAGAGCCTTTGGTGGACGTTGTTGACCCAAAGCAGTTGGTCACTAACGCCTGTCTCATCAAGGTATGGTGGGCTGGGGTGATTTCTTTTTCTGCCCTTGACTTTCTTAATCGCCACTGCTATGAACACCCTGTCTAAAATGGCATTAGGTGACCACTGGTCATACGTCGCTTCTAGCATTGATCACCTTTCTCTGTTGTAGTGGCTCTTCAGACCAGTGAATAAAAGATTGAACAATATTGATCACAGTGATCCTGATTAAGGGGAACATTAAGCTATCCCCCCCAAAAAGGCCGCTTAGAGTGGCACGCCAGGAACTTTGCAGAACTTAGAGGAAATTAGTGCCGCCCAGAGGATTTACTATCCAGCATTTGAAATCTTTCTTAAATCTTACTGGGCATTTAGTTGTCATGTGGATAAAGGTTGGGGTGCCTGTCACTGCATTAGGAACATTGCCTTTTTTGCTTCTCCTGTGTTTTGACAGGGTCTCTCTATACTTTGTCTTTCTGTGACACTTGCTGATCTGGATTGTGCATGCAAATTACCCTTTGGGGGACTTTGTAGGCAAAAGAGAACAGCCCTGGCATATAACTGGGAGAAATAGGCAAATGGGGACTAAGAATAAATGCTACTGTAGATCGTTGTATTGAAGAGCAGTAAGGGGAAAAAAGGGGAAACAAATCAGATTGGGTATTGTCCCCATATGGCCTAAAGCAGAGCAGACTACCTGTGAACATAGTGAGTTGCACAGAGGCGTCTTCCCCTTAAAAACTCTACAAATTGCTCACTTTTTGTTTCAAATGCTAGTTCATCTCGGGATGCCTCCAAATAATTTGGCTTTCAGAAGTTACTCTTTGGGCTCTAAAGGATTGCTACGTTTGCAATCTGCAGGAGCTTGCTATCAGAAAGAATGATAGATATTGTTTTGGGTGGATAACGCAGGTATGTTGACTTTTTTTCCATCTGTCTTCGTTTCCTCTCTCCTTCGTACACCTGTGGCAGGAAGTAGACATCTACACAGTGAAGGTGGAGGACCTCACCTTCACATCCCCTTTCTGTCTGCAAGTGAAGCGCAACGACTACATCCATGCCTTGGTGGCCTATTTCAACATAGAGTTTACCAGATGCCACAAGCGAACTGGATTCTCTACCAGTAAGGGCATTTGTTACCTCAGTGTGGGAAATCAGCAATAAGGGACTTGGATCCAGTGTCGGGGAGCTGGGGTGCTGAAATGTTAATATTCCGGTAAAGGATAGAACTAAATCAATGGAATTTTCAGTTTTAAAATACGACTAGTTAATATCTTACGGTAACACAGCTACTGCTGGAAAGGCTATAGATTTGTGTTTCTCAACCTTAGCGATTTTAAATTGAGTGGGCTTCAACTCCTAGAATTCCCCAACCAGCCATACCGGTTGGGAATCCTGGGAGTTGCAAGTCCACACGTCTCAAAGTGGCTACGGTTGAGAAACACCCAAGTCTAGCCTTTCTAGCAGTGCTGTTGTTACAGTAAGAACTGAACTAAACTCTTATCTGGTCTGTTTTTTCAGGAGCATGGGTATCCTCCCACTGTAGCATTCTTGTAGATTTTACTGATTGAGAGATTGAAAAGTAGAATTATTGGGGGATTCAAAGAACTTCAGTGTATCTGGAGGAAAATATCTAAAGTCAACTAAGTCAAACAAATGGCTTGACTTATTCCCCCCCCCCCTTCCTGGCTGCTTTCTCTGTTCAGCTTCATTTTTTTTATTACCTTCAGGTCCTGAATCTCCCTACACCCACTGGAAACAGACAGTCTTTTACATGGAGGACTATCTAACAGTGAAGACAGGAGAGGAGATATTTGGCACCATTGGCATGAAGCCTAACGCCAAGAACAATGTGAGTCAGGAGGGTGGTTCTTTTCCTGCAGTGTTTTTTTTTTTTTTTGAAAGTTGACATCATTTCCTCCAATGGCAAACCTGCTTGGGTAATAGAAATCAAATCTACCGAAGCTTCTTTGTTTCTTAGATTTGCAAAAAATACAAAGGCCATAATAAGCATATTAAGCAAAAGGTTATTAACCGGAAACAGTCCAGTGAGGATCAAACACAGGGATGGCCATGGAGGGTTGGACGTGCAGAGATGGAGAGAGATGAAATGGTTGTCTGGAGAAGGCCATGGTTGGCTGGAATTCTAATTAAGATGCACTTACTCCTCCTGTTAAGAAGGGGAAGCGTGAAATGTTCTGTTCTTCTGGTCTAGGTAAATTTAACCTTGCCTGTAGTGGACAAACTGGTAGGGAAGCATTCTGTTCTGGAATCGAATATTTGTCTGAAAATGCTATTATTATGTGATACACTTTTGACCTAGTAGTCATTTTGGATAAATGCTCATAACCTGAAGCTTTTGAAAGTTGTGTATGCAACTCCAAATATTACCCAAATGTAATTTTCATGTGACAGGGGGACCAGAGACCCTTTGATTTTAATGAAATAAATTTGAGTTTAGTTTTTGTCCTCATACTGTTAGTTACTTTTTGGAGAATATATTTTGACTCAGGAAATTTTCCATGTCCCCGTACATTATTTGGTAGTAGATATATGTTTTGGTAACTTGCTGCAGAAAAGTCAGTTTCAGATACGCACGCACGCACGCACGCACTCCTGTGGAAGTACTTTTTCCCCCTTCCTTTTTCAGTCTTGGAGAGTGCTTGGACAAGTCCCTGCAATTTTCTTGGCTCTTGAGCAGCTTATAAATATGCCTGAGTAGACATGAATTAAAGTAAGGTTCCTGATGAATGGCATACATATGTGGAGGAGATAGCAGGTCTTAATCTGGGCTTTGGCTCTTTTACCAGCAGTGCTATGATTGAAGTGGTTTAGGAGGTTCCAGTTTGGGGAAAATTGGTTGCTTCCTACCATAATCCTGGCCAAAAGCTGATCTGAAATGGATTTCCCCCCATCAGGGTGCATTCATATGCTCTTTGAAATTTTCTCCCCCCTCCCCCCAACTTACTCTCCCCATTCTTTCTCAATTACATGCTCTTGATTGGTGGGAGTTTAAATAAGACATATTTTTTTAAGGAGTGTGATTGGCCTCTTATATTTAAACCATAAAAAGGCAGAATGTTGTTACCTGTTTTTTTATCCAGTTTCTCTTCCATCTCATCTCGGCACCATTGACGGCACTTAGCTTGTGGGAGAAGGCCAGCTAATCTGTAGCTTTTACTATTTTTAGAAAAAATGTTTTAGTCATGACTCGGGCGTAATTGATGAAATCTGCATAATCTTGTGAATATATAAAAGATGGTTCTGAAAAAAAAGTTTTCTTTGTTTAAAAACTCACCTGCAAGATCTTGTATAAAATTGGGATTTGGGGGCTTTCTCGCTTGAATTGTCATGCAAGGACTCTAAATGTCTTGCCAGATTTCGCAAACGTGTGAAAGTTCAGTTTTAGTGTACTTTGAGTTTAATATCTAGGTTCCCAAAATTTTAACGTATTTAAGGTTATGCACTGCGGCAAGTGGGGCGGCACGGTGGCTTAGAGGTTAAGACGCTGGGCTTGTCAGCCGGAAAGTCGGCAGCCCAGGTTTGAGACCCGAGCTCCATGCGCCAGGGTGAGCTCCCAGCCTTAGCCCAGCTCCTGCCAACCTAGAAGCTCAAAAGCGTGCAAATGTAAGTAGATAAGTAGGTACCACTTCAGTGGGAAGGTAACATTCTGAAAAGAGAATATAACAACGTTTGCATCACAGGAATGACAAGTAAATCCTCCCTGTCTCTTAATGGGGATGAGGCTGAGCTTCCTGTGTGTGTGGTGGAGTACATTGTGTTGAAAGAAAAATGTTTTGACTCCTTTTCTTTTTCTGTCTGCAGCGAGATCTGGACTTCACCATTGACTTGGACTTCAAGGGACAATTGTGTGAGCTGTCGTGTTCGACGGATTACCGGATGCGTTAGCCCCTTTACTCCCACAGGTGTTTTTTTTTCTCCTCCTTCAACAAACCTTGCACCCAGAGCAAATCCTCTCTTGTCATCCTATTCCGTTGACGTATCACTAATTCATTTCATTGTGTAGTTCCCTGTAGCTGCACTCTGGGCCAGCAAGGAGAGGGTCAGTATTAGAGGCTAGGGGGAAATAGCCAAGATCCCTCACCCCAAATCCCATTGCCCCTTGTTTTCAAAAGCCTTCCCCTTCCCCAACTACCAGGAACTGAGGCTGTTAGCACAATTGAAGACATGCACGTGGTTTGTCCGTCCGTTTGTTCTGAGGCTTGAGTGCCAACAGCAGGCTTCCATCATGGATTTTTATTTTTGTTAAATCATTGTTGGTCTTCTCTGCCAAATTGTGTTGCCTAAAATTTTTCTCCCTCCCAGCCCGTTTTTTTCAGTGTAACACTGTTCCTTGTCACCAACTCCAGTGCAAACGCTGCTTGGTTTTTGGGGGTACATACATCAATTTCGCGTCCAGTCAGCAGGATGGGCATCCCAACAGGTTTTTTAAATCAAGAGGGCATGTGGAGGTTTGGGTGAAAAAGGCATCTCCATTTTGTGGGTGTTGTTTTTTCACTGACGGTTTTGTACTTTTCCCCTCTTAAATTTCCTGTTCAGATCTGTGGAGGGTGATGGTGTTTTTTTAATCCCTTGCCCTTGGAAAGCTGACATAGTGTGACTTTCATAACTTATGGTTTTTATATGGTTACATTCATGAGGAAAAAAAATAAATAAAGAAGTTGAAACCAATTGCTCTTTCTTTCAACAGAAAAAGACAGTGTGATAGATAATGTGACCATTTGCGTATCTCATGTTCCGTGCAGTGTTTCTATAAGAAAAGAATGTGGGAATAGGATGAAGGATTGAGCTGCGCTGTGGAGAACTCCCAAAACAGTCTGACCCAGGGTGTTTAGGATGCAAAGGACGTCCGTCCTGTCACTGATGCCGCTGTAGAATTTTTTTTTTTTTACAAGCCGGTCCCAAGAGACAGGAGAGCACACCAGCCTTTCCATGTGGAGAAATTAACTGGAGAAATTATATCTTCAGCAGTGGCTCCTCCTTAACCACACAGGTAAAGAAGCTTAGTCTAGGAAAACAATGCAGGCCACTTGTGCCCCTGATCGCCATGGCAGCTGCTCCAAGTGTGGAATAGCCCTAAGCAAAGAGTGTCCAACTTTGGCAACTTTTAAGACCTGTGGACTTCCAATTCCTAGAATTCCGCAGCCATCAAGGCTGAATTTCTGGAGTTGAAGTCCACAGGTCTTTAAAGTTGTCAAAAGTTTGACACTCCTGCCCCAAACTCTCCGAATTATGAAACCCAAGAGCATTTCCCACACAATCCCTCACTACAAATGTGGACTCAAATCATCCTTAACACATAGCCCAGATATATTAACCAACCTCAATTCTTAATGTTCTGTTTCAAGACAATCGGGCCTCCAGAAAGCCTTTTTTAAAACATTTTTTTTTTCCGTTTGAGGATGGGTTTTAAAGTTGCATTGGCATCTACAATATATCAGAATTAAGCATACTGAATGCATTTTATTTAAAAATGAATTTTTTGGTGAAGTGGAAATGAAAAACCAGTTCATTTAATGGCAGGGGGCCACCTTGGGCTCAAGGTTAGGGCTCGTAGCTACCAATTCCTAAAACAAAGCCTCATATTAGAAAGTGCTCCTTAAGTCTTACTCGCCTATGTTTATGCAGACTTAAAGAACAGGATTTGTTGCTATAGTTGAATCACATTATAGAGTGGTGTGGTGGCCTAGGGGTGAAGACGCTCGCCTCCCAGTCAGAAGGTTGAGAGTTCAATCCTAGATAGCGGCAGATGTTTCTCCTAGGGCAGGAGTAGGCAACCTCGGCTCTTTTATGACTCGAGTTATATTCCAAGTTACAGTGTTTCAAATCATTGATCACCATTGGATAAACCCATGTGTATTGCTCTCCACCATCCAGGAGGTTTTGATCAATCCAGGTTTTAGATACAGTAATTCTTTTTAGTAAGTTGAAGAAGGTGTAGACCAGCGGTAGGCAACCTTGGCTCTTTTATGACTCGTGGACTTCAACTCCCAGAATTCCTGAGCCAGCATGGCTCAGCTTGGAAACTTCTCCCTTTCCCCTCAGTATGGCTGGCTCAGGAATTCTGGGAGTTGAAGTCCATGAGTCATAAAAGAGCCGAGGTTGCCTACCCCTGTGACCTAGGGTGCTGCGTAACAGCGTCAGGAAGGGCATCCAGCCAGTAAATGCTCAGCTTCATCCAGTCACCCAGCTCTACCCCAAATTAAAGGATTACAGGGTCGAATAGTGATATTTTTTTTAAAGCTGAATCACAATTATAATTTAGTGTCAGTGTATGACTGACTAGTGTGAATAAGGGAATAGGAAAGCATATTCTTGCTTGCAGAATATTGCAGATTCGTGCCCTGGAATCTCAGAAGTGAAAGAATCAGGGAAATGAGTGATGGGAGAGAACTTCTCTATGGGATCCAGGAATTAAAATAGTTTTGATGCTAGCAATGGAGATTGCCAAATACAGAGGGAAGGCTTGACTGAATGGTTCAACCAGTAACCTTGTTACAAAATTTGAATAAAGGAAGAGTGAACTTTTCCTCTGGAATTACGGCACCAAAATCATTTGAAGTTAAGCAACAGTCACATTTAAATTTTCATAGGAAAAATGAGAAGGCATATGTGCCCCTGATCTTACTGTCAACAATCATTCACAGCCAGTTTAAGATGGAGCTAGCTTAGGCAATGTAAGGTTTCTAAGGTTACTCGGATAAAATTGCAAAGTGGTGTTTCTCAGTAGTCTCGAAAGAAAACTACAGGAGTAAAATTATGAAATGTTGTTTTTCCTATTTGATTCTTGTGAGTGATAAATGGCTTGAACTTGCCACAGCTACGTTATGCAGTGAATTTGCTTTCCTTGGAAAGTCACTTTTTGAACGATGATTTTAATAAATGTGTTAACTTCCTAAATCAGGGGAGTTGCCCCCCTAGGATCTGTGCATCTCCAACATCCAATTGGAGGCTTCCCAGGACCGCAAGGTTCTGACACTTCATTTTGAAAGTTTGACTTCAAAGCCCATTTTATGGGGGTTTGGATGGTTTTAGAAGTAGCAACGGTCCCCAAACCCGGTGGTCAAATGTGAAGTACAAATGCTCCTGGGGACATCCAAGCATTATCAGCCAGCTTTCTGTGATCCTTCAGAAAATTAGGAAGCTGAGTTGTGGCTGACAGCTTTTCAAAGATCATCCATCCTTGATTTAGATCATCGATTCCTTTTATTGTAACACATGGCTAATGAGAGTTATATGAAAGGAAACTCTTGTCATCACCAAGATACTAATATTTTACTGTTGATTCAACAAAAGCAAAAATAAAGTATTGACTGGGTAAGGAAACAAGTTTCTGCTACTTGGATTGCAGCAGGGAATCAGTCTTGGGGCTTACAGAAATAATCTTCGATTTACAACACCACTTAAGGACTGTTTGAAGTGATGACGGAGCCCCTCCCTCAAAAGTTACTTATGACCTCGTTCCAATGTCCGCCCCTTCCCCCTTTCCCCAGGAACATTACTGCATTTTGGGCACTTGGTAATTGGCCCATATTTATGGCTGTTTCCGGCACTTCCAGTCACGTGACCACAATTTGTGACATTTTTGCAGGAAACCAGTGTTTGCTTCTGGTTTCTGATAAAAATCGTCCCATAAGAAACAATGGGTTTGCTTAACAACCCCAGCACTTGCTTTACAACCATTGCTAAACAGTCATAAAATTGGGTCTAGTAACATGACTCGCTTTAGAATCTCGACTTACAACCACAATTGAGTCCAAAACTGTTGTTGCTAAGTGAAACATTTGCTAATTTTTGTTGCTAAGTGAATTTGCCCAATTTTATGACCTTGCTTTGCCACAGTTGTTAAGTGACTCTGGCTTCCCCATTGTGCTTGTCAGAAGGTTGCCAAAGGGGGTCACATGACCCCAGGATATCGCTACCGTCATAAATATGAGTCAGTTGCCAAGTGTCTGAATTTTGGTCACGTGACAATGGGGATGCTGCAACGGTCACAAGTGTGAAAAACAATTGTCACTTTCTTCAGTGCTGTTGTAACTTAGAATGGTCATTAAATGAACTCTTGTAAGTCGAGGACTACCTGTAATTGCAGGGTCCATTATGGTTGTAACTGGAGGACGACGACCTGTACTCAGAAAGGAAGGCTGGCATTTTGTCCCAATTTCTCTGCCTACATTTGAAAACAACTGCATCGTTCACAGCTGTTTCATTTCAAGACGTGCTCGAGAATAATCCTTCCACTCTTGCGGAACGTGTGTTGTCACGTACAGCAGTCCATTTGGAAAGCATTAAAGGAAAGATACGTCCCTTTAGTTTTATGCATCTTTTCCTCATTCCCCCCCCCCCCCTTGTGTTTCTGGCTGCCTGATTTGGATTTCTACCCAGATACAGCAAGAAATTCTGCTATTTGTATGCAGGTGGCCCTTTTGAGAGCAGTGGTACAGGTAGTCCTCGGCTTACAACAGCTTATTTAGCGACCGTTCAAAGTTACAACAGCACCAAAAAAAGTGACTTATGGTTTTACCACACTTGTCACCCTTGCAGCATCCCCAGGGTCACATAATCAAAATTTGGACACTGGGCAACTGACTCGTATTTATGACGGTTGCAGTGTCCGGGGTCATGCGATCACCTTTTGCGATCTGGACAAGCAAAGTCAATGGGGAAGCCAGATTCATTTAGCAACCATGTTACAAGCGACTGCACTGATTCATTTAACAACTGTGGCAAAGGAGGTTATAAAATGAGGTAAAACTCACTTAACAAAGGTCTCACAGCAGCAATTTTGGCTCAATTGTGGTCGTGAGTCGAGGACTGCCTGCATTTAGGCACTTGCTACTGAACGGGCAAGGAGCCTCCAAATCACACATGAGGTCTCCCATTTATGGTCGTTAAGTGGCTTTTATTACCTTTAGCGCTACACGCTATTTCTCTGGACCCTGTAGGAGGCGTTGCTGGTGGTAACACAGATGGAACGGACAACCCAACATTTTCTGTTGTTTTATTTGCTTTATTCTTTCACTCTTATGAGCAAACAATGAGGGGCGCAAAGAAAAGAAAGGGTAAGCTTTTGGTCTCTCTCCCAAAGGCGGTGCCCATGGTGGCAAAGGAACAACAGCTAAGAAGTCCTCTCCATGAGATTCTTTAAAAACAGCACTGCTGTCGATGATGAGCTGAACACAGCATGGACCAATTTCACGTACATCGTATTATTTTTTTAATTGTACATCACTGAACCGGATTCTTCCTACTGCCCAACTTAGCCATCTGGTAGGAAGTGTCCATTTTAGCACAAGTTAAGGGATGCAAATGTTTATAGCCCATTTCCATTGGGCTGGGTTCGGATTTACGAATGCTACTTCTCCAAGGGCGCATAGTTCAGCAGCTTCTCGATCAAATCCACGTGGGACAGAAGCATCCGACGACAGCAGTAGCGCTTCAGCCCAAGGGCATCCAACGCATCTCTGGGGAAATTAATGGAGAAGTAAGAAATTATGTATCTCATCTTTGCACAGGGCAATTTTGGTGACTCTGTTTTCTTTATGTAAGGCTGTGCATGGTTGCAAATGTCTCTATTGCTACCCTGTTAAATGTTAATTCAGTTAATGCAGGGGTGTCAAACTGCCGGCCGGATGCGTCATAGAGAAACCATGGCCACTCCACTGCCGGCAATGGCAAAAAAAGTTGCAATACGTTGCGATACGTCACATGACATTGCGAGTTTCACACTGCTGAGTTAATGGATGCACACTGGTTCCTATAGGCTTTGACATTTTTCATTAGATAAGATTGTGTAGAACTTGAAACCTTGGATATATATATATACACACCACCAAGAGTAATCCATACAGGAAGTCCTCAACTTGTGACTGGTTGCTTAGTGTCCATTCAAAGTTACAATGAACCTCCCCAGGGCTACTTATAACCCAGATTCAAAGTTTGGACAGCTACTCTCCACTTATGGCCACGTGCTCACATTTTGGGCATGTGGCAATTGGCCTGCATATAGGACTATGTGCAGCCTTCTACAGTCACATGGCCACAACATCATTTTTTGCTGGAAACCAGTGTTTTACTTCCCTTTCCAGCAAAAAAAAGCACCGATAGCAGACAGTGGATTCACTTAATGACCGTCATGAAAAATATAAAGTCAGGAACGGTTACATGAGCCGCTTTACCAGCATGACTTAACGGCCATAATTCTGGGCTCGCTTATGGTTGTAAGACGAGTACAATATTCAAGCAAAATCCTTATAGCATTTTACACAATGTGCTAGTAAGTTCAGGACTAAAATCAAATGCAGACCAAACTAGTGGAAAAGGTTCAGCAGCCAAGCTTTCAAGTTACAATAAAGCTAATTAAGTGGTGGATCAATTATCAATGTTAAAGGAACCAGTAGTCAAAAAATACACCACGGAGAAAGCAGGCAGGGTAGCCATGAAGGCCTTAGAATAAATATTCAGATGCTGTGATATGTCTATACCTACAAAGTTCAGAAGAGCATAAGCTGTAGTATTCCTGTGGCCCTGTGGAAACAAAGTGGGACTTCTGTGAAGCATGTTAGAAACAGTATTGATGTTTATGAACTTTGGTATTGGAGAAGACTCCTGAGAATATGGAATGCCAAAGAAACACAAAATGGTTCATTAAAAAAAATTAAGTTCTTACTCAAGACACAATTTTGTTGTTGTTAGTTGCAAAGCCGTGTCTGACCCACCGCGACCCCATGGACAACATTCCTCCAGGCCTTCCTGTCCTCTACCATCTTCTGGAGTCCATTTAAGCTCATGCCTACTGCTTCAGTGATTCCATCCAGCCACCTCATTCTCTGTCGTCCCCTTCTTCTATTGCCCTCAATCTTTCCCAGCATTAGGCTCTTCTCCAGTGAGTCCTTCCTTCTCATTAGGTGGCCAAAGTACTTGAGTTTCAACTTCAGGATCTGGCCTTCTAAAGAGCAGTCAGGGTTGATCTCCTCTAGGACTGACCGGTTTGATCGCCTTGCAGTCCAGGGGACTCGCAGGAGTCTTCTCCAGCACCATAGTTCAAAGGCCTCAATTCTTTGGCGCTCAGCCTTTCTTATGGTCCAACTTTCACCGCCATACATTGCAACTGGGAAAACCATGGCCTTGACACAATTTACCAGACTCAAATGATCATACCTTGGATACACGTGAAGACCGACTTCTCTGGAGAAGGTTCTAATACTGGGAAAGGTGGGTGGAAAGAGACGAGGGCAACCAGTACAGGGAATCCTCAACTTACAACCACAATTGAACCCAAAATTTACGTTGTTCAGTGAGAAATTTGTTGAGTTTTGCCCCATTTTACGACTCTTTTTTGCCACATTTGTTAAGTGAATCACTACAGTTCTTATATTAGTAACACGGTTGTTAAGTGAATCTGGTTTCCCCATTGACTCTGTCAGAAGATTGCAAAAGGGGGAATTACATGACTTCGGGACACTGCAACCGTCATAAATGTGAGTCAGCTGTCAAACATCTGAATGTAAATCATGTGACCGTGGGGATGCTGCAATGGTCGTAAGTGTGAATAATGGTCATAAGTCACTTCTTTTTTTATTGCCGTTGCAACTTTGAAAGGTCATTAAATGAACTGTTCTAAGTCAAGGACTACCGACTCAATTACAGAGGCAATGAATGCACCTTTGGAAGACCTGAAGGGACCAGACTGGGACAGGTCCTCCTGGAGAAAATCTATCAATGTGGGTTGCTAAGTCAACTCCAACGCTAACTTGATAGCACATCATCGATACATGCCAGCAAATAACAAAACCTTCTCCAAACTCACCCTTCTGTGTATTCGGCCTGCAAGAGGCCCAGGTATGCTTCCCACTTGTTCCCCACAACTTTGCCACAAGTGAAGCATCGTACAGGGATGATCATTGTGAACTTGCCTGGCGAGAAAGAGAAAGCTGTGAGTCAATCAGGCCTCTTAATAGGAACCAATTTATTTCCTCCAATCTTTCTCAATCATTTGGCCTGTCTTTAAGAACAGGTATTAAAACAGTGTTGTGCTGCATCAAGGCTAGAGGAACCTCTAAATTTCTTGCTGGGTTTTTTTTTTTTTTTTTGCAGCCAACCAGATCATCTGGTCATCCAGATTTTTTTGTAGCCCATATCTGGTCACCTTGTTCCAATATAATTTTGACCACTCAGCACGTCAGGTAACATATCCAAGTCCTGCACAGGAGATAAAACGTTTCGGTGATCCATGCCCAAGAAGATCCATATCCTTTAAGACCCATCACACTCTTAGAGATGATAGCAAGATCACAGCCTGAAGTGAAATAGGCTAAGACGGGTTGTGAGAAATGAATTTATTATCTTTATTGCCCCCTTTGCTGACGATAAAACAAGAGGACATTTTTAAATCACTTGTAAAGCAGAAAGCATAAAACACTTGTCTCAAAAAAACAGTAGGCCACAATTAACAGTATGAAATTTCATCAGAGTCACAGTTATTGATGAGCAGTTGAGTGTTGCTGCCTCCAATGAATATTTGGTCTATATATTGCCTCAGTTTCTCCCTGGTTAAACTTTTCTTTTTCAAGAAGCTGATTACTTAAGGGCCTCACTCTTTTATTGGACCTGAAAAACTTGAACTACTGTACAGGTGGCTACTTGGAACAGGAGAGATTTTTTTTAAAATAGATGGGTTCTGGCTAGGGAATTCTGGGAGTTGAAATCCTCGCATCTTAAAAGTTGCCAAGTTTGAGAAGCAGAGCTTGATATGGGGATCACATACCCCAACCTACCCAGTCTTTAGTTATGCTGGCTTGCAGTTCTGAGAATTCCAATTCCAATATGCAGAAGGGGTCAATAAATTGAGCTGGTGCCAATTAGCAGCTCAATTAATCCCCAAAGAGGGATTAATTCATTAAATTACAGGAGATCCCCCAAAATGGGATAATTTAGTAAACAATCATTGAATTATTCATATTAGGCTTTCACTTCAATGGGAAGTCCTTATTTCTCCCATTAGATTTCCCCCCCTCCATTTTGGTCAGAAAGATAAAACATAACTATCACAAATTATCTTGAGAAGCAGAAAACCTCAGCCCTCTTTTTCCTGCTTGTTAAAACCCGCATGCCAGTCTTTACAACTCAACACGTGCTGCTTTCCCATTACAGTACTGTGTCAATTCGCTTTGGAGTAGGGGTGTCTAACCTCGGCCACTTTTAAGACTTGTGGACTTCAATTCCCAGAATTCCCCAGAGAGCATGGCTGGCTGAGGAATGCTGGGAGTTGAAGTCCACAAGTCTTAAAAGTGGCCGAGGTTGGATACCGCTGCTTTGGAGGGAAGAAGGAAAAAAAAAATAGTGGTCAATTCTCTCTCTCTCGGGTCCCTAATGGACTCTTGCTTCAGGCTGGCTCCCGGCCCTCCTTTAGGCCCCCCCCCGGCCAATTCTCAAGTCCCTCGTCTCCCCCCCCCCATCTTTAACTCGGCCCTTTCTCTCCGGCCGAGCCTTTTCCCCTCTTTTCCAGCAGGAACCCGCCGGGCGCCTCGCAGCGATCGAGCCCTCTCTCCCTGCTCCTCCGTCGCAGCGCAGAGAAACCCTTCCCTTCGCCAACCCGCCCCGGTCTCCGCTCCCACCTTCTGTGACCTCCGCTTTTCTCTCGGATCGCGATGCAAATGGTGGGGCGCAGGCAGCCGCGCGGTCACTTCCTTCGCGCTTCGGCTCGCTAGAGGGCGCTGCAGGGCGGCAGGCTCTCTGCAAGAGGCGGAGGAAAGCCGCGACGGCGGGAGGGGGGGGAGGAGGGGGGCGGAGGGAAGCTCCTCCCTTTCCTCCCGGAGGGCGTGTCGCTTGTCCGAACAATCGAGCCCGTGAACCCGAGGCTGTGTTTTGTTATTGTTGGCAGGCTTGACTTTTGCTTGACTTTTCCGTCTTTCGTTCCTAGGAACACAGGTAGTCCTCGACTTACAACAGTACACTCAGTGACCGATCGAAATTAACAACGGCACTGGAAAAAGTGACTCATCACCGTTTTGCACACTTACGACCTCTGCAGCATCCTCAGGGTCACGCGATCAAAATTCAGATCCTTGGCAACTGGTTCACATTTACGACGGTTGCAATGTCCTGGGGATCATGTGGTCACCTTTTTTGACCTGACAAGCAAAGTCGACGTGGAAGCCAGGTTCACTTCACAGCTTTCTTACTAATTGAACAACTGCAGTGATTCACTTAACAAGTGTGACAAGAAAGGTCGTAAAATGGGGCAAAACTCCCTTAACAAACGTCTCGCATAACAGCAGAAATTTGGGGCTTGATCGTGGTCGTACGTCAGTTGCCAAGTGTCCAAATTTTGATCACGTGACCACGGAGATGCTGCAATGGTCGTTGAGTATGAAAAATGGTCATAAGTCACTTGTTTCAGTGCCTTTGTAACTGTGAACCATCACTAAATGAATGGTTGTAAGTCGAGGACTACCTGTACATTAAAAATTCTAGGGAAAGACAGTAAAATTGAGCAGTGGAGGCAGGGCAAGTTCCTCGACAATTAATTTGCAAGGCAACGTGCAGAGAAGTAGTGGTATTACTCTGTGGCAGGAAACGCATCAAGGAACATAGTGGCTTAACCTTTTTGTTTTGGAATCTTTTGTTTTGCCTGGTGTGAGTGTGTGAATGCGCACCCGGGATTGGGGGTTTAGCTCTTTCCCCCTTCCACACGTGTGTGTATTCGCATTCACTCAGCTGATGCAGATTGTATCTGCACCCCCAATTCTTGGAAGAGAGGGACCCTTTAGCCTCAAGCCTCCCTGTTTTTCTCCAAGAAGCGTTTGCACTTGGACGCACAAAAAGTTTGTGGTGCTTGTGTGTGTAACAAACGGTGAAACAATTGAAGGAAAGCAGGAGGGGCAGGAAAGATCCACCACCTCCCCCTTCTGCTAACCAAAAAGGATTCCACAGAACTGGATTGACGCGAATCCAGAAAAAGTATTATACTACAGTATTATTTTTAGATTGGGGGCGGATTGAGATTGGCATAAACGACCCAAATTTTGCTGGGATTAGCAAACGTCCCTTGCCAGAGCCCCTTGGACTCCTCCCCAGATCCTCAAACTCGCCTCC
Organism: Azemiops feae; assembly: GCA_023970755.1. Classification (NCBI taxonomy): domain Eukaryota; kingdom Metazoa; phylum Chordata; class Lepidosauria; order Squamata; family Viperidae; genus Azemiops; species Azemiops feae. The sequence goes on along the minus strand of JALGBA010004203.1, from coordinate 909,466 downwards.
CCCCATGGCTGCCCCCTTCCCCCCGCCCATTTCCTTTCCCCTGTCCCATGCCTGGAATTCCTCCCCCCTCCATTTCCATCCTGCATCTCGCCCTCCGAAGGAGCCACGCTCAGATTCGGAGGTACCTGGGACGGGACGGCGCTCCAAATCCGTTTCCCCCCCCAAACTGCTCTGAGCTGAAGTCAAGGTGAGGGGTGCATCTGATAGTGTTTATACTGGGGACGGGGGATAAGCCTGGGGGGGGGGGGCAAGCAAGGGAGACAGTCTCCGTCACAAAAGGCTGGAAAGATGCTCTAGAAATAAACAAGAAATTTCGAGGTAATTCTGCCCTTTATGTTCCTTTTGGATGGGCTTGTCCCTCTTTTTTAAAGATTATACTTATGTCTTTCTAAATTTCTTCTTGAAAATTGATTAGCATAAAAGCTATCAGGACTGGAAAACCTAAAGGCCAACCATTTATTTTTTCTTTAAATGTGGTGGGAAATATATATGTAATTTTAAATATGTACGTATATTTATATGCAATATACCTCTTGGTGCAAGATCAGAAAATGGGTGGCTGGGTGGGTGGGTGGGAGAGGAGACCCAAATACCTACTGTAAGTATATGTGCTGTTTTAAAAGTTGGCCTTGTTCTAAAGACTAAAAAATATTGTATTGTTTTAAATTCTTTATTTCTCTCCTCTTTCTGACATATTGTCCAAAGGGGCAGGGAGAGAGGATGCCCATCCGTTAAATAAAAATAAATAAACTTTAAATTTAAATAAATTTAAAATAAAATTTAAATTTTAAATTTAAATAAAAATGGGTTATGTGATTAAAACAAACTAACCAAATACAGTTAACCAGATGTCAAAAATCTGAGATTTCTGTTCAACTAAAGTTAAAATTAAGAGAGCAGTCTATCTGGTTGATGCTAAAGTGAATTAGAGGAGAATGTTTCTCCAAAATGCCAAGCAAAGAAGAGAAACTGAAATATATGGCAAGAAAGATGAAAGGGGAAGATCCTAAAAATGGAGGGAGTTGAGGCAAAATGTGGCTGTTTTATAGGGTTTTGAGTAAGGATGGATGGAGTACAGGTCTTGACTCAGTTTCTCCATTTCCGGCAGAATTAAAATTAGTCTCATGTGACTTCAACTTGGTTTTTTGTTTTTAAATTGCTTCACTACATTTTACAAGAGTTTCTATTTTTCAACTGGAGGGGCTTTTAATTAAACAAAACAAGCAAAAAATAAAACTATAGAAATAGGGGAGAATAACAAGATTTTATAAGGACTTCTCACATATGTAAGTGTATACAACAATGCAACAGGTTCTATTTTTAAAATGTTAAATATGTATTTCTGCTTTTTGACAGATAATGTTACTATTTTTGTAACCTTGAAAAATTACTTATATATATGTCTTGCCACATTTAAAGACAAAACAAGTAGGTTGCTTTTTAGGCTTTCCAGTTCTGATGGCTTTTATGATAAATGATCAATTTTCAAGAAGAAATTTAGAAAAACATATAAATACAGTGTTAAACACAGAGCAAATACGTTGTTACCAAAAATGTTTTTATAGGCACTCTGCCATTATGTCCTGTCCTTTTCCTCCCAAAGCATCTCTCTGATTTCTGTGATCCCCTCATTTCTAACTTACATTTTTAGCATTCTATTTAACATTTCTGGTGGTTTTATTTGATATATGCTTATACGAGAACTATTTTTTTCCCCATAACAACAAGAACCCTGTGGGGTAGGGCAGATTAAGGACACCATGGGCACATTAAAAATATACAATAGAATCACAGAGATTGGCAGGGCTAAGATTTTATGCCTTTAAATTATGTTAAACCCATTTTATATTTATAACACCTTTTTCATATATTTCCCACTGATGATAGGCAGGAAAGCTACATTTAGCTTTATGATAGATAAAATTCTGGCCCCAATTTGGTTGTGAGCCGAGGACAACTTGTATTACACTACATTCAGGTAGTCCACGACTTACAACAATTCATTTAGTGACCATTCAAAGTTACAACGGCACTGAAAAAAGTGACTTATGACAATTTTTTACATTTACAACCACTGCAGCGGTAGTCATGTGATCAAAATTCAGATGCTTGGCATGACGGTTGCAGTGTCCCTGGGGTCATGTGATCACCTTTTGTGGCCTTCGGATGAGCAAAGTCAATGGGGAAGCCAGATTCACTTAACAACCGTGTTACTAATTTAAGAACTGCTCAATTACATTGGGCTCAATTATGGTCTTAAGACAAGGATTACCTGTACATTGTATGTATTATATATATTTAGATTTTGCCGACAAAGAGTTAAAGGGAGACTAGTATAGCTATTTCGAGCTATTTAGCTCTCATCAGCTAGCCATACCCTTCTGACCAATATATACAGCATGTGTGTGTTTGTGTGTGTATGACAATATATGTATGTGTATAGGTATATGTATATATGTATGGATAAAAATACACAATACAGATGAAAATACTCAACAATATACATAATAAATATCCCCAAGCAGTCAGCACATTTCAGTTTTAGTATTCTCCAGAAATGTTCTGGAGTAACCAAGTTTTAAAAAGCTTTTGGAAGATCATGAAGGAAGGAGCCGTGGTCCTCTCCAGTCCTCGGAGACCCTCAACAAGAACTTTGCTTGCGCATGTTTGGCTGGCAAAATCTGCCTAGAACAGGTGCTCTTGTTGATACCAAGGCCCTACATTGTCATACATTTTTATAGGCATTAGCCAGTACCTTGAACTGCAATATTGAATTGCAAAGAAATGGAGTGATAGCCTAATGCCTGTGCAACTACAATAATGGCAGAGCGATATGGCAGCAGTGGCCCGATCCACTGTTGAACAAGCAGCCATGTTCTGAAGTTGCAGATGGTGGTCTTCAAGAGCATCCTTGCATAATGTAAGTTACTGTAATCCTGTTGGGGATTGACAAGGCATGGAAGACTGCATAGTGACACCAGGTTCAGGCAAGAAAAACCAAATCATTTAGGCAAGAAAAACCAAATGTACAGGTATAGTATAGGGGGATACCTTGCTCAATAGTAGTAACTGTGAGAGGGATCTCCGAGTCCTAGTGGACAATCACTTAAATATGAGCCAGCAGTGTGCTGCAGCTGCCAAAAAAGCCAACACAGTGCTGGGCTGCATTAACAGAGGGATAGAATCAAGATCACGTGAAGTATTAATACCACTTTACAATGCCTTGGTAAGGCCACACTTGGAATACTGCATCCAGTTTGGTCACCACGATGTAAAAAAGATGTTGAGACTCTAGAAAGAGTGCAGAGAGGCAACAAAGATGATTATGGATTGGAGGCTAAACATATAAGGAACGGTTGCTGGAATTGGGTATGTCTAGTTTAATGAAGAGAAGGACTAGGGGTGACATGATAGCAGTATTCCAATATCTCAGGGGCTGCCACAAAGAAGAGGGAGTCAAGCTATTCTCCAAGGTGCCTGAGGGCAGGACAAGAAGCAACGGATGGAAACTAGTCAAGGAGAGAAGCAACCTGGAACTGAGGAGAAACTTCGTGACAGTTAGAACAATTAACCAGTGGAACAACCTGCCTCCAGAAGCGGTGAATGCTCCAACACTGGAAGTTTTTAAGAAGAGACTGGACAGCCATTTGTCCGAAATGGTGTAGGGTTTCCTGCCTGAGCAGGGGGTTGGACTCGATGACCTCCAAGGTCCCTTCCAACTTTATTATTATTATTATTAAAAGGTACAGTTTATGCCTCAGCCACAGATGAATCCTTCTGACCACAGCTGCCACTTGCTCTTCTCCTAAAAAGTGAACCTACCCATTTGGGTGTAGTGCAACCCTGTCTTGGATCAGAGACGGCCACTTATATTGGAAGACTTCTGGGCTCCATCTTAAACATAAAAACACAGAAACCTAGAATCATAGGGCTGGAAGAACTTCCGAGGTCTTCTAATCCAGTGGTCCCCATCCTTTATGTCTTATACCATCCCAGTCAAATGGTTGTCTACTCTACAGTAGTGGCCAAAATTGTGGAAACCTTTTGGGGAAAAGTGTATTTTTGAGGTTGGATGGCTAATAACACCACTTTGTTTTTGGACTAGTACCATAAACCTATATATCAATGGAAAGATAATTTAATCAAGAATGTAATGCAACATAGTTTGCTCAATTATCTGTACTGTATTCTATGAAAAGTTATAGCCAAATAACCAGAAAAAGGAAGCACAACTTGCTTAGGTTGATATCAGGTAGCTTTCCTTCATCTGATTGTAGCCAATGAGCACGAGTGTTTAGAGAGCCAATCAGGTGTCATCTTGTTTTGGCAATGAGCCAATCAGATCACAGTAGGATTCAGTTATTGATGTCATGTATTGAAGCTGAGAGGACATTTGTCAGTGTGTTATGTGATCGCTATCAAGTTGGTGGGGGTTTTTTGTGTTCTTTCATTTAGTGAGCTTGTAAAACGTAATAAAATTAAAGTAATGGTGCAAAGAGTTATCTTGTTGCCCAGAAAGCGATGTAAAATAGTATTATTAAGTGAACAAGGCTACAGTTATAAAGAAATTAGAAGAAAAATGGGTGGAAACTTAACCAGAGGTGGCATTTCTACTGTACACTTTTCCCAAAAAGTTTCCACAATTTTGGCCACTGTTGTATTTTTGAAAACCTCCAGTGATGGAGCACTTGCAACCCCAGGAGGCAAGCTATTCCATTGATTAATTGTTCTCGTTGTCAGAAAAATTCTCCTTATTTCTAGGTTGGGTCTCTCTTTAACAAGCTGCCACCCATTGCTTCTTGTCCTGCCCTCAGGTGCCTTAGAGAATATGTCAATCCCCTCTTCTTTGTGGCAGCCCCTCAAGTAGTGGAAGACAGCTATCGTGTCCCCCGTAATCCTTTTCTTTGATAGGCTTGACATGCCTAGCTCCCTCCAGACCCCCTATCATCTTTTTTTGCTCTTCTCTGCCTTTTCCTTCCCATCCAGACTCTTGACAGCTTCCAGCCACGACACTGAGACCTCCACCACATCACTCATAGTGGTTTAATCCATTTCTTAACAAACTTTTTAACTGAGATAATGGTTTTAGAGTATTCAGTTTACCTCACAATTGTGTAGAGATGGTCTACACAATTTCTTAAACTGCACACCAGCCACCCCAACCTGGGGCTCTCTGGAGGTGTTGGGATTATAAATGTGTCTGTGTCAAGTTGCCATGGGAATTGCGGTCCCGCACCTCTGGATGGCATCAGATGGGTGAAGGGGGATGTCTACAGCTAGTCCTCGACTTATGACCGCAACTGAGCCCAAAATTTATGTTGCTAAGTGAGACATTTGTTAAGTGAGTTTTGCCCCCTTTTACAACCTTTCTTGCCACAGATGTTAAGTGAATCACTGCAGTTGTTAAATTAGTAACATTAGTAACAGTGACAGTGAATCTGGCTTCCCCATTGACTTTGCTTATCAAAAGGTCGCAAAAGGGGATCACGTGGCCTCGGGACACTGCAGCTGTCATAAATACGAGTCAATTGCCAAGGGTCTGAATTTTGGTCACATGACCATAGGGATGCTGTAATGGTCACAAGTGTGAAAAACGGTCATAAGTCCCTTATTTCAGTGCCGTTGTAACTTCGAACGGTCACTAAACAAACTGTTGTAAGTTGAGGACTACCTGCACTTGCTTAAGAGGAGGAACACCAAACCAAGTAGGGCAGAGGTATCTGTGTGCATGTGCGTGTATGTATAAAAAGTCAAGATAGTGGCTGTGCAATTGAGGCCCCGCTGTTTTTTATATGTAATTCAATGGGGACAATGTGGAGCTGGTAAATATGTAGTAAAATGACATTTTTTGGTGGGACTTGGGGGAAAAAAACAGACCAAATTCAAATTCCTACTTAATTACAACAGCTTATTGGTTTGTTTCATCGGGATAGGATAATCTAAGATGGAACAAGTCCAGCATTGTTTTGGGTTAAAATGTGTCCTTTTATGCTCCAATGCAATTTGTTTTTTATGTTTGCATGAAGTCTCACTCCTGATTCAATTAAGCATGTTGTTCAAATAAGACCATAAAGATTATTTGCTCTTCATCAAACAATGGGTCCTATGTATGAAGAGTCACAAGTCCCACTGAGACCAATTGATTAAAATAAGGCTTCCTCCTATATCGGTATTTTTCAAAACTTGTCAACTTTAAGATAGGTGGCTTGGGAGTTGAAGTCCACACATCTTAAAAGTTGCCAGGTTTGAAAAACACTATCTTAGATAAATATACAAGAGCCTGTAGTCCATTATCAGGCCCAATTCTAGACATTTTGATGCCCTAGGCCAGGGGCATCAAACTGCTGGCCCACAGGCCGGATGCATCATAGCGAAACCGCGCCCACCCCATTGCCGGCAATGGCAAAAAAGTCACGATACGTCGCGACATGTCACATGACGTTGCGAGTGTGACACCCCTGCCCTAGGCATATTATGGGCTCTCCTATAACAGAACAGAATAACAGAGTTGGAAGGGACCTTGGAGGTCTTCTAGTCCAACCCCCTGCTTAGGCAGGAAACCCTATACCATTTCAGACAAATGGTTGTCCAATCTCTTAAAAATTTCCAGTATTGGAGCATTCACAATTTCTGGAGGCAGGTTGTTCCACTGATTAATTGTTCTAACTGTCAGGAAATTTCTCCTTAGTTCTAGGTTGCTTCTCTCCTTGATTAGTTTCCATCGGTTGCTTCTTGTCCTGCCTTCAGGTGCTTTGGGGAATAGGTTGACCCCCCTCTTCTTTATGATAACCCATATGGTTTGATTCATCTTCCAATTTTCTTAGAAATGATTTCTTTTTCTTCAGGTTTTTTAGCTTTATGCTTATGATTTTCTACTTTTTTTCTTTTCTCAGAGATTTTTACCTACTTACTCTGAATTACAGTAAATAATTTTAATTACTTCAGCACCCATTGTCGTAATGGCAACCATTCTGTGAAATTATATTGAGTGGACCACTGGCACGGAGCATGCTCTACTACCACTTATAACTTTAATAAGCTGTTGGTCATGTAACTTGCTAATCATGTGACTCTCTCATTCAGTAATTTAATGTCAAATCTTTGTCTAATATTATCAGCATCCTGAGGTCCCTAGCTGTAATAATAATCTTTCAGGATTTGCAACATCTGGTTAGTGTGCTGCTCACAACACTTGACTGACTTTGCTGGGTATTTTCAAAAGGCATAGAAAGAAAATGTTCTAAAGCCATAAGAGAAGATTATCACATTTTATACTCATGCATTCTGGAAGTCTTTTCAGTTTTGTCAGTCCCTAAAATTTGGTACAGTTAGTCCTCGATTTACAACAGTTCATTTAGTGACCATTCAAAGTTATAACGGCACTGCAAAAAGTGACTTACGACTGTTTTTCAGCTATGATCTTTCCAGCATCCCCATCATCATGTGATCAAAATTCAGATCCTTGGCAACTGGCTCATAGTTATGACCGTGACTGTGTCCCAAGTTCATATGATCACCTTTTGCGACCTTTTGACAAGAAAAGTCAATGGGGAAGCCACATTCACTTAACAACCGGGTTTACTAACTTATCAGTGCAGTGATTCACTTAACAACTATGGCAAGAAAGGTTGTAAAACTCACTTAACAAATGTTTCACTTAACCACAGAAATTTTAGGCTCAATTGTGATCGTAAGTTGAGGACTACCTGTACAGTAACAGACTGCCTGAATTGCCTAGGCCAGGAGTCTGCAACCCTGACAACTTTAAGATTTGTGGACTTCAGCTCCCAGAATTGCTCAGCCAGAGGAATTCTGGGAACTGAAGTCCACAAATCTTAAAGTTGTCAAGGTTGCAGACCCCTGGCCTAGGCCTAGAACCAGCTCTGCCATTATGAAGACATGGGTTGAAGACCTAGGATTGCACTGGGCTGCTTAGAAGCAGGATTATATCAGTATAGAAACATCATAGTCTGGAAATTTGTCCCAATTTACCACCAAATACATGCTTACAGGTAGTCCTTGAGTTATGACCAAATTGGAGCCTGTCAATTACAATCGCAAGTGGTGATGGTTGCCTACACCTCGCTTAATGATGGGATGGGGGGGAGAAAGGTGAGGGTCTCTGCAATCAGTCATAAGAGCTAACCCGCTTGAATTTTGTGCATATGACTGTGGGCATTCACCTCGGTTCTACATGAAAGCTGGGACATGACCACTGAAGTAAAGACAAGGATAGAGAAAGCTCGAACAGCATTCTTCAAAATGAAAAAAGTCTTCTGCAGTCACGACAGAAGCCTAAGATTGAAAATCAGGCTTGTCAGATGTTATATTTTTTCTATCCTGCTCTATGGAGTAGAGAGTTAGTTTCTGACAGAAGGCCACCTGAAGAGACTAGAAGCATTTAAAATGTGGATTTACAGGCGGCTGTTACGTATAAGCTGGGTTGACAAGATCAGAAATGAGGTGATAAGCCGCCTGGGAAAGCCAAGGGAAATCATCAAAACAATTAAAAAACGAAAGTTAGAATATTTCGGACATGTGATGCGACACCCAGAAAAATACGGCATACTCCATTTAATCCTCCAGGGAAAGATTGAAGGCAAACGAGGTCCAGGCAGAAGAAGAACATCATGGCTTCAAAATCTAAGGGACTGGTTTGGACAAAACTCAGCAGCACTTTTTTGTGCGGCTGCTGATAAAAACAGGATCGCCAACATGATCGCCAACGTCCGATAACGGATATGGCACAAGAAGAAGAGAGGATGACTGTGGGGGTGCTGCAGTGACCATAACTTTGAAACCAGTGGTAATTAGCTCTGGCGGAGGGGTCCATCATAATTTCAAATGGTTGCTAAACAATTGGCTGTAAGTCATGGACTATCTGTACTTTTAATTCACATCTTTGGTTTACCTTTTTAATTCTCTTTCAGGCTTTCCTTTCCATTTTGGAAGCAAGGCTTAATTTTCAGTAGCTAGATAGAAGTCCAAAGTTATAAAAACTAGAAAAAAAAACTTTGCTTATCAAAAGTCACTAACTTTTGTCATTTCCATAAGATTACACCACTGATTCCCTCCCAAACACCAGTGTTTTTATTATAATATCAGTTCTGTTAGTTCTATTGCAACAATTACTAATTCTCCCCAATATATATATTACTATTTTTTCACAGGCAGTGATGTGATACAATATGATCTTTAAATTTTTTTTTTTTTTAAAATATATTTTATTAGATTTTATAGGGGTACAGGGATTACATTAAGGTGCTTAGGAACCACCATGGAGGTGGGTATATTAAACATCCAAAAAAAGAAGGACAATCACAAATATATAACTCAAATCAAATCTTTTAAACTTCCCTCTCTAATTCCCTCATTTAATCTTACTTATTCAAATTAATAAATTCTATATAAGTTTCAAACGATCCTATCAAATATCAGTTACATTTCAATTCTAAAAATCCAAATCCTGTTTTTAAGCTTTACTAACTTACAATTACTATATTTCAATTAGCCTTAAATAGACATATTATTAACACTTCGGGTGCCCTTTTTTTTTTTTTTACATAATTATATCTGGTATATTGTTCTCGCAACAACATTCCCATATCTTCTTCATTGATACCATTTTTTTCTCTTATCACCCATCCCTCTTATTCTCCTTTTATTTCCAAATAATTCTCTTAAAATAAAAATATCAGGCCAACAAATAAATTTCTATCTAATTTAAATATATATTCTATCAATGCCTCTATATCTATAAAAATCTTTTTAAACCAGTAGATAAAGTTTACTTCTCCAATACATATCATATCTAAAACAAAGTAATATTACAAAGGGTATCCTCTTAAAAATTTCACGTGTTCCATTAGTTGTTAAGTCAGTCAAGAAATCAAAGCCTTTTTAATCCCATTAAATAAGACTTTAAAATACATTTTTAAATCTAACTCTGGGCTTCTTTCTATGCCATAGTGGTTTCCATAGTAAGGTTCCTACATAATCAAACCACAATATTAAAAGGTCCATATTCTTTAACGCTTCAAATTGGTCAAAGTTCTCTTTCCTTTCTTCTAATAGCCTTTGGATGGTAAAAGCTGTTTTATTCCATGTTATATTTGCCAATTGTTTATCCACCTTTTCTCGATTTTCAATAAGTTGTATCTGAGTGTCAGTCTCTGTTGGTATTGATGCTTCAGACATCTCTGTTGAAGTTGTTGTATAGTCATCAGACTTCTCGATAGGTTGTGTTGGAAGTTGAATAAAATTAGTTTGTTTTGTGGTTTCCACGGTTTCTCTCAGTGTAGGGAAAAGGGATTGAAAATAGGAACTCACATCCTCTGCAGCTTCTAAAATTGTTTCCAATATAAGTTCATAGTCCAGTTGTGTATTAAGTTCCATATCGATAGTAATAAGGCTTTTTAATCTTTAAAGAAGGCTCTACTTCATAAGAATCAAGCAAGCATTCACCTTCAATTTTCAATAGGCCAGCTGCATCCGTTATCTTGTGGTTATCACCCTTTGAAGGTCATAGCCATTCCCAGCCATAAAGAAATATAATTGCAGTACCACTTTTCGACACAAGATGTCCTCAGCAAACCAAAAAATCTTTTTTTTTTTTCCTTTCCAAATAATAGATTTTTTATTTTTCGTGTTGAAAAAGATGAAGAAAGGGCTCAAAATAATAAATGCGTAGTTGTAACAATAATAGTCAAGAATAAAATGTTTTCAGGTCCCCTCAGTATTCCAAAATTTAAATAGTCCATCAAAATTGACTGGTTTTTATTTATATATTTTTTTTTCCAAAGCTGTTTTTCCCCATTGCCCAAACGCTGCTTCCTCACGACAGGGAAATAGTTCAAAGAAAGCTTTTAACAGGAAAGTAGTTAGGGAAAAAAAAAGGGGGTAGGAAAGGTCTCACCCGGATTCTCCACGGGGGTTCTTTCGCTTAGATGTTCTTCTGGCTTTCAGCTGGTGCGACGAAGTGATCGTCCATTTTATTGGGCGATCTTTTCCTCCGGCGGCCCTAAGGAGATAGCTCGAACTGGGGAGAGCCGCCGCTCTTCCCCAGTCGAGCAGGAGCCTCCTCTAACGGTGGTCGCCTCTACGGGGCGACTTTCGACCCGATTAAGGGTCTACCGGCGGAGGGAAAGCAGCCGGTGGGAGAGAGAGATCTCTCCGTACGACTGCTGGTGTCGCGATCCGGAACCGGAAGCCATGATCTTTAAATTTTTAATGTATTTCCCTGTTCCTTACCTTTCATTCTACTAATATGATAAATTACTTTGGAGAACTCAATCCTTGCATGCTCCACAATAGATTTTGGATTTATTATGTCTGTTGCCTAAGCCATGGTATTTTTACTGGCAAATCAAGCTTTGTCTTGAATAATGTATGGAAATACTATGTGTTATTGAGTCTTTCCTCCATGTGTCTTTCTAGGTTTATCTTTGTGCATCATGGGGGTGAGCCGAGGATGTTTGCTTTGTGTTAAAGTCAAAATGTTTGTGTTCAATCTCATCTTCTGGGTAAGTATGGCAAGTTTGTGTTTCTATAATGAATTTGAGTGAACGCTATGTTAAAATTGAAATGATGCATCAGAGGCTTTCTTCATGCCTTACAAGTCAGTGAATCTATTCTAGATCAGGAATATTTTCTATTAATTACTAAATGTCTGTCTATCTGTCTATCTAATTTAACAGTTAATGTGATCGAGGGCAACTTACAAGAAACAAGCAAGATATAAACAACAATTGGCAATGAACAATAATAATCAATAATAGGCAATCTGGCTCACATTGATATTGTCTCCTGATAGGAACCTACTCATTATTATAACAACCTTAATCATACTTGATGAAACTTGTGGGCTGCCCAACTCTCAAGGGCTCTGGGCAGTTCAGAATAATTTTTAAAAATAAATCAATAAAGATAAATGATAGCAAGCACAATGTGGTGAAGGCTCTCATTTTCCCTCACTGAGAGCCTGGGTTAAAAAAAACAGATCTTCATGCATCTTCCAAACAATAGCAGAGTTATAAACTCTTGTCTTAGAGGACTGGTGCTAGATTAAACAAAGTACAACGCAGAGTATATTTACTGATTCCATATTGTCATGACAAAACAATCTAAAACCTGGCTTTCATTTCCCTGCGCGCTCATTGACTGAGCTCTGATGATGTCATGGAATGTTTATAAACATTGGAACCCCACAGCGCCCACAACAATTGAACATTGGACTAGTTTCCATTGCAGAAGTGGAAGATCCTTTGAGGTGGTAGGGAGAGAGTTTGATAGACTGGAAAGGCCAAAAGTAATTGTGGGAATTAAGCTAATTATTTCTCCTGCAACGGGATCCTGGAACACAATGAGAAGAGCTGAGCCTCCGTTCTTGATTATGTGAGTGTGCTTCTCTTCTGTCTCTCCCTTTAGCTGGGTGGCTGTGGGGTGCTTGGCGTGGGCATATGGCTGGCCGCCACCCAGGGCCGCTTTGCTACCTTATCCTTCTCCTTCCCATCGCTGTCAGCAGCCGGACTCTTCATGGCAACAGGTGCCATCATCATGGTGGTGGGGTTCCTCGGATGCTTGGGGGCAGCCACAGAACATCGATGTCTCCTGATGACGGTAAGTAGCATCTCTTTGGACCATACTGTATGCACAAACAAGAGTCAAATGGAATGAATGTTAAATAAGCCCATTGGCAGAAGCAGGTACTATTTCTGGTCAGAGAAAGTGGTATCTACAGGACTTCATCTGCGGGGTCCTTGGTGCTCTCTGAGCTTGCTTGTTTTCTTGCCGACGTTTCATTACCCTAACTAGGTAACACCATCAGTGCTAGTAAGGAGTTGCTGTTCGCTGTCAGTTTATAATTCTGGTGTCTTGCCTGTCTGTGTGGGTGGGGGCAAGACACCAGAATATAAACTGACAGCGAACAGCAACTCCTCACTAACACTGATGGTGTTACCTAGTTAGGGTAATGAAACGTCGGCAAGAAAACAAGCAAGCTCAGAGAGCAGCAAGGACCCCTCATTTCAACCCTGAGCTATAAATCTTCTCCTTCATTAGGACTGAATCTGAAGCAAGATTTGTCTACAGCAGAGTTCCCCAATGTTTCCGGCTTTGCGGACCGACGGGGCGGGGGGGGGGAGAGGAGAAGGTTCTGTGCGAGTGGCCAGCAAGCGCCCGCATGTGCCCGCAGCTCCATTTGCATGAGTGGTGTGCACATGCGCCTGCTGCTCACGCAAATGGAGCGTGCGCGCACGAGCTTACCCACTGCTCGCACAAGTGAGGATGCATGTATCCCTGCACGCCTCGCCAGACATTTCTTGAGGCCTGGTTGCGATCCCCTCATGGCCCACTAGCGGGTCACGGCCCACAGGTTGGGGACCCCTGGTCTACAGGACCTACTTCAAGGCCAGGCATGCCCGGTCTTAGAATATCATTCAGAAGCAATACATTTCTGAGCAGGGATATTATCCCCAAGAAGGAGATCAAAAAAATCAAGATGGCGACCCCCAACTATGTTATCGACACCCCCCTCCCCTATTTTTTCCTGCTCCCCAAAATTGATTGCATTTCAGACAACCTTCCTAAGAATTGCTTTCAGTCTTTTGGAAGCATGACTTGACTTGTTTTCTTTTTTTCTCTCCTGAAGAGTTTCTTCCTTTGCACTCTTTTATCTTTTTATCTAATATACTGTAAGGCACAGACTCCTTTTCCTACGTTCGTATAGAAAATGCTGTGGGCATTGTTGTGCATAAAAAATGGGTCTAACGGCTTTAATGAATTAAAATAACAGAATTTAAAAATGTGCACTTTTGGGGTGGTGGTTATGTGCAGAGAAGTCTGGATGTAATTGTGCAGCTAGGGAACACATCTGGAGAGCATCAGGTTGAGGAAGGTTGCGTTCCAACAGTCTGGTCATATATGCACAATCCTGTGAGTCCATTAAAAATATTGAGCAGTAAGGTTCACATGATAGAAACAATCCCAGCTAAAATATGTACATAACTGTATACAGTATACAACTGTAGTCCTCGTCTTATAACAGTTCATTTAGTGAGTGTTCAGACTTACAACAGCACTGAAAAAAGGGACGTATGACCATTTTTCACACTTCTGACTGTTTCGGCATCCCCATGGTCACGTGATCAAAATTCAGATGCTTGGCAACTGACTCATATTTATGACGGTTGCAGTGTCCCGGGGTCACGTGATCCCCTTTTGCGACCTTCTGACAAGCAAAGTCAATGGGGAAGCCAGATTCACTTAACAACCGTATGACTAACTTAACAAATGCAGTGAGTCACTTAACAACTGTGGCAAGAAAAGTCATAAAATAGGGCAAAATTCATTTATTATAATAATAATAATAACAACAATAAAATTATTATTATAAATAAAATAATAAATAAAGACATTTAACAAATGTCTCACTTAGCAACAGGAACGTTGAGCTCAATTGTGATTGTAAGTTAAGGACTACCTGTATAAATATAAAATATGTACCTAAACATCCTGGATTGATCAATTTAATCCGTTTTTTCCTTAGTTCTTCCTGGTCCTTTCTACCCTCTTTCTCCTGGAACTAGTTGGGTTGCTAGTTTTTTTCACTTGCCGGGATAAGGTAAGGATCCTTATTTTCATATATTTAGAAAAATTAGAAGGAATAGGGGCAGAAGAGATTGCTTAAAGAAAAGCCTCATCGCTCTGCATTCCAGTGATTATGGCATCAACAATATCAGAAATGTGTTTCACGATATGAATTCCCAGTATCCAAAGAGGTATGTAATAATACAGACTGAACATCTATCTCAATTTCACGGAATGAGGAAAGAATCCATTATCCAGGTACTGTGTTTCCCCCAAAATAAGACCGGGTCTTATATTAATTTTTGCTCCAAAAAGACGCATTAGGGTTTATTTTCCAGTTAGGACTTATATTTGGGGAAAATACGGTACTAAATGAGTCCGTCTGGCTGACAATCATAACTGGGGCTTATTTTGGGGGTGGGGCTTATATTACGAGCATCCTGAAAAATCATGCTAGGGTCTTATTTTCGGAGAAAAACAGTAGTCCTTGACTTTCAACCATTCTTTAGACATTATTTGAAGTTACAACAACTTATGACTGGTCGTTGCAATTACAAACGTTGCTGCATCCCCAGTCACGTGATCAGAATTCTGGCAGCAGGCAACGGACATGTACTTAAGACGGGTTGCAGCATCCTTTGGTCATGTGATCACCATTTGAGACCTTCCCAGCCAGCTTCTGACAAGCAAAATCAATGGGGGGAAGTTAGATTTGCTTAACAACCAAATGATCCACTTAAAAACTGCAGTGATTCACTTAATAACAACTGCACTGATTCACTTAATAACCATGGCAAATAAAATCGGATGCAACTCATTTAAGAAACTGCCTTGCTTATGAATTCTGGTCTCAGTGGTGGTTGTAAGTAGAGGGCTACTTCTATGGACTTAATTCTTCATTTCCATACCTTAAAGGTGACAAAGCTACAGCTCAGGTTTTACACCCTCAAACATTTCCTTTGACGAGGTAGAGCACATATTCATTTTTTAAAAAATAAAATAATTGGGAGAAACAATTATTGTCCTGGCTAAGTCATCTTCTTTGCTTCTGCATGGTCAAGAGATCAGGTCAGTCATACAAAGTGTGGTGCTATATACAGTATCAGAAAATGCAATATTTAATAGTCATATACCAATGTAGTCATACTATACATCCGTTCCTACCTTAATGTGTCCAGAACTGATGATGATGATGATATGAGAGAGAGAGAAAATATGCAGGTTTACTTTCAACCTCTCCTGTTTTCCAACTGCAGGTCTAAGAAACCTGTTAAGAAACTGGAAAATTTGCATCTGAGCATAGAATAGGGTTTCTCAAACTCAACAATATATGGACTTCAACTCCCAGAATTCCCCCAGCCAGACACGAACTACATGTTGTAGTATGTCCCAGCAAGCAAAGGTGCCCTTTTATAGGATACTCCATTCCATGTCCATACACAAACTTGTTGGCTTGTTTTGAAGTTTCCCATCTCATAAAAGTTCCCTTTAATCAGATTACTTAATGTTTGTGTCCTGGGTAACGGTATTTTGATAATCTAAAAGGTGATATTAAAAGAACAGACTGAAGTGTTAAATACAGGTGGTCCTCGACTTACAACAGTTCATTTAGTGACCGTTCAACATTACAGCGGCACTGAAAAAAGTGAGATGACCATTTTTCACACTTACGACCGTTGCAGCATCCCCATGGTTAAATGATCAAAATTCAGTTGCTTGGCAACTGACTCGTATTTATGACGGCTGCAGTGCCCCGGGATCAAGTGATCAGCTTCTGCGACCTTGTGCCAAGCAAAGTCAATGGGGAATCCAGATTCATCTAAGAACCATTTTACTAACTTAATGAATGTGATGATTCACTTAACAACTGTGGCAAGAAAAGTTGTACAATGGGGCAAACTCACTTAACAAATGTTTCACTTAGCCACATAAATTTTGGGCTCAGTTGTGGTCGTAACTCGAGGACTACCTGTATACAAATATGGCTTGCAAGTATATGAAATATTTTAATATCAGGTTTCCCTGTCTCTCTAACGCCAGGGGTAGGCAACCTTGGCTCTTTTATGACTTGTGGACTTCAACTCCCAGAATTCCTGAGCCAGCCATGCTGAGGAGAAAGGGAGAGGTTTCCATGCTGAGCCATGCTGACTCAGGAATTCTGGGAGTTGAAGTCCACAAGTCATAAAAGAGCCAAGGTTGCCTACCCCTGCGTCTAACCAGTCCAAAGTACCCTGTTTCAGCATAGATCATTCCAACTCCCCTCAATTGTTTGGGAGAAGGCTTCTTAATCACCACTGTGAGGACTGAAAACTTGGTTCAGCAATTCCCCCCCCCCCAGACATTTACTTGAAACACTAAAAAAAAATCATTTGGTACATGTACATATGTCTCTCCTCCAGTTTGATCAATATGCTCAGTCTAACCTCAAGGAAGGACTCAAGCTCTACGGTACAGAAGACAATGTGGGATTAACCAAAGCCTGGGACCTTGCGCAAAATGAGGTGTGTAAAAAACTGTTCAGTGCGGTACCTACCTGGTTTGAAACCCTTGGGAGTTTTTCCTGACATCAGGCACAAACACACACATGTCCCCCCCCCCCGCTTTCCTTCTTATCTTCTTGCTTTACAGTTTCGTTGTTGTGGGGTACGGAACTACACCGATTGGTTTGAGGTGCGGAATGGCACATGGGTTCCCGAGTCCTGCTGCTTACAGCGAAGCGATGGTTGTCAAAGGGACAGTGCCAGCTGGTGGAAAGAGGTGAGGTGGCAGATTGTGCTGAGGGTGATTGATACCGAGAGAAGAGAATATATGTAGCTTAGGCTTGAACTGTGGAGTCCTTGGCGCTCTCTGAGCTTGGTAGTTTCGTTGCAGATGTTTCATTACCAAACTAGGTAACATCATCAGTGCACGGAGATTATTGGGAATTCCCTTCCCTGCAGTGGTTTCCAATCTGGCACCTTTTCTAAGAGAGTCTGTGTAAGGTTCTGCCTCAGCTGTCCCCTCAGGAAAGCATGGCTCTTGAAACAGGCATCATTTCAAAAGGGATCTTTTACTAAGAGAAAGTGGTTGCAAGGAAGTAAGGCGGAATCTGAAGTTCCCTGCAAAAGCATTAAGCTAAAACTCCCATTTCCCCAGCCCCACCCCAATGCCCCACCCTATCAGGAGCCCATCCGCTGGTGTGAAGATGTGAGAACTTCCAGCTGAAAAGGTGATAACCAGCCATTCTCTGGGGCCTCCTCCTTACTAGCCAGCAGGAGTCAAAGCAGATGGCCCTGAGGGTTTCCCCCCCCCTCCCTATTTCCCAATTTGGAAACATCCTCAATCCACAATAACTCCTGCTCCCCCTCCCCTAGGAATGGCAGCGTTCCGATAGGGACCTGACACTCTGTAAAGCAGGGGTCTTCAAACCTGGCCCTTTTATGACTTTGTAGACTTCAACTCCCAGAATTCCTCAGCCAGCATGCCTGGCTGAGGAATTCTGGGGGTTGAAGTTCACAAGTCATAAAAGGGCCAAGTTTGAAGACCCCTGCTGTAAAGATTCAACTGCCAGACTGAAGCACAAGAGAATTGCGGGAGGCCTGCAAACATCTCCTTCCTGCATGGATGACCTTCCAGGTTCCTCAACCCCAGTGCTCCATTGAGTTTGTTTATGCAACGATGCACAACCTGAAATTCCGCCTTGCAGCTGGTTGTCCTCTCCTCTGCGTGTTTATGATTTTAAGGATGTCTTAGCAATTTCAACATTAGATAACAATAGTGTTTGTGTGTGTGTGTGTGTGTGTGTGTGAACATGTAAAGATAGCCCTCGACTTGCGACCATGATTGAGCCCAAAATTTCTGTTGCTAAGTGAGACAGTTGTTATATGAGTTTTGCCCTGTTTTATGATCTTTCTTGCAAGTGATTAAGTGAATCATTGCAGGTGTTAAGCTAGTAACACGGTGGCTAAGTGAATCTGGCTTCCCCATTGGCTTTGCTTGTCAGAAGGTTGCAAAAGATGATCGCATGACCCTGGGACACTGCAACCGTCATAACTACATGCCAGTTGCCAAGCATCTGAATTCTGATCATGTGGTCATGGGGATGCTGCAATGATTTTCAAAGCGTGAAAAATGTGTGACATGAGTTTTGCCCCATTTTACCACTTTTCTTGCCACATTGGTTAAGTGAATCACTGCAGTTGTTAAATTAGTACCACGGTTGCTAAGTGGATCTGGTTTCCCCATTGACTTTGCTTGTCAGAAGGTTGCAAAAGGGGATCACACGACTGACTCCAGGACACTGCAACCGTCATAAACGTGGGCCGGTTGTCAAGCATCCGAATGTAAATCACGTGACCCTGGGGATGCTGCCAGGGTCGTCAGTGTGAAAAACGGTCATAAGTCAATTTTTTTTCAGTGCCATTGTAACTTTGAACAGTCACTAAACGAACAGTTGTAAGTCGGGACTACCTGTATGTACAGATCTCTAGTTCCAATTCTAAAGTAGAGACAACCTTCTTTTTCTGATTCCTGTCATGTTTCCCAAATTTACTTTTGAAGGTATAATGTCTCTATGTTCAAGGAGCACCTGAAAAGTGCTAGGGGCCATTACTTGCTGATCTTTTCCAGGAGCAGAGTTAATGGCAATAATATAATACAGGTAGTCCTCGACTTACAAACGGTTCATTTAGCAACTGTTTGAAATTACAACAGCACTGAAAAAAGTGACTTATGACCATTTTTCATACTTACGACCATTACAGCATCCCCTTGGCCACATGATCAAAATTCAGATGCTTGGCAGATGACTCATATTTATGATGGTTACAGTGTTCCAGAGTTATGTGATCCTTTCTTGAGACCTTCTGATAAGCAAAGTCAAGGGGGAAGCCAGAGTCACTTAAGAACTGTTACTAACTTAACAACTGCATTGATTCACTTAACAACTGTGGCAAGAAAGGTCATAAAATGGGGCAAAATTCACTTAACAACTGTCTTGCTTAGCAACAGAAATCTTGGGCTCAATTGTGGTTGTAACTTGAGGACTACCTTTATACAAATAGTCCTCAACTTATAATCACAAATGGGACCAGAATGTTTATTGCTAAGCAATACGGTTCTTAGGTGAGCTGCGCCCGATGTACAACCTTTTTTTGCCACAGTTGTTAAATGAATCACGCAGTTGTTAAGTGAATCCTGCTTGACTTTGCTTGCTGAAAGCCAGCTGGAGAGGTCACAAATGGTGATCACCTGATCCTGGGACACTGCAAAAAATGTGATTACATGTTGGTTGCCAAATGTCTGAATGTTGATCCTGTGACCATGGGGATGCTGTGATGCTGTGTGTGAGGACTGATTGTAAGTCACATTTTTCAGTGCTGTTGTAACACTGAACAGTGACTAAAAGAATGGCTGTAAGTCGAGGTTTACCTGTATGGGATATTCCTCCCAAGGTTTCCTAACCACTGTTTTATGGGCTTCTCTTTATTTTCCTTGCAGCCTTGCTATGAGAAGGTGAAACGCTGGCTGGCGGAGAACATCTTTGCAATGGGCATTTTTGCTGCCTGTATCATTGTTGTCCAGGTGAGATGGTCAGAGCACCAATGGCAGATGGAGTAACCTAGACCAATGTTTTTCTCAATCTTGGCAACTTTAAGATATGTGGACTTCAACTCCCAGAATCTGGGAGTGGGAAGTCCATACATCTTAAAGTTGCCATGGTTGAAAAACACTGACCTAGACATGTAGCAAGATTTCCTTGAAAGATCTCTATTTTCATCCCAAAGAGCAAGGGTGGGGGACGATGGCCTTTTTATGACTTATGGACTTCAGCTCTCAGGAATTCTGGGAATTGAAGTCCACAAGTCACAAAAGGGCCATCCCCCACCTCTGACATAGAGCAAGGGAATGCAAGCATCTCTCCCACTCCTCTTGGGGAGGTTATTTTTTCCTGAATTCCTCAAAGTTAACACCTACAAATCTGAATGCACAATTTTCAGTTGAATGAGGAACAAGTAAAAATGGCCTTGCAACCTTCCCCTAGATTTAATGTACTTTTTTTTTTTGCTTAATCCTCTTTAACCTAAAATAAAGCAGTAGACATTTAAATCTTTGCCTGCTCAGAGGGTACCATACATCACCTCAAGCCTCCTGCTGCACTTGGAGGATAAAAAGAAATATGCACCACAAAGTGTGATTTTTTTTCTTTTAAAAAAATGGAGACTACATATCATGAGAAAAAGAGCAAAGACCAGGCAGAAGAAAAGCCAACTGTACAGCTCACTAAAGTTATGTAGGTTCAACGAAGGCAGCATGTTATGTTTAGGTCATATAATGTGCAAGGCAGCAATGAGATCAGAAAAGCAGTATGTACATTAAATATAAAAATAATGCAAAGGATTTAAGTTTTTGGCCAGCTGTTAAAAAGCCAGTTCCACTGGTTTCCAAGATTTCATCAAGCATGGCTTACGCTTCATAGTATTTATCTGGGTTTTAACATATCCAAACTACAAAACTTTCAATGGCCACTGGATGGCAGGAAAGAGGTAAATTTTCAGCATTCCTCTGCTGACATCTAGTGTTTGCATAATTTTACAAGTCATAGCCTAGCTGCAGATCTGATACCATAGAACAGGGGTGTCAAACTGCCGGCTGCATCATGCAGAGGCCGCGCCCACCCCAGCTCTGGCAATGCAAAAAAAGTTGCGATACGGCACAATGTGTCACATGACGTGGTGAGTTTGACACCCGTGCCATAGAAGGAAGATAATAGAACTGGCTTAAGTTACTTTTTAAATGTGACCAACACCCAGAGAAAATATTCAGCTCACTAAAATTTGTTTGGTTTCTATCCTGCCTTTTCCTTCAGGAGCTCAAGGCCTCATATATAGTGTCCCTTCCTGCCTTTTTATTCCCACAATCACTAGTGATGGAGAAGGAGTGGCAAAAACTGCCAGGGAATTTCTTTGGCTGAGGTAAACCTGAACCTGAGTCTCCCACAGTGTCAGCAGCACCCTGGATGTTATATCCCCACCAGATGCTCTAAAGTGGCCTTCTCCAACCAGATCCCTGTAATTTTCAACCTATGTGGAGAGTGCCAGGCTGAGGAAACTTGTGTTACTAGCATAGTATGTACTACCTGTTCTTGCACTATCCAAAATTCCATCAAGGCAGCAAGATGGCTGGTAGAAAAGGTGCGAAGGGCCCTGCCTGCTCCATTCACTTTCTAGTTAAACCTGGTTAAACTTAAGTTTGAAAAAGAGAGGGGGGAGAAAGTACACCTTCTGTACCCATCCATTGCTGCTCAAAACTGAAGATCTTCTGATGAACTAGGTCATATGGGGCTAGGCTTAGAACGGTGTTTCTCAATCTTGGCAAATTTAAAATGTGTGGACTTCAACTCCCAGAATTCCTCAGCCACTACAGGGATTGGGGAATTCTGGGAGTTGAAGTCCAAAATTTTAAAGTTGCCAAGAATGAGAAGCATTAGCTTAGAATATTATCAGTTAGTTTCTACATGTCCAAGCAGTGAGATTACTTCATGGCCCAAGCCAAGAGCTGGCAGTACTTGCTTGTGTTTTGGAGCAGACAAGGAACAGGCATTTGCAAGAGATAAAGAGTACCATAAGCTGGGCTAGGGCTTCTGTTCTTTTTCTGACTAAATCTTTCTCTATTCCTTTAGGTCTTGGGTATCGTGTTCTCTATGCTGATGTACTGCCAAGTTCGGAGGGTAGAGAAATACTATGACTGACTCCATCCAAGTCCATTCCATGTCCTTTCAAACTTGGGGACATGAGATGCAGAAGGATCAAGAGCATTTTTCGCTCCTCTGGAGTTTTTTTGCATTGGTCCCTTCCCGCATCTTCTTTCAGTTTCTCTTGTTCAGGTGAAAGCCAGTTCTGATGCTTGGTGGGTTCATACCATGTGTGCAAGAGGGGTTCTCTCTTCCCATAATAACCAATTCTCCTGAGGAACTTCATCTCTGTTTCTATTGTCCATTAAGTTTAACTCCTAAGCAAAGCTCTTCTCTACATCTTGACTTCTCCCTATATTTTATGATGTGGTCCCTCCAACCTCCTGCTTTGTATACAAGAATAAAACAAGCACCAATAAAACAATATTTATCTTTTAGATAGTGCATTTGGTCCCTGTTGTCTATTTGTAGTTTGTGTTATGATTTAGTTGCACCTATAACTGTATTTTAAAAAGGCTGGGAGGTTGACTAAAAACTTGAAATTGGCTGAGTAAAAACTTCTTAGAATTATACATATTATTCATGTCCCATTTTCCTTGACAAAAGCAAAAATGAATTTAATGGCAACATTGATGGGAAAAGTGGCAGTATTTCATCGAACAAAATTCCTGTTGCAGCCCTTCCATTTTAGGCAGTTATAAGAAGTCTTTTCATATTACAAGTAGTCCTCGACTTATGACCATAATTGAGCCCAAGATTTCTGTTGCTAAGCAAGACAGTTATGCCCCATTTTATGACCTTTCTTGCCACAGTTGTTAAGTGAATCACTGCAGTTGTTCAGTTAGTAACACAACTGTTAAGTGAGTCTGGCTTCCCCATTGACTTTGCTCGTCAGAAGGTCGCAAAAGGTGATCACATGGCCCCGGGACGCTGCAACCGTCATAAATATGAGTCAGTTGTCAAGTATTTGAATTTTGATCCCATGACCATGGGGACGCTGCAACAGTCATTAGTGTGAAAAATGGTCGTAAGTCAACTTTTTTCAGTGCTGTTGTAACTAAACAGTCACTAAATGAACTGATGTAAGTCCAGGACTATATTACTTGGGAGTGCAATTTCAATGCTTTTAACTTTCTGGAGACTTCCCTGGTGTGTGTGTGTGTGTTTTTTTCATTTAAATTATCTTTCTCTAACTTGTGCTTCAGAACTCCAGCAACACTGCTGATTTCTACCTTAAAAACTCAGAAAGACAATACAGCAAAAGGAGCTGGTAAAAGACAACTTTTTTATTATTATTATTATTATTGGCTTATAGGCTGGCAGGAAGGAGAAAAAAAATATCCTCTCTCTTCCAATTCACCAATCATCTTTGGACAAAAATAGAGGGTTCGGGCCAAAAAATGGCTCTTGAAAATCTGATACAAAAGTAGGCTGGGGGTGGAGGGGGATCGGTCCGAGGCTGTACGCAGCTCCTTAGACCCTCTTTCGCATCCCACCTGCCACAGGGTGGAAGGGCACGTTGGCGCCGACCTCCCCAAGAGTAAAAAGGACCCTGAAATTGTACTCCTGAAAACGGGGGAGAGATTTACACGTGGGAGAAAGGAGAACAAAGAACGGCAAAATGGCACCGGCCCTTCCTTCCATTCACTGTTCCCCCGAAGGGACAGTTAATTTTAAACCAAAGTATACACAAGCCCGGTTTGTGTGCAGAGGATCTTCTTTTAAGACACTTACTGGGGAGGGGAAAAAAGAGAGATGGAGAATTTGTAAGAACTTGCTGCAGAAAGATTGGTGGGTGGGTGGGGTGGGGGTGGCAGAGGCAGGGCACAGTGGTAGAGCTACTTTTGTCAGGGTGTCTCTAGTGTTCCTGTCTTTGTGTGCGTGTAGTTTTGTCAAGGTGTGTCAGAAGCCCCTCTCAGAAGAGCTGCTGTAGCTAAGTCAGTGTTTCTCCACAACCTTGGCAGCTTTTAAGATGTGCGGCCTTCAACTCTCAGAATTCCCCAGCCTTCTGGGAGTTGAAGGCCGCACATCTTAAAAGCTGCCAAGGTTGTGGAGAAACGCGGATCTTAGCATTCAAATCACAGAAGCTGAGGCTTCTCGGTTGGAAAAAAAAAAAAGAGGTAATTAACCCCTCCGGCCCATCTGTAGTGTGAAACTGAGGTTACCCATTTTAAATTAAAGCTTGTGGGAGCCAAGGCCGGAGGGGAGGACAGAATTTGAACGGTATGGCTTGAGAGGAGCTCTGAACCCTGTCTACCGATTTTTTGGTAGTGGAGGAAAATGGCGCCGAGGCGGGAGGAGCAATGGCCAGATCTATTCAATATTTCCGCTGCAGCTTCTGGAAGTCACTGGTGTTCAGGCGTGGCCGAGGCAGATCCCCAAACATCTCTGTGCCGTCCGAAACCCGCAGCACCAAAGCTCTCATGCTGGCGGCAATCTTCTCGAGGTCAGGAGACGAATGCTGCGAAGAGGAATGGAAGTGAGAAAACGGAGAACGGGTTTGCTTCTCCTCCTGCATCTCCCCAAATTTCCTCGACTGCTTCCCTTGTGACTCTGACTTCTCTTCCACCATTACAGATAGTCCTCGACTTACAACAGTTCGTTCAGTGACCGTTCAAAGTTACAACAGCCCTGAAAAAAGGGACTTATGATGACCATTTTTCACACCTTACAACCATTGCAGCATCCCCATGGTCACGCGATCAAAATTCAGATGCTTGGCAACTAATTCATATTTATGAGGGTTGCCGTGTATGGGGTCACGTGACCTTTTGCGACCTCCCGATCAGCAAAGTCAATGGGGAAGCCAGATTCGCTGAACAATTATGTTACTAACTTCACAATTGCAGTGGTTCACTTAACAACTGTGGCAAGAAAGGTCGTAAAATGGGGCAAAACTTACTTAACCAATGTCTCAGCCACAGAAATTTTAGGTCTCAGCTGTAGTCATAAGTCGAGGACTTTCTTCTACAGCAGTTCATACTCTTAATTAAGAAGACAAAAAGAACCAACCTGGAAAGCTGATTTTCTACACAAAATGCTCATTACAGGTAGTCCTCAACTTACAGCCATCCATTTAGTGACCATCCGAAGTTCCAACAGCTTTGAAAAAGTGACTTATGACTGGATTCTCAGAGTTATGACTGTCCCAAGGTCACATGATCAAAATTTGGATGCTGAGTAATAGGCATGTATTTTAAGATAGTTGCAGCATCCTGGGGTGATGTGATTGCCAGTTGTGACCTTCCCAGTTGGCTTCCAACAAACAAAGTCATTGGAGGAAGCTGGATTCTCTTAACAACTGTGTGATTCTCTTAACGATTGCAGTGATTTGCTTAACCATGGCAAAAAAAAGGTTGTGAAATTGGGTGTGAGTCATTTAATTGCCTTGCTTAGCGATGGGAATCCTGATCTTAATTGTGATCGTAAGTCAAGGACTATCTATATACCATTATATACCATTACCTGCTCAAAGGGATGAAAACTTTTAACGTGATTAAAGAACTGCAAGCCACTTCTGATTTTTCTCCAGAAACTGATTTGAAGCCCCTTTTTTGTAAAGTCTTTTCCTCTGAAGTATCTAACAGTGGGATTTCCCTTTTCCTCATTATACCTACCTAAGTGGTTTATGGGTAAATGACGCTCGGTGTAGGGATAATTGAGAAAGAACAAATAAAGCCAAAAGTCACAACTGAACTAGGCACAATTGAACGGTCAAGATAGTGGACAGAGAGCCAACTCTTAAACCAGTGTTTCCAAACCTTCCAAATTGAAGGGGCGTGGACTTCAACTCCCAGAACTCTCAGAAATGGCTACGCTGGCTGTGGAATTCTTGGAGTTGAGGTCCACATACCTGGAAATCGCCAAGGTTGGGAAACTTTGCATTAGGCTGTTGCATTTCTATGATTTGCTGTTCCAAACTATGAAAAATAGTTTGGTGGGGCCCAATGCCCTGCTCAGTCCAGAAACCCATATGAAAGCACGGCTAACAAATTGCTGCCTGTGCTTTCTTTAAACACATCTAATGCAGGGACCCACAACCTGTTTGGGTATTTGGCTTGAACTGCTGCTCTTACTGTAAGAAAGTCTTCTGCACAATTCATTCTGCCTGCTTTGATCTGCCTTCCTGTAACCTGAGAGCATTTTCCTGTGTTCCATTCTTTTGGGATGATGAAAAACAGATTTTTAAACTTTTTCTGCAAGGCCTTATTTCAGGTGCTTGGAAATCTTATCAATTCGCCTCTCGCTCATCTTTTCTAAAGCACAAATATATAAAGCTCCCTCAGACTCTCTTCAAAGACGTAATTTTGTCCCTGAGCAGACTCCTTTAACATGTTGCAAGTCTCCCTTAAAAGGTGGCAGCCAGAAATGCAAAATATGCTCAAGAGGGTCACTCAAATTTGTAAACATATCACTACGTCAGGACGGTACAATTTTTCACTTTTAAAAAACAAGGGAATTTGTACACACACCCCTCCTCCCCCGAAAGCATAATATATATTTATTCAGGCCCCCAATCACAATCGCTTCCAAAAAATGAGGGAACTCTTCTCTGATGGCATCACCCTCATGTCTTCTCAGGCTGAAAAGACCAGCGGGGAAGTCGAGTCTCTTGATTGGGAAAAGGTTGCCTAAAAGCCCTTGGAATCTAATCAGGCTTTTATGCTGAATTAAGCATTTTGTTCTCTACTTTCAGACTTGAGACAGGCTCAGCCACAACAACCCCCTCTCAAGGATTTTATTACAGGTAGTCCTTGACTTATGACCACAACTGGGACCAGAATTTCCACCCTGAAGCAAAGTGGTGGTGAAACGAATCGTGCCTGATTTATGCCCCCCCCCTTTTTTCCCCAGCCACGTTTGTTAAGCAAATCGCCGCAATTAAGCGAAACAGGTGGGTTGTTAAGCAAATCCAGTTTTCTTCATTGATTTTGTTTGTTGGGAAGTTGGCTGGGAAAGTGGTAAATGGCGATCGCATGACCCCTGGGACATTGCAATTGTTGTAAATACATGCCGGGTTGCCAGAATTTTGATCGCTAACCATGGGAATGCTGTGGAAGTTATAACGTAAGTGTGAGGACCAGCCAGCCGGAAGTCATATTTTTCAGTGCCGGTGTAACTTTGAACGATCACTAAATGAATGGTTGTAATTCAAGGACCACCTGTACTTAGACGGCAAGGCTCCAGTGACACCCAAGGAAAAAGAAAGTGTCCCAACAGCCCTTCTGCTTCTCCAGAGGACAGACTCCCAAGGAGCACATCCTCACTTTGACCCACCTTACTGTTCTCTTCGTCAGAGGATCGCATCTCTTGGCGTTGCTCTTTAAAGCCCCAGATGGGCACGGAGACTGGGAGGGATTTGGCATACTGATGGCTTGGGGGTGGAGGAGCTGTCTGTCCTGGAGCCTCCTCACTCAGACTCCCATCTGAGAAAAAGTGGGGATTTGGAAAAAAAAAAAAAAAAAAAGCTTAGACCAACTGTGCAACATTTGAAACAAAGAGCTGTAGGCATCCGAAGCCTGATCTAAAACCAGGAGTGGCCTGGTTATGATTAATCCCTTTCATTTTGTTGAATTACAACTCCCAGAATCATTAATCTTGGGCCACGTTTGGCTGAAGCTACCGAGAGTTGCGATTCAACATTTAGAGCCAGAGGTAGGCAACCTTTTAGGACAAAGGCACATCTGGAATTTTGACAGCATGTGCCAGATGCACTTTCCCTGCCAGTCACAAAACACTCATTTACTAAGAGGTTCTCTATCACGCCAGTGTGACCTTGATAAGCCCAAGGGGATTCCTGCAAATAGATACAAAGCTGCAGGCAAGTGCGTTGTTGTGCAGCATGTTGCCTTCCTTTTTTCTTATGACAAGCCTCTTTCAAAAGTGGGCAGCAGTGGAAGGGTCCAGCTACACACTAATGTCTACAAGCTACCTCAGATCCTCCATCTCTCTGAACTTTATTCAAAAACTTTCCAAGTGTGTACAAGAATGTGTTAATCTTTGGCATAGATTATACATTCTTGAAGATATTTTTTATCAAGTAACATCTGGAATGCTCATTTTTAGATCTGGCCAAGGCTATTCTCATTCAGCACTTCTCCATATTCTGTTTCCTGAAAATCCCAGGAAGCCAGAGATTGATTCATCAGTAGAGCAACCTTAAATCTATACATTAAAACTTCCTCTCACCCTGTAATATAGTTTCAATTCCAAAGAGAACTGAAGATCTAGAAAAGACAAATGAAATGAAGCATCTCCCTGGGGCTTCAAATATCATTATAGTCAATTAATAAAGTTTTCCATTTATGGCAGCCTTCCTTAATCTGGCACCTTCCAGTCCCACTGCAAATACAGTTCCCAGAATTCCCCAGCTCTCATGGCCAAAGACAGGAAATCCTGGTTGCTGGATTGAATACTGGTAAAGTGGAGATGGCTGTCATAAAGCATTCAAAGCTTCTGAGTTTTTGAAAACTCAAGTGATAATATACAGATTATTTACAAAAGTGTCAAATGTATAAATAGTGAGGAGTTATAACTCGTAATATACAAACTGTGGAGAATGACAGTAAATATAAATAGGGAAAAAGTTGAGAACAAGTCTTCCCAAGTAAATAAATTGGATCCACTTAGACATGCCTAGCAGTCTCATTAAAGACTAATTAGACCAAGCAATTAAGGGAGCCAACTGGGTAGAGAAGACATAGCCCCACATATTAGGCAGATCTCTGTTTAATTATCCCTCACATTGATATCATTTCTCCAGGGAATAGACAAAGCAGTTCCCCCTTTCTTTCTCTTCCCTCAACAAATTTGCAAAGTATGCTAGACTAGCCAAAGTCATCCAGTGAATGGCTGAAGAGGTTTTTTTTATTCTCTTAGCCACTAAAACTATGCTTGTTACAGTACAGGTAGTTCTCGACTTACAACAGTTCTTTTAGTGACCGTTCAAAGTTACAACAGCTCTGAAAAAAAGCGACTTATGACCATTTTTCACATTTACGACCATTGCAGCATCCCCATGGGCACCTGGTCAAAATTCAGACACTTGGCAGCTGACTCATACTTATGACGGCTGCAGTATCCCAGGGCCATGGGATCACCTTTTGCGACCTTCTGACAAACAAAGTCAGTGGGGAAGCCAGATTCGTTTAACAACCGTGCTAGTACCTTAACAACTGCAGCGATTCACTTAACAACTGTGGCAAGAAAGGTCATAAAATGTGTCAAGTTTCACTTAACTGTTTCGTTTAGCAACAGACATTTTGGGCTCATTTGTGGTCGTACGTTGAGGACTACCTGTAATTGAACCTCACTAAGCTGTCAAGAAGATCCTTACAACAAATGAGGACCTCATGGAAGAAGCTGAAACCAAAAATTCACAGGACGTTTGGACTAATCTAGTAGACTAGGATCATTCTGAGAAGGAAGGATACCTATTCCATAGCAAGAATAGGGAAAAACTCAAAGGATTAGCTGGGTTCAGTGTTGTCTCTCTTACACAGTGTTACTTCACTTACCGTCAGTGCTCTCCACATCGGAATCAAAAAAAGGCTCATAATCTTGGCTTGGAGAATCTTCGTCCATCACAAACAGACCTAAAAATGGATTGTTATCTTAAAATGTAGAATGACAGTGGCTGTCCATAAAAGGATCCCTCATGTTACACCCCTGTCCCTCAACATAAACGTTGGTTATCATATTTTATCCCCCAGCTGAATAGAAATGCTGCCTTTCTCATACTACCTTTTTTTTTTAGAATTCTTTGTTTCCAAAAATAATACCATCACAGTTGGAAGCTATCAACCAGCTTGCACGAACATCAAGGTTTTCTAAATACAGCACAAGTGATGGGGTGTGTGTTTGAAACAAAGATCAGTTAGAACCAATCATGCTCACTATAATAGTTTTCAGCAACTGACTTGGAACCTGAAACAAAGCACACTTCAATGGCTGCTTGAAAATCCTACTTTTTATTTTAATTTATAAATTTCCTAGGAAGGCAAGGCAGAAAGTATATATCAACCCTCAGGTGAGGCAAGAACAATATGAGATGGAGGAAAGGATGGAGAAGAAAAATAAGTACACAGTGAAGGAGTTGTCATGGGAGCTTAATAGGCCTCCTCCATTAATAAATGTGGATTAAGGTTTACATTATTGCAATTAAAAGAGTCTGTGGACGTCCCATTCACACAGACTCCTTTCATGTCAGCAGATGATAATAAGACATCTGAAAGGAATGCACCTCAAATATGAGAAGCCAGTTTTAAAAGAAAGATATCACATTGTAGGATATTACAGAGAGCTGAGGTAATGCGGGGGCTAAGATACTAAACTAGACAGTGTTAGGCCATGAGTTCTAGTCCTCCCTTAGGCATGGAAGCCAGCTGGAGGACTTTGAGCCAGACAATCTCTTCAGCTTAACCCACCTCAGGATTGTTGTTGTGAGGAAAATGGGAGATGAGAGAATTACGAATGCTATAACAATGTATTTTATATTATGTATAAAACAAAGGTGGGATATGTCAAATAATGTTATAGCACATATTTCTGCTTATACAAGTAGTTCTCGACTTACAACCATTCATTTAGGAACCATTTGAATGGCACTAAAAAAATGACTTATATTGTTTTATTATATTAGGCTAAAATGTAATGGTTTTAAAATACATAAAGTTATGTTCATTTATAAAATATGTATGCAAAACAGAATAATAAGAGATAGAATTTAAACAATTTATATTGTAGGAATGCTCGAATTGTATATTATATGTTTATGTAAGATTAAATTGAAATAGGTTAATTGAAAGTTAGTTAAGCCTGAAAACGGGTGAAAATATGATTGACAGTTTTTGTTTTTTGTTATTGTTTTTTTTTCCTTTTTTCTTTTTCTGATTGATAAAATAGAGAGGGAACCTTTAAAGAAGTAGTTTAAATTGTATATGTATGACTGTATTTTTTGTTTTGTTCTATGGAGTGCCCTATCTCCACGATGTGTCGTAAGCACTTGGCTGTAAAACAAAAACAAATTAATAAAAAACTTGTTATTGAAAAAAAAAAAAAGACTTATGACTGGGACTCACTTTTACAACGGTCACAGTATCCCCCACTGTCATGTGATCAAAATTTGGGCACTTGGTAATAGGCATTTATGATGATTGCAGTGTTTGCAACCTTCCCAGCCAACTTCTGACAAGCAAAGTCAATGGGAGAAGCCAGATTCACTGAACAACTATGGCAAAAAGGTCATAAATAGAAGCATGATTCACTTAACAACCCCCTTGCTTAACAATAGAAATGCTGGTCCAAATTGTGGTCATAAGTTGAGGACTATCCACATAACGCCTCAATGCAGCTTATAAAGCTACAACGAAGTATAAAACGTGAAAACAATGAAATCAAAATCAATAGTTAAAAAGGCTTAGCAAAAGAGATTCTTTTTTACCTACTTAAACTCTAGAAGAGCGGGGAGGCCAAACAGGCTTCCCTGGAGATAGCCTTTCATACATGAAAGATACGTGCGCAACCTAATGTTCTGAGGCAGTAAATGTTCTGTTCCTTCTCTGGACTTTGGCTGTTCTGGATTGCTCCACAGTTACTTGCTGAACAACCAGGATCAGAACAGTCTGAAGGAAGAATGGAATATTTCAAGATGCTAAGCTTTGCATAACTAATGACCTACTTTTCCAGCAAGTCAAAACATACTATCAACCAGCGTGATTTTATAGTCGGACTGTTAGATCGAATTCTAGAGAGACTATGGTTCCATCCCTCGGTCACAAATCTTATTTAGATCAGCTATTGGCTTTTAGTCTTTCTCAGAGGGGGGTGATGAAGATAACAACAGTGATTGCAGTAGATTGTTTTTTAAACAAGTTTAAACATGCCTCAGTTTGAATATTAAGGTCAACAGAAGAGGCCTTCTTAAAGACATCCCTCTGGCCTCATTTTCCCAGCTCCATTCGTGGGGCTTCTATCTTATTTCCAAACTGTGGGATGCACACTACGCTCCTGCTCTTTCCACCTTTATGAAAGGAGTCTAGACCTTTCCCTTCAGATTTTTCAGTTTCAGCTTTCTTAATAATTCTTGTAATTGTTTTTGAGACATTTTAAGATGTTTTGGCCTTTTGAGTGCTTCATGGGAGGAAATGTAAAATATAAACCATTACAGGAAAAATGGTAGAAGGAAACCATGTTGGCTTGAAAGAAGGACAGAATAAAACCATGACACACCAACAGCATGAGGAAAAGCTTCTCTTCAAATAATCTTACACATCTCCAGGCAAGTGTTCACTATACTCAGATTTGTTTTGCTGAGAGATGAAACTACATCAGTTACTTTCAGGTCACTCCTGAGGGAAGGCAGGAATATGTCAGGGCGGAGACACATAGCACAGTATTTGGTTCAGAGTGTCCTATTCTATGTACTCCAGATTTACTTGTAATCATGTACAGTATATGATAAACACTCCTTATTGTCATCTAGCACATCTGGAGGACCTCCACCGCTGGTGATGCAAAGAGCCTTCAGGCCAATGAGGAAGACTGAAACCTGGCTACAGCCTGCAGGAAATTAGTTGTGCTTCACAAGATAGATTCAGTGGCTCAAAATGGAGCCTACTAGACATAGGACAATGTACTTTGCAAGTTGTAGGCCAACACGCCTCTTCACACAACTCAACAATCCCAGTTAGTATCAAATGGGTTCTCCTAAGCCTGGAAGCTAAAAAATCTTTCTGCACACACATCTTCAGGCTTCCCTCAGGACTGTTGTGTGCATTAAATACACAGCAAGAGAAGCTAAAGGTTCAGAGGGCAAGGTACAAAGACACACCCAACATGGATCCACTAGATGCAGTAGCTAAGACTAGAAGCCATGAAAGTATCCAATCTCCTTTTTCAGGCATGTGCTCACAAGTGACTTCTATCTCTTTCTACAATATGAACAAAGTACCTTTAACAATTCTGAGGATTCTCAAATTAAGCTACATGAAATGCTTCTCAGCACCTGAAAAATTGTTATCTAAAGCTAACTTATTACATCTACATCTGATATGAATTATTGTGACTAGATAAATTCACATCCTTAATATAGCTGTTCTGTATCTTTCAAAAAACAAAACCAATTTGAAATGTTCTACTCCTATATATCAACCTATGAACAAGATCTTCAGCTGAGACTTGGCTCTGAGCTGCAGCAGGTAAAAATACCTGGGACCTTTTTGGCAGAGGATCCCAATTCTGAAACACTCACTCACTCAGGGTTCCATTTTGTTCCCAAAATGAAATTGTTCTTCATTTTTATTAATTATTTTATTGCTTTTTCAGGGGACCTTTAAATGATATGAATTCATTTTTTTTCAGGCTCTGACACACCAACAATTTGTTATTCTGCTTCCTTTTCATTGGCCTTTTAAGCTATAATAAAGTTACCCTGTTAAATTCTTTTTGCTTGCTGATTTGCAAGTCCTTTTTAGCAGAAAAATAAAGTATCAAGGCCAAAAGGGAGATAGAGAGGAATGCAAGGGACTGTGCATAATCGTGTGTTCACTTCATTCTCAAACTGCTACCCACTCTTCTGTCAAACCTAATACCTTGGAGTGTGCCTTCTCACTTCAGCAGAGCGTTTTGTCACAACTGTAACAATAGGAAAGGAAAAGTGCTACTAGTACATAGTGTTTATTCTTGCTTAAAAATGTGATGCGAAGCTAGTGCCTTCAGGCAGCTCACCAAGCCGTAACTCATTGTGACTTTTCTTATTATACAAGTCTACGGTTCTAAAACTATGTTTAAGCAAGTCAAGGTTTGGCACAATGTGTGAATCAGGTTACTTTTCTTAATGGATCCAATTAAAATATAGTCCATTACACTCTTAACTTTACTTATTGTGGACTTTGACATTCAGGCATCTGGTGGTTGGATTTTAACTCCCCTGGGCCTTCTATCCAGATGCTGGCTGGCAGGTATTGGAAGTTATAGTCTGACACATCTGGAGAACACCTGACTAGGTAAGGTTGACCTTTGTTATAGAACTTTATATATATATAAAAAAAGCCATAGGTCTCTTACCTCCATCCTGTAATTTCCAGAGTGCTGTCCAAGCCTGGCTTTTCAAGTAAAGCTTTGGAGTGAGCAGTCTACTGGGTTGATATTTGACAATTATATACTTATTGCAGGCTACTTGAAACGATTTATAGAAAAAACAAGCTATAAATGCAAACTTGTTGCACAGATACATACCAGTAGTGTCACTAGGAGGGTCTCTCCCACCGGATTGTTCCAGTTCAGTCAATGTATTTCTGTCCCCTTCATCATCTTCATCTTCAGGTTCTTGGCCTCCTGAAGCCTGAGGCAAGCCCCCCTGGAAGGTAGGCGTCCTGTGTGGGGCAAGTTCATCTGGAGCACAAGTAGGAGGGTAACTTTGGGAGTAGGATCCTTGTGGGGGAGGTGGACGAGGGATTGAGGGAGGGCGGGCAGCATAGGTGAAAGCAGTGGTTTTGTGAACCACTGCGATATCTTCGAGGTAGCGTTGAACGGCCTCTGCTAGAGCCCCACTCCCATGCTGCGCATAGCTGTAGTTGCCAGGGGGTGGTGCCCGGAAGGCTGTGAGCAAAACAATTTCGTTGCCCGTTTGACGCCGGTACTGTTCCGCTGCAGCCACCAGGGCTACCCAATTTTCCTTATGATTATCCGCCATATCTGTCATCCTGCAGGCAAACAAAATGAAAAGGACCCCCGAGGTTAAACCATTGCACAGTGGAAGAGAACTCATCCATAGTTAAAAAGCTGAGCTGATGAAAATATTAAATATTCACAGGAAAGAAACAAGCACCTGTTTCTAAGCAACACAAATACCGCACTGCAACAGGCATTCAAATTCACACGATGCCTTTTTTTTAAAAGACTTCTGCTGCCTATGGTTGTTTTTGCCCAGTCAAAAAGTAAAATATTTTTAGTCGATTTGCCTAGCCAATTAATCAGCTGAATGTCACCGCCCTGGTTCGCCCTGGGGCACTTTTATGAGAGAACAGGAATGGACAGAAGGCCAAGAAACCTGGTCTGCCTCGGAGAGAGGGAATTCAGCTTAGTAGAGTAACCAGGGCCTGAATTCAGAACACCTGGCATTGACCAGGAGTTAAAAAAAAAAAAAAAAAGTTAAGAAGCCACCATGAACAGCTTTGTATGAAAACCAAGAGAGGCCACAGCACATCTTCTGGAAGAGCCAAAGAAGCTGGACACCTTTGGGGTTCTTTCATGGAGAGAAGCAGCTTGCAAGAGGCAAGCAACCAACGGTGATGTGCAGGGCAGAAAGTGGGGTTCAGATGATCAAGATTGCTTTGGAAAGAGCATGCACCAGATGTGGGAGAATGGGGTGCAGAGAAGGCTGTGCAGGGAGGAAAAACCCCTTTTCCAGAGAGAAAGAGGCAAAACAGGGGCACCAAAGCAAATGATACAGCCCTGGAATAAAAGCAAGGAGTGGGTGGGGGGACACATACCGACAGACAGACAGACAGACAGCACTGTGAGGAAGAAGGGGCGCCCGCGGGCACAAGTCTTCCCTTTCTCTCCCCAGCCCCTCCCCCCCCCAAGCAGGGCTCCGAAAGGAAGCGGCGGCGGGGGGGGGACGCATATTACCTTCTCCTGTCTCTTATTTCTTTCCCTCCCCCTCGCTTAAGCACCGGAGACCCGTTCCCTCCCAGCCCCCTTGGGGGGTCAGCAGCCGGAATCCTGACCTCTCACCTTTAACCCTTCCCAGGACACTTATGCTGCCCCCTCCTCCTCTTCTAAACAACAACCGCCACCTCCCCCTCCCCACCCCCAAGGCTCCGCCTCCTCCGACCGCCCTCACAAGACATGAGACCAGCGCCCACACATTGCCCTTTTCAAAGATGGAGGGCGGGGAAACAAAGGAGGGCGTCGGGGAGAGGGAGGAGTTGAGAACGTCGATTGGCCTTCTTATATGCCCGGCCCAAAGATGGCATCGGAAGGGGGGGAGCTTTTCCTCGTGCGCATGCGTGTGATTGTTTATCAAACCCGGGGGTTCACCTTAAATATTAAATTCATTCATTTATTTATTTTTACATTTTGAGGGTTATCAAAATCCAAATGGCGGTCAAGAGATACTGATAATTCTAGATATGGCATATTAGAAGAGAGGGAGAAAGCTACATGTGATTGTGAACTTAGTAGGAAACCAGCCGAACCTCTGTAAAGATGAGGCGAGAGAGGAACTCAGGATACCCACGTGACAGTTGAGGAATCTCAAGGCTACCCGTTTAAATCATAGCACCTTCGCTGAGAATTTCCGCAGGCGATTTAAACCGTATCCGCCAGGAGTCGCTAGCGAATTGCTACAGTAAAACGCTGCCCGTTCTTAAGGGAAAAATGTTGCTATGTTGCAGATGTTCTAAAGACCAGCAGGTGGCAGCAAAGAGAAGCAGAAGCAACTAAGCCGCCAGTGTTTCAATTTAATCAATCATGGCGACTTGAGGCTTTGTGGACTTCAACTCCCAGAATTCCACACAATTTAAAGTTTTCAAGGTTGATAAACCGTGGTCTAAGCTTCTTGCTGCCATCGCCTGGTCAGACCTGGGAGTCCTTCGTTGCTCATTCTGAAGACTGAAATCGCTCGTTTCACCATGCTTGCCAGAGTTTTTCTAATGCATTATTGATATTATTCTGATTTATTTGCTTGGTTGTGTAAGCTGTCCATAGTCACTGGGAGCTGGGCGGCATTTATTAGGGTTCGTCGCACAGCCAGCCAGATGTTTATTTGGCATTTTTATCCATCTATCCTAGCCCTTCCCAAGGACCTAGGATAGGCACGTGTTGTTTGATGGGTGCTTAGCAGAAAGGAGATATATACTGAATCATCATCAGCATCAAACACTTCTGTTTCTAGAATACCATTCTATCAGGCAGAGTTTTTACAACCTTTCAACTTCCAAGTATAGTATGTGAACCTCGACTCCCAGAACACCCCAGCCAACAGGGGTGCTAAGAATTCTGGGAGTTGAAGTCTCAGAAAGCATCCCACTCGGAAACTCTTAAGTGTGTAAGTTATTTGTCATTTGATAGAAAACTCTTCCCCCATCTATTAAGATAGGAGAAGGATTCACTTTCTCTCCGCTGCAAGATTAATTTTATATATTATTTCATTCAATAAAATTCCCGCGCTTCGAGTGCGTCCCTTGGTAATAATTGCAAGATAAACTTTAGATGAGCTTTAAATATTTCATAGACCCAATTTTCTTGGTAAACATTTATTGGCATTACTTTTTTTCTGTCTTCTCCCCCCTCCCCCGATATCTAGTCTTGATATTGCTTAACAGGCTGCCAATCAATCCGTCCTGCATGGACCCCAGGCTTAACTTCCGAGGCCAAAATCACCCACATGCTTCCACGTGCCAGCTCCCTAGTTAAATCATAAAATACATTTTCTATTTCGTACCTTATTAAGTACTTCTTCGAATGTATAAGCATTCCTTAACCGGGGGGGCATAATTATTTAATATTACCTGCCTACTGGCAGAAAACGTACAGATAAAGTCATGTTTAAAGAGCCAGCCACTTTGACCTTTTCAAAGATGGCGCCAAAAGCTTCACCTGCGCTTCCAAACGGGACATCCAACCGTTCCAAGCTTGAGCTTTTTCCGCGCCAGAAACAATGATGACGGCTTCAAGATATATTTAAAAAAAAAACAAAAAAAAACAAGCGGGTCAATCGGAGCAGGAAATGACGTGTTTGTTTTTCAGGAAGTAGCTGTCAGGCAGAATGGAGTTAGGGGGCTGCAGGGTAAGAGAGGCCTTTAATCCTCCAGGAGGGTGCTCGTTAGGCTCCGCGAAGCAAAAAAAAAGGGCTGTCAAAGGAAAAGGGGATTGGGTGTTTTTTTTTTAATCCCAGCATGAGCTGAAAATGATTTCCCGGGAGTCGAGGGCCGGCTCTGTCCCTCCGTATGGAAACTCTGATTTGTTAGAAATGGGGAAATGTGGTTTCTTCCGTCTTGGAAGTTACAGGGAGACGTGATATTCCTCCTAGAATGTATTGAGACTCCCCCCCTCCCCCCCCCGGTAGTATATAGAGGTTGGTTATCAGCGTTACGGTTATATAAAATGGTGTTTTCCCCCCTTTTGTTTTGGATTTGTTTTGAGGCTTTGACAATAAACCATTAAAGGAGCTTGGGTCTGGTTACCTGAGCTGCACATTGGGAAGAAAAAAAAACCTGGAGGAGTGGAATTCTGGTTCTTTTCCTGCCCCTTCCATTCCTTTTCTTCTGGCTTTTTGCAGGTTGCATTTGAGAAAGATGGGGTCTATTTACACACCAGTGCAAAGCGGCATCCTGACCAGGATTCCCTCATACCGGGAGTTATCCGCATCATTGAGAAGGTGGGTCGAGACAGGTTGCCGATTGGATTGTAAACTGAAGCAGGAGGCTATGTGGTTGTGGTGAGAAAATTGGTTATATTGGGATATTGGTTATATTGGGGCATTGTGTTCAGTCCTATTTACCGTTAAATGAATGGACAAAGCTGGCTCAAGACTTTTCTCTTTTCCTTTTTTTGATGCCTGAGGAAGAATCTGAGGCTTTTGTAGTTTTGTCATAGTGACTCATTGCGACATTGTGGTTAAAGGTAGTTAGGATTCATTTGAACAAAACTGGTCAGAAGAGTGGAAGCGTAATATTTGAGTCCAAGGGTTTAACAGTTTGTTCATACTACAAGTTGTCCTCATTTAGTGACCACAATTGGGACTGGCAACTCGGTCGTTAAAAAAATGTGTTACTTAAGATCACAACGTTATGGTCTTACTTCAGTTTTCCTTTGCTTTGCAGACCTGAGAAAGCTGTACATGTGAGGTCTGGTTGCAAAGTTACTTTTTTATCACTATCGTAACTGCAAAAGGTAGCTAAATGAGGCAGTTGTTAAATGAAGACTACCTGTATGGTATATTAATGCATGTGCACAAATAGTAGCTTATGTTGCACATAAAAGATTTAATTATTTCACAAGAAATTCTAAATTTCCAGCACTTTATAATTTAAGCAGTGTGTATCAAAAAGCATTAGGCAGGTTGTGATGATATTTTAGAAAACAAAGTGGGGCATGAGCAGCATTTCAGTATTTATGCATCAATTGCTTTTCAAAGAGGAAACACGTGAAATTCGACACTCCTTTGATTCCTTAAATTTCAAAGTTTGAAATTCAAGTTTCAGAATGAGAGATTTTGTTGGGATATTTTATGCTTTTTTCTTTTTATTCAGGGCTCAGATACTTTACTACAATGGACCCCTGTGGAAGAATCTTCAGATACTTCTCAAATCATGTACACCAAAAAGGTAAGATTTTCTGCTGATTTAATCCTCTGCCTATATGTATTAAACTCTGCAACATATTTGCTCTCAATATTTTGGCAGAAGTAAAAATACATTTCTTTAGATTAGTAGGTTTTTTTTTTTATTATCAAGCACTGTATAAGTTGTTTGTTCTTTGCAGAACAATATGTTGTGATATCTTTTCGGTCTATCTAACAGGAAAAAAAAAGACCCTTAATCTCTTGAGGAAAATTGTTACAAGAATATAAAACGATGCTTGGGTTTCAATTATATATGCCTTAAATTCTACCAGAATTATTATAGTCCTGTATCATAACGGAGCCTGCCCATCACGGTTATAACTTGTGAGAGTTGTAAAATGGGTCGGTCACAATACAGACATGATTTCACAACCTTTTTTGCAGCGGGCATTAAAGAAATCAGTGGTTGGCTATGAGTGCAATTTTGCCAAAAAAACAGAAGTAAATGCTGGATTTTTGGTAAAACGTCATGTGACAGTGGAACGCTGCAAACAGTTGGTTGCAGGGCACCCAAAGTGCAATCGTGATGCAGGCAGATGACCGTCAGAAATTTGAATCTGCATCATAAATATCCCCTCCCCCCAAGTAGGTCCGTCGGAACTTTGAATGGTTGCTAAGTGACTGGTCATAAGTTGAGAACTACATATACGGCTATTCTTGTGGTGTCTTACCCAGCAGGTTTGGATAGATCTGAAACATTGAATAAATATTTGTACGCTTTTAATATTTTTAGGACCCAAATGCAAGTATACTTTGTGCTTTTTTCAACATAAAATTGGTAATCAGGGAAGTTAGGCTAGATGCTCAGTGGTTCTCTCCTACTCTGCAGACAGACAGTAGTCCTTCTTCTAGTCGCCAAATAGAGATATTGGGGGAGTTTACTGAATAGAAACTGTCTCGTATTGATAACATAAACCAGAAGAAATGTTCAGGAAAGGTTGATCAAAGTTATGACAGCATTTGGTAGTCTTATGTGGCTTCTTCGGGGTGGAGGAAGATTTTTTTTTTTTATGGTTTCTATGTTCTTTATGGACAAAATGCTCTCCCTTTTTCCCCCTCTCATAAGAAAGATTATGTTGAATGAACTGCTGGAATTCTATCTCATTGTTGTCCTTTGTTCTGAAAGAATCTTGTAGCACCTTTTCTGACTAACAAATTTGGTTGAATGGAATAAGCTTTCGTGAGTGGCGTGAGAATTCAATAAAATTTGTTAGTTGGAAAAGATGGTATCAGACTATTGATTTTTTTTGGCACAATTCCCCTTGTACGGTTCCTTTATTCCGATTCCTAGGAATCAGATCCTCTATTTTAGTAGAGCAAATTCAAATCCGTATCTTAGTTTGTACTTCTCTTTTCTTGCTCAGATGGTTCTTGGTGAGAACAGGACCTAAAGTAGCATTCCCCTGAAGACACTCTGAGGGACATATTTAAAAACGTAGAAATGTCCTCTAACTTGTTTTCTCTTTACTAGGATACCATTGGCTCCCAAGCCGAGGAAGAACACTTTGACCCAGGATATGAACCAGACTGGGCTGTAATCAGTACAGTGGGGACGAGGTCTCGGGTCCAGGAGGAAACAGCTGGTAAATTGAAAGAAGAAGCACTAGCTTCCTTTTACGAATTTCAGTTCTGTGTATCTAGGTTTACTGATGAAGTTGCAATGAGGAAGTTGCATCCAGTTTTGGTCACCACGATGTAAAAAAGATGTTGAGACTCTAGAAAGAGTACAGAGAAGAGCAACAAAGATGATTAGGGGACTGGAGGCTAAAACATATAAGGAACGGTTGCTGGAATTGGGTATGTCTAGTTTAATGAAGAGAAGGACGAGGGGGGACATGATAGCAGTGTTCCAATATCTCAGGGGCTGACACAAAGAAGAGGGAGTCAAGCTATTCTCCAAAGCGCCTGAAGGCAGGACAAGAAGCAACGGATGGAAACTAATTAAGGAGAGAAGCAACCTAGAACTAAGGAGAAACTTCCTGACAGTTAGAACAATTAACCAGTGGAACAACCTGCCTCCAGAAGTGGTGAATGCTCCAACACTGGAAGTTTTTAAGAAGAGACTGGACAGCCATTTGTCCGAAATGGTATAGGGCAGTGATGGCGAACCTTTTAGAGACGGAGTGCCCAAAAACCAGCCCCGCCTGCCCCCGCTCCGCCCCCCGCCCGCCCCGCCCACCTGCAGGGCCACCCACTGCCTCCATGGCCCGCCGCAGATTGCCCAGGTGGCCCAGCAGTGCCATGCCCTCCGCCTGCACCCTGCAGCATCATCTGCATGCGATGGGGCACAAGGGTGGAGTCTTGTCCCTGCTGCCCGGCTGCCATGTCCTTGGCTGTGCTGCTCCGCGCCGGCTGTGCTTGGGGGCGACTCTCCTCCGGGGGAGCTGCTGGTGAGGAGGGGGCCACGGGGGGAGGTGGGTCTGGGGCGGCGGTGGGAGTGCCCACAGAGAGGGCTCTGAGTGCCGCCTTTGGCACTTGTGCCATAGGTTCGCCACTACTGGTATAGGGTTTCCTGCCTGAGCAGGGGGTTGGACTAGACGACCTCCAAGGTCCCTTCCAACTTTATTACTACTATTATTATCATTGTCATTATTATTATTATTATTATTATTATTATTATTATTATTATTGGGATGAGATAAAGATGGCAGCTAGACATTTTGTTTCTAGAGGATTGTTTCTTCCGTCCTTTGTCACTATGCTTTTCCTGTGTTGTTTTCCTCTACCAGTTTCTGGGCCAAAATCTCCAGTCCCTCGAGGTCAGTGGGCCTTCTCTCTCAGCTTGTCTGAGCTGAAATCCATCCGTAAGAGTAAACCAGGCCTCGGTTGGTCGTATCTCATCTTCATCACCAAAGAAGGCATTTCCATTCAAGCTCTGCATTTCCACCGTGGAGGCACAAAGCTCCTTCTCAAAGCTCTTTGCAAATATGTTATACTAGCCACGTGAGTGAGATTACACCACAACCTCTTGTTTATACTCTCCATCTGGTTTAAACTTATTGCATGGAATGGGGGGAATGTTTTCTAATATCAGCTTCCGAAAGTGAATGTTGAAAGCCTTTTTGTTAGATACCAGGACATCCCCAAGGCTATAGATTAAGTTAGGAAATGAGGAAAAACATCCAGGAGGAAAGCAGTAGCAAACCACTTTTACACTGTTGGCAAGGAAACCATTTGAATTTGTCCATGAAGTCAAGGTCGACATTATTCTTTATTTCTTTGGATGCTTTGAGCAAAGTGCTGGCTAAGTTTCAAGTAAGGCCCAGATATTCTGAGAAGCAACAGTAAGTGAAATCTGGTTATCCTGGTTTATTTGGGATTTCTTGTAGTCATCTGAAGGGCTGAGTGACTATGGGCTGCCCTTTCCCCCTGTCCTGTTCAAACGAATCAAATGCTTTTTTCACAACTGAATAAGAACCAGTCTTAGATTTTAGAGACCGTTCTATGTAGCTTCAGATTAGTAGAGCAGATAGCATGCGACGCAGGTTATGGACATTTTTATAAGAGAAGTGCAGTTTCTAAGCATTCTAATTACACACAGTTTTGCTCCTGCATGTAAAGTAAAGGATCCTTGTTCTATAGCAGGGCTTTTCAACCTGTGGTATGCCTACCACTTGTGGTACATTAACAAGTGGCAGGTGGTACGCAGCCCTGCCTAGCCAAGTGTAGTGGGGGAGGGAAAGAGCCAGCGCAGGCAAGGACTTACAGTGAGAGAGTCCTCTGGAGCTGCAGTGGCTGGGGAGAGACAAAGGGCCCAGGCTCAGTTCTGGCTCACCCTCCCCCATGAGAAAGAGGGAGGAGATGGAGAGTGGAAGGATTCTTATGTGCTTTTGTGACTTTGAAGTTCTGGGATTTGTGCAATGTGGGCTTTGTGTTCTTAAGGAGTGTTTGGCAATTTCTATTTGGCTGATGGCTGATGTCTGTGTTAGCTTCTATTGCTCTGCTATTGTTAGCTGTAAGTTTTGCTGCAAGGGATTTTGAAGTATTTTTCTCCTGAATGGATTTTGCCTGTAGATTCTTTTACTTATGAATGGAGCCATTTGGGGAGGCTGCCTTAGCCGGCAGCCAATACTTACTACATTTTTTTCTTCTTCCTTACTTTCCTTTCTAGCCAGTAGCTAATTCTTAAAGGGAAATGTGCCTTTTTAAGCTAGTTCACTCAGCAGTTTGTCTTTTCTGTTTCTGGAGGCTTTTCCTTGTTTGATGAATATATGGAAGAAAAAAATATGGGGTTTTTGTTTCAAATTCTTCCTTCAGAAGGAGGTGGGCATGAGAAAGAGGGAGGCAGGGAAGGAGGGAGGGAGGGAAGTCCCGCCTTAGCACTTGGCCACCAGCAGCCCTGCCATTGACTTTACTTGTCAAAAGGTTGCAAAAGGGGATCACATGACCCTGGGACACTGTGACCATCATAAATATGAATCAGTTGCCAAGCATCCAAATATAAATCACATGACCCTGGGCATGCTGCAATGGTCATAAGTGTGAAAATGGTCATAAGTCATTTCAGTGCAATTGCAACTTTGAACAGAGTTTTTTTGGGGGGTCATCAAGTTTTGGACACCTTGCTAGGTGGTACTCGAATATTGCCATATCCTAAAAGTGGTACAATCGGTGAAAAGGTGGAAAAGCCCTGCTCTATAGTACTTAAGGGAAACAGTAAAGCAAAAGCAGTTCCTCCAATGTGCTAGTTTTCTTTGTGTATAGGAATCTCCAACTGTAGTTAGAAGTAGAATAGTTCCAGAAGGACTTTATAATAACACAATGGACCCAACAGGAATTAGAAAAGATCTGGAACTTTGTTAGGTGTTGACAGCAGTGAGAATTCTGTGTGTACAGAAATGGAAAGTTACGTCAATCCCGTAACAGAAGAAAGGATGGAAAAAGTGATGGTGCTAGCAGAAATGGCAAAACTGTTTTAGTTAGAAAGAACATATCCAAGCGTTGTTTCTACTTGGAAACTGCTTCTAGGCTTTGTGCTTGAGACAGAAAAAAAAAAAAAAAAGAACTTTGATGCTGGTTAATATAGTTTATGTTTTTATAGAAACGGCTAGTACTTGTTAAGTTGGTAAAGTAAAAAGTTGAGGCCGTAATTCTATTCTGTACTTTGCTGTACTGTAACAAGTTGGAAGTCGGTGCTTTCATTTTTCTTTCCCCCTTTGCCCTACAGCTTTCTTTCCCTTTTCTTCCCCACTTTTCCTGTCATCTTTGTTTTCATCTGTATTTTATACTATGATAATTTTAGTTCTTGTAAACAATGAAAAAATATAATGGACCCAACAATACCATACATCCCAGTGTTGAAACCCTCCTCCAGATTAAAAAAAAAAAAATCAT
Organism: Azemiops feae; assembly: GCA_023970755.1. NCBI lineage: Eukaryota > Metazoa > Chordata > Lepidosauria > Squamata > Viperidae > Azemiops > Azemiops feae. Next base: position 864,524 of record JALGBA010004203.1, on the reverse strand, counting down.
TTCCTTTTGTTTTCTTTCTTGTAGCTCTCCCAAAGATTCTCGGCTCTACCTGGTTTATACACATGATTCAGATGCCCTTTCTCATTCCTTTGATGAGCTTCAACTCTTTGATGACAATTCATCAAATCTAGTATCGGTAAGACTGTTTTCTGAAGGGACTTATCTGGAGTCACATACCCTGGAAAGGGAATGAAGGAAAACTAAATACAGAATAATGGGGCTTTGTGGGGAAAAAGGACAAGCTGTTAACCTGGGGTTTGTTTGTTTGAGGCAGAAGCCTTGGCTTAGGAATACTGGAATGCTTTGGGAATAGTTATGTGCATGATTTTCAACCAAAAGGGATCAAATCCACAATAAAGGTGTTGTGCACACTCTTTAGCAGGGAGATGGAATTAGTTTAAAGAGTTAGATCAGTGTTTCTCATCCTTGGCAAGTTTAAGACGTCTGGACTTTTAACTCCCAGAATTCCCCAGCCAGCCATGATATCTGGGGAATTCCTGGAGTTGAAGTCCAGATATCTTAAAGTTGCCAAAGTTGAGAAACACTGAGTTAGATGATAAGCCAGCGAGTGAGAATCCAGAACTGTGTCTTTGATTTTTTGAAAACTCAAGCAGACCGGATATTTTTATTTGTACTATGTTTTTCAACTCCTGCATCCAAAGGTGGTTATGAGAAGAATATCTACAAAGATTGCATAGAACTAGAAATATAGAACATAGAACATCATCAGAGTTGGAAGGGACCTTGGAGGTCTTCTAGTCCAACCCCTGCTCAAGCAGGAGACCCTATACCATTTCAGACAAATGGCTGTCCAATCACTTCTTAAAAGCCTCCAGTGATGGAGCACCAACAACTTCTGGAGGCAAGTTGTTCCACTGGTTAATTGTTCTCACTGTTAGAAAACGTCTCCTTAGTCCTAGGTTGCTTCTTTCCTTGGTTTGTTTCCATCCATTGCTTGTCTTGCTTTCCGGTGCTTTGGGAAATAAGTTGACCCCCTCTTCTTTATGGCAGCTCCTCAAATATTGGAACACTGCTATCATGTCACCCCTAGTCCTCCTTTTCACCAGACTAGACATACCCAATTCCTGCAATCATTCTTCATGTTTTAACCTCCAGTCCTCTAGTCATCTTTGTTGCTCTTCTCTGCACTCTTTCCAGATTCTCAACATCTTTTTTATATCATGATGACCAAAACTGGATGCAGTATTGCAGACGTGTCTTACCAAGGCTTTATAAGGCAGTATTAAGACTTCATGTGATCTTGATTCTATCCCTCTGTTAATGATTGAATGTGTAAAGTTGCACCATCAGGTTCTGGGCAAACATGATTTGAGTTCAAGTTCCAGGAAGTGGATTATAGGCTGATAGTTGAAAAAGTGGTTTAGCCACTTCAGTAGCTCTTCACACCACCAGCAGCTATTTACATTGGAAGAACATAAACTACATTGGAGAGGGCTGTGATTATATCCTGAGTACTACTAACTGCAGAGATTCAGATACATGAGTGCTACTGAGATGATTAGCATCGAACACTCCTAGATCACAGATTAATTAGGTATTATGAATAATATGCAACATGGATTTGATGCAGTGAAGTTTAACAGGTAGTCCTCCCTTAGCGACCAAAAATTTGGACTGGCAACTCTACTGCCAAGTGTTACAATTGCTAAGCGAAACATCGTGCGACTGTGGCTTAACTATTTTACTTCCCCCTTCTCTATGAACTCTGCTTATTGCAAGCCAGTTGTGAAGCACACAAATAGTGATCACATGACTGGAATGCTACAGTGTTTGCTGGTTGCGAAGCTGTGTTTTTTTTTTTTTTTACACCGTTGTAACTTTGAATGGTTGCTAAACGAGACAGTCAGTAAATGAGCTCCACCTGTAGCTGTAAACATGATTGTTTTTCCTCCTAGCGATTCCTGCAGGATCCTTATGCTGCCACCTTTGGTGGCTTCTCCAAAGTTACCAATTTCTTCCGTGGAGCTCTGCACCAGGAAGATGGACTCACCCACCATTCCCATAGTGACTCAGCGGCTGCCAATATGGAGGAAGAGACAGGCTTTGAAGTCATCACCTGTGTGAGTGTTGAAATAGGCAATTTTGAGGGCTGGCAGAGAGTAGGAGAAATGGCAACCGGTCAAAGGGGAAGAGGTGTTTTTCTGGCTCAAGGAATGGTTGGTTGTCCTTTCTGCCACCCATTTCCTCCAACTGTCATAGAGTTGCTGAAGATTTGGCTGTGTTGTGGGGGGGGGAGCTTGTAGAAAAGCAACAAGTGGGACACTGCAGAAGTAGCAGATTACAAATGAACTCTTTGAAGGAAATCCCTTTCCCTTAATCAAAGGTCAGCCAGACTGTTTTTAAACACAGGAACTTAAATGGACCAATGTCAACCTTAGAGCAGATCTGCAAAACAATGCGTAGGAGGAATGGCAGCTAGTTTGCTAAAGTGGTTTGTGCTGCCTGGTCACGTTTACACATGCATCTGTCAGTTTCATATCTTCGTGTATCAGAGTGTCAAATTTTGCCTGATCTAGTCTTTCCGTCAGTGGAGTGACTACACAAGTGATTCATGAGGGCTAAAAAAGCTTCACACCCAGTGTGAAGCTGCTGTAAGTAGTAGCAGCCAGCGTCCAAGATCACTAAATTTTGTAGGACTGAGAAGAGGCAGCTTCTGGGAGATAGCCCTTAACTTATAGATTCTTTCCAGCAAAAATGACAGTTGTGGTTGCTCTTAAGAGGATTTAAAAGCTTACATTTGTGCTTTCTGAATTTTGACTGAATGATATTTGTTGAGGGTATTTTAAAATGTGTCATACTTGGAACTGGCTTGAAGAGCTGATTATATTGAAGATAGTTATATTATGCTAATATATTTACTCTATAAGCTTCCTTCAAAAGATTATGCTCTTAAAAGTAGCTAAAAAATGATTAAATAAAAGAAAATACAGTGGTACCTTGGTACTCGATTGCTTTACTCGATGCATTTTGATACGAAAAGTTTGTCCCAGTACTTCTCATTTGTTTGGCACTCATGCTAGAACTTGTCGGTGTCGGCTGTCTTGTGACTCACAACTCTTTCCAGCCAAAACAAAGGATCACATATTAATTACATGCTTTGTTTGGAACTCATTGTTTTTAGTATCCATTGCGCCTCCCAGAACTAATTATTGACCAGTAACAAGGTGCCACTGTAGTTAACAGATCCACAACAGAATTTCTCCATTGTCTGCTAGATCTACTGCTATGAAACTTTGGGGAAGTGCTTCTAGAACTTCTCAGTGTGAAAAGAATTTGCAATATGTAGGCACATTTGAATATAGAAAGAGGTCGTTAGGCTCTTCAGCTTGACAACGCCCCTTTAATTCAAAAGGAAACTTTTAATCATCCTACTTTCTCCCTCCTTGCCTCTTAAGGACCTTTTCTTCTTCAGATACAATTGTTTTTTTTAGCTTACTTTGTTCCTAGCAGCAGGCACAACTAGGAGAACGGCCCTGTGTTCAAAGGGAGACCCCTGTTACGGAGCAGGAATGGGAACAGCATCTGGATCCTGATGGACGTGTACTGGATCCCATTGGGTTGCGGAAGAGGATCTTTGCTGGGGTGAGATTTGTGGGAAGGAGGACAGCTGGACCAGCATGCCTTATGTTTCTAGAACAGAAAACAAGAGGAGATTATAGTGGCTGCTTATTGGAATGTCCATGTAAATTGATGAGAGTAGTACGATACAGGTAGTCCTCAACATATGACGTTTTAAAGCGAATGTGGCGGTTGTAAAGTGAGCACTGTTGTATAGTCAATCCATTGTCCACATTTGGCATTATTTTGCTGGAAACTGGAAGTAAATGCCAGTTTCTGGCAAAAAAAAAAAACCCCCCAAAAAACTTACCTCACAAATCATGGTCATGTGACTGCAGGACACTGCAAACAGCCCTAAATGCAGGCTGGTTGCCAATGCCCAAAATGTGATTATGTGACTGCAAGGGCTGTCTGAACTTTGAATTGGGGTGTGTGCGTGTCTGTCATAACGTCAGACACTTGCAAGTTGAGGACCACCTGTACTGTGTTTCTTACCACTGATTTAAGCCCCGGCATTGATGCAAAGTAGGTGCTTTGTTCTATAATAACTTCGGCTCGTTGGCTCCTTTCTTTGAATTACTTTTTTTGTGTGTGTGTCCCTTTCAGGGTCTCAGCATGTCATTACGTAAGGAAGTGTGGAAGTACCTTTTGAACTATTATTCCTGGGGCAACACCAGTGAGGAGAACAAGGCGCAAGTGAGACGGAAAACGTAAGCCTAAATTCATCATCGGGGAGTGGCCTGTTTCAAGGAGAACTAGACCTGGGGCTTGGCCAGGACTTTGAGGTCTGCAGAGGTGACCTGAGTCTGAGCATTTTCCCATCCCACTCTTCATCCTTCCCCTCAGAGACGAATACTTCCGCATGAAGTTACAGTGGAAATCGGTCAGCGAGGAACAGGAGCTGCGGAACTCTCTACTGCGGGGCTATCGCAGCCTTATCGGTTGGTATAAATTCTACTTGTTGGTTTTGACTGGTCTGAGGTTTACTCTCATTCAGTAATAGCCCACGGCTGATTTGTTTTCGCCCATCTTTTTTGCCAGTGGCCGGAATCGCAACTTTCTTAGCCATGCTGAACTGCTGGCCTAAAGCAAGGTCGTTCTGTTCATATTATCTACCCTCGTATTACAGCCAGATGCTTCTAAACACAATCCTTTCTTCCTTTATTGTTTCCCAGTATCTTAATATTGCAAACTATGTTTCCCCTTGAATGTGGAGGCTTCTCCCATTATCTGCTCTGGTTAATAGTTAATAATCATTGCACAGAAGACAGAATCTTTTAGAGCTTTCCAAGGTAGCAGCCACCACCACTCCTTCTGACAGTATATTGTATGAATGAATTATGCATTAAATAAATAAGTGCTTTCTTTGATCTGGCCTGAATCTGTTGCCAATGAGGTTCAGTAAGTGATTACCAAGTTCTTATATGCTACATCATAACAATAGTACTTAGACTTATATACCATTCCATAGTGCTTTACGGCCCTCTCTTAAGTGGTTTACAGAGCCAGCATACTGCTCCCAACAATCTAGGTCAGGGGTCTTCAAACTTGGCCCTTTTATGACTTGTGGACTTCCAACTCCCAGAATTCCTCAGCCAGCATGTCTGGCCAAGTTTGAAGACCCCCTGATCTAGGTTCTCATTTTACTGACCTCGGAAGGATGGAAGACTGAGTCAACCTTAAGCTGGTCAAGATCGAACTCCTGGCAATGGGTAAAGTCAGCCTGCAATACGGCATTCTAACCACTGCACCACCACAGCTCATTATACGACAATGAGTCTGATCTCTCCATTTCTGATTTTTCTGCACCCTCATTCATAATTTAATTTCTGTTGAATCCCACTAGTGCTTGTCCTAATATTTTGGAACACCCTTTTTCTAATCTAAATCGTCTTAAGCTGTGCATATGACCATTTGCTCTTTCCTTGGGGTATAATGCCTCCATCTTTCCTTATTGCTTTGCTGTCCTGATTTAGTTTGCCTTTTTTAAAAATGAATTCCTTTCCTAAGTTATCTTTCTGAATGTCCCTTGTAAGGGGCAGTACAGGTGAGTTCTATAAACTTGTCGTGGTGCCTTTGCAGAAAGAGATGTCAGCCGCACAGATAGAAACAACAAATTCTATGAGGGCAATGAGAATCCAGGACTGGTACTCTTGAATGATGTGCTGATGACATACTGCATGTACAACTTTGATCTAGGTGAGTTCCAAGCAAGAGCACCAGTTGAAATCATCATGGCTTAAGAGGGGGCTCTTAGAAGCATAGAAACACAGAAAACCGATGGCAGAAAAACACCAAGTGGTCCATCATTAATTTATTTTTATTTGTAGTCATTATTTTTTTACTTTTACTTGTTTTATTTTAGTCAGATGATAGACATGCATTTATCCCAAGTATGTTTAAACTCAGTTAGTGATGATTGACCCACTACCTCCACTGAAAGTTGGTTCCAAACTTCCACTACTCTTTCTATGAAGTCATATTTTCTAACATTACTTTTGCACTTCCCTCCTGTCTGTTTTGAGGTCATGCCCCCATGTTCTTGATTTTTGCTTAATATTGAAACTATTGCCTTCTGGAAGCTTAATCGACAAAGATTGAAGGAAGCGGAAGTATGGGTAGTAAGGAATAGGTACAATTTAATCATGTGCAGCTACATGGATCTGAAAAGAAAAAGATGCTTCAGAGGGAATATGGGCATCTTATCATACCTGTCAGTGTTTCCGTAAAGAAGCCACAAATTTGGGGGGGGGGGGCTGAGCTAGCAGTCACGTGGCCTAGCACCAGATGCGTTTGAATTAATGAGAGAGTGTTCATCACTTGTCTTCTTAATGACATGTTTCCTGGAACTGTGTGAGCCCAGGAAAAAGTGTCGGTTCTTTTAAAGAGTCACCCACAGAAAAGGTAAGCATTAATTTTGAAGCTTGAAAAATCACATCAAATTAAGAAATGAAAACTCATTATTTCTTTTTGCTTGCCTGAACAGGGTACGTACAAGGCATGAGTGATCTCCTGTCCCCCATTCTCTATATCACCCAGAATGAAGTCGACGCCTTCTGGTGCTTCTGTGGTTTCATGGAACTGGTGGTGAGTACACTGTCTGGGTCAGCCCAACTTATTGGAAAATAAAAACTCCTCGTCACCGCAATTAATTAATATATCCTTACCCTCGTTTTAAGACATTTCTCAAAAGTTACAGCATGAAATTCAGGAAAGCTATGGGTCTTTGACTTGATTTGCCACTAGTTTCATTTTTTTAAAAAAAAATGTGTTTGGATTATCATCTTGGTTTTGCATTTTAAGCCTCGAGGACTACTTTTAGGGAAGTGGCTGGTATGTAGGTAGTCCTCGGCTTATGACCACAATATCGCCCAAAATTTCTGCTGCTAGGGGAGATACTTGTTAAGTGAGTTTTGGCCCATTTTATGAGCTTTCTTGCCACAGTGGCTAAGTGAATCAATGCAGTTGTTAAATTAGTAGCACAGTTGTTAAGTGAATAATCTGGCTTATTTAGCTAGTCAGGTCAGAAAAGATGATCACATGACCCTGGGACACTGCAACCATCATAAATATGAGTCAGTTGCCAAATGTCTGAATTTCGATCATGTGACCGCGGGGATGCCGCAACGATCATGTCTGTGAACAACGGTCATAAGTCACTTTTTTCAGTGCTGCTGTAACTTTGAACGGTCACTAAAAGAATCGTTGTGAGCCGAGGACTACCTGTATACATTTACTTAACAACAATTACTTCTCCCCACCTGTTTTTTCATGGTCTTCTGTTTTCTGCTTGCAGCATCACAATTTTGAAGAAAGCCAGGAGTCCATGAAACGCCAGCTTTGCCAGCTCACCTTGCTTCTTAGAGTGCTGGATCCCCCACTCTGTGACTTCCTAGGTACAGGTGTATTACAGGTGTAGAAAAGTTAAAAATTAAGGGACTCTGTTTCTATGGAGATGTTTTACGTTTTTGTTCTTTATTGCCTGTAATGTTAAAAAATTGTTAAATCTTAATTATTCAGGGGCTTTTTCATCTTTCTTTAATTTGACCTACAACTCCTTTAAAGACTCAAAAAACATATATTTACGCTAATGAATACCTATCTACATAATTCCACTTTTTGCTTTTGTTTCTGTCCTATTTTTCCTGCTTCCCATAGACTCGAAGGAGTCTGGCACCTTATGTTTCTGTTTCCGATGGATCTTGATCTGGTTCAAGAGAGAATTTCCCTTCTCTGAAATTCTTCAGCTTTGGGAGGTGAGACTGGAAAAAAAATAATTCTTGCTCAAAAGTCAGGACGATTAGGGGAAACCTAGGTGATAATTCGTTTCATTTGGGGGATTGGTGGAGGGAACAGAGAAAACAGACTGGTGAAAACCAGTGGGACTGCAGGTACGGTGTTGAGGTGTGGGGAAATGTCCGAGGGAGATTTACAGATGCAAAAAGGGTTAGGAAGGCAGAGACTTGTGGGAATGTTTTCCAGCCATTTCTTCAACAGGTTTAGATTTTCATGTACAGTAGTGGCCAAAATTGTGGAAACCTTTTGGGAAAAGTGTACACTAGAAATGCCACCTTTGGTTAAGTTTCCACCAATTTTTCTTCTAATTTCTTTATACCTGTAGCCTTGTTCACTTAATAATACTATTTTACATCGCTTTCTGGGTGACCAGTCAACTCTTTGCACCATTCCTTTAATTTTATTACATTTTACAAGCTCACTAAATGAAAGAACACAAAAAACCCCCAACCAACTTGATAGCGATCACATAACACACTGACAAATGTCCTCCTCTCAGCTTCAATACATGACATCAATAACTGAATCCTACTGTGATCTGATTGGCTCATTGCCAAAACAAGATGACACCTGATTGGCTCTCTAAACACTCATGCTCATTGGCTACAATCAGATGAAGGAAAGCTACCTGATATCAACCTAAGCAAGTTGTGCTTCCTTTTTCTGGTTGTTTGGCTATAACTTTTCATAGAATACAGTACAGCTAATTGAACAAACTATGTTGCATTACATTCTTGATTAAATTATCTTTCCATTGATAAATAGTTTTATGGTACTACTCCAAACAGAAAGTGGTGTTATTAGCCATCCAGCCTCAAAAATAACACTTTTCCCAAAAGGTTTCCACAATTTTGGCCACTACTGTATACCATTCTCAGATGGTATCTCAACATGCAGCTGTCAGTCCTCATGCTGCAGAGAACGCTTCCTTGGAGAGAGGCGATAAGCCGAAAGAATCCCAGATACACATTGCAAGACAGTCACAGCAGTCACATTATCTGGATCTGCTTTTCTGGAGTCCAAATCTAAGTGAATAATGGCCAGTTTTATTGGCAGATTTCTTAGCAGTTTCCTGCCCATTCTTCTCCAGAGAGAAATGGGCCCTTTTGAATGAGACCCACCGGACATAATTCTTGCAATGCACCATTCTACCGATAGACAAACATTGTTTCTCCTCTGATCACCATGATATCAGCCCAGATATGTACCTGCACTTGGGTTAGGTTAGATTCAATCCTTGTCTTTCTCCGTCACTTCCCTAAGTGTACAGGTAGTCCTCAGGTTATGATGGCAGCTGGGATTGGAATGGCTAAGCAATGTGGTCACAAAGTACAGTGTCATGTGACTGCATCCCTTAGCGATGGCAATCTCGGACCTCATGTGATTGGAATCCTAGGCAAGCCCGCTGGCAGATAACAGTTGCAGATGGGTGAGTCCTGCGGGTAAGCATTACTAAATGTGGGTGGGCCGGCAGGGGCCACAGGTGGGTGCTACAGCACGGGCAGGCTGGTGGGGAAGATTCCTAATGGTGATCCCGTGACTGCACCTCCTATGGGTCTGTGACAATTCGCTGCAGCCAACTCACCACGGCCAAGTTGCTGTGGGACAACTCAACTGTGGGGCAAGAGTTACCGTAATATCAAATAAATAGCAATAGCATTAGCACTTAAGACTTATATACCTCTTCACAGTGCTTTACAGCCCTCTCTAAGCGGTTTACAGAGTCAGTATTTTGCCCCTAACAATCTGGGTCCTCATTTTACCGACCTCGGAAGGATGGAAGGCTGAGTCAACCTCGAGCCGGTGAAAATCAAAACTGTCGAACTGCTGGCAGTCAGCAGACGTAGCCTGCAGTACTGCATTCTAACCCCTGCGCCACCACGGCTCTAAATGGTGGGGAACAGAATCATTAAAGAAAGGATGCAATAGGAGAGACAAAATGCAATGTGAATGACAAAAAATATATATATATATATTTTAAAAAAAATTAAATTGAATTGTTAAAATTGTCCGACGGCGAGTTGTCTCGCGGTGAGTTGGCCATAGCGGCTTGTCCCGTGGTGAGTTGGCAATGGTGAGTTGGCCGTGGGAGTTATCCCATTCCATACACCTAGCTTGCGATCACGTGACTGCAGGGATGCTGCGATGGCTGCAACTTCATGGACCAGACATGAATCCCCCGTATTCAGTGCCATTGTAGCATTGAACAGTTGTCGAACAAGGGGTGGTAACCCAAGAACTACCTGTATTTTCTACCAGAGCTCCTTCATAAGCTAAAAGCGTCCTTGGAATTGATGCTCAGAAGCTATCTTGTGCCCCTTTTATTTCTGAGTTCCAAGGATCAGTGTCTATTGAAACAACTGCTGTACTACCGGTTAGGTCACTCTAAAAATCCCCAAGCATCTGCAGGAAATCACTCGATCCATAAGATTCCTAGGGTGGAGTATCCTAATTGGGAGGCCTGCAGAAAAAAATGATCAGAATATTGACCAGGCAATGTGACCTGACCATAGTAAAGATCCACATTTAGATTGGTCTTAGATAGGTCCAACCACTTGATCGGCCTCATTGTGTTGCTGGGTGGGTGGTGATGGAGTTTTATGGTTTTTATGTTGTGGATTTTTAATGTTGTAAGCTATCCGGAGTCACCTGTGTGTGACTCTGGGCAACCATATAAATTTGTTTAGTAAACAATACAATAACATTACTTAGCAAGGAGAGGAGAACTGTGCAAAGTTCCTGAGGAGTTCAGTAAAAGGGGACAATTAATTCCGATGTACGACTATTGCATCTCACCTTCCTGCTGTAGATAAATCAGGCAAGTCTCATAACTCTGCGTGGATTGAAAGATCTTCATAAGCAGCTCTTGATTTGGGCTTATAAATCTAGTTTTCTTCCTCTCCGTTTGGCATAGAACTGTACTATAGAATTTAACAAGGATGGCTCCTTTGGGGGGGTGGGGGTGGAGGGAGAGTCTACTAAAGGTAGATTCCCTCAGTCTCAGTTGTTTTCTCACAGAGGAACCTGGTTGAAATCTGGTCCCGTGGCAAAAAGTGATTTGGGAAGATTAAATGATAGAACCAGGCAAGCGACATCTTCTATTTTTTTTTCACCGAACAAGGTTCATCTCAGGGATAAGATGGTCCAATGGGATGATGGGAAAAGACAGAATATTGTCTGCAATAGTGGCGAATATCTGTAGCTCGGGTGTAGGATGAGAGTGAAGGTTCGTTCTCCGAGCTTGTGGGTCCCCTAAACCAGGGGTGTCAAACTGCCAGCCCGCGGGCCGGATGCGTCATAGCGAAACCGCGCCCACCCCTTTGCCGGCAATGGCAAAAAAAGTCACGATACGTCGCGCCACGTCATGTGACGTTGCGAGTTTGACACCCCTGCCCTAAACTCTCCTGAAGTTGTCACCTAGCCTGGTAATGAAATGTTCGGAAACCAAACCACAAGCGGGGAGAACGAACCTTCACCCTCACATAATATTGTGCTTAATTTGGCGATCTGGTAAACAATATTGCTAGTTGATGCCCTTCCCCAGTCTAAATTGTCTTCGTATCCCTCATTCCAGGTATTATGGACGGAATTACCTTGCCCCAATTTCCATCTGCTGGTGGCTTGTGGCATTCTGGATGCAGAGAGACAGGCTCTGATGAACTCTGGTTTTGGCTTTAACGAAATTCTCAAGGTGAGGGCCGAGCAGATGAATGCTTTCTCTTATCTCTCACTCATAAGGATGGAACCTAAAATCACAGCATAGGTTTGACTTTGACCTCTATCCTTGCATTGACATGTACCGTTCACAGTTTCAGTTTACAGGAACAAATACTGAATTATTATGCTAGTAGCTTGCTTCTGAAAAATAAATGGTATATGCTGGAAAACAATGCATTTTTCCACTGAGATTTGCTGTCGTTGTGTCCCCTGCTGTTCTGCAAAGTTTCTGCTGCTTTGCTTGGTTAAGGAATAATGTATTTATTTCACTATATCTCAGTCATTTTCTAGAAGTCTTCCGCTTTGGCTTTTACATTCATAATTCGTATAAAATGTCTTTTATAACAGTTCCCCAAACGTCTCGGAATATGCATTCTGGTTTAGAGGAAATACTTTTCTCTGAAAGATTTTTTCATATAGTCCGTTCCATTCCTTTCTGTCCGGTTGAATTTTACATTCATGATTAGCAGTGTGTCTTCTTTTTGTTTGTGTCTTTCCAAAGCATATTAATGAACTGACCATGAAGATGAGCGTGGAAGACATCTTATGCCGGGCTGAGGCAATCTACAGGCAGTTGGTTTCTACTCCAGTGAGTTTTTGCCAATGAGGCATGAAGTTTTCCTACTGCAGTCTCCTTTCTGGAGCCAACAGGCAGACATCCACAATAAGAGGGAGGTATAAAATAGGGCCCAAATAATGATCCAACTTCGACTGGATTGAAAGAATGTTTCCCAACCAGATGTCTTAAATATTTCTAGCTAGCATAGCTGTTGGCTTTCACCTTCAGCATTTCCGGTGTTGAAGAGCAACCTGGTGGCTTTGGGACCTGACGTTATTGGGAGACTAAAATGGCTAGGTAGAATGTTGCCCTCCTCCAAACACAAGAAGTGCTCCACCTGTCGTGTGGTTATTAACAATAGTGCTTACAAGATCTATGACAAACTGTTGCAGGATGGAGAATTCCTGTTCAGCTATCAGAATTACGTGGACACCGAGCATGCTCAGTTTTCATTGTGCTGCTTGAGTGTTTTTTCCCCAAGTTCTTATAAGCTGCTGATCATGTGCTTTTGTGTGCAAATGGCACAATATTATTATTATGGTTCACTGCACAGTCAGCCAGATGTTTAGGCTGAATTTGGCATTTTATCCACCTATCGAGTCCTTCCCAAGGATCTGGGATCGGTAGATGTTTAGTACAAATCAAGGTATTATGTATTTAACCCAATGAGGTTTGGTGTGTGTGTGTGTGTGCGTGTGTGTGCATCTGCACACCCACGCATTTGTGCCTTTGAGCCTATTAGCTCCTGAAACCTTCAGGGACAAGTCCCTGCAGCTTTCTTAGCAAGGTTTTTCAGAATTGGTTTGCCATTGCCTTTCTTGGGTTGAAGAAAGTGACTGGCCCAAGAGAGGACTGGAACTCCCAGTCTCCCGGTTTCTAGTCTGATGCCTTAACCCCTATATCAACCTGCTTGCAGTATTGTGAATTAATATATAAATATATACTTTAATCCCTTTTTAATGCTGTCAAACCTAACGGTGATCGCATATCTGGTGACCGTGAATGGGTAGTTCATGTAGCATTGTCTCAGTTTGTTATGTCCCAGCCTAAACTTTAAGCACACAAAAGACTACCGACTTAACTCTTTTATTGGAGATCCAAGATTTGAAGCCTAAAACTAATACATTTCAAGCAGGGCTTTGCCACTGAAATTGTTTGGGTATTTATATGCCATGGAATTTGTGTGCGACCTAAGCCATACCATACTAGGGGATGCCTGATTTGAACCAGAGTGGGGAAAAGCTACCTATTACAAGTCTTGGGTTTTCTTTCTGCCAGGATCTACCACGTAATGTGCAAGAACTGCTGGGCCTTTCCGAGAGCAAGTCCCCCACCTCCAGCACTGACACAGCCAGCTCCCCACAGCCACTGTCACCCAGTCAGGTGCAGGAAATGGACTTGACTGACAGCATTTCCCCAAGCCAGCCGGACAGCAGCATCGAAATCCTGCCTGCGGAGGATGCCTCCACCTCTCAGAGCCTGTCTCCGTGAAAAAAACTCACACCGCCACAACCATCTTCTTAACACAAAGCACTTTAATCAGAGCAGGGGGTGGGCTAGGAGGGAGGCAGGTCAGGGGGCCTTGCAAAGTTATTTTCTTCCTAGAGTCCAAATAGTTGTAGGAGTGCCGAGTCTCAATCACAGCCAGTGGGCTTAGCGTGCACAGTGTGCCTTGTATCTGTAACACAAGGCTTCCTTGAAAAGCCCCAGTTGGTTTTCACTTCTGGTTGCACAGTATAAAAAGACAGAAAGGAGCAGGCTAGTAGCTGTCGTCCCAGTGGTTTTCTGATTTATATTCCGAACCACCTAAATCCTGTTTTTGCCGTCTTTTGTCTTGCAACATTTCTTTTTATATGTTGAGATTCAATTTTGTTGGGGCAGCAGCTATTGCTTCTGCCAATTGAAGCCTCTGCCTTGACTTAACAGAATTTAGTTGGAGGTGCCCAAGCTATGTGCTAAACAAAAATGCAGGAAAGCTGACTAGAAAGTTCCTTAAGTGGAAAACGTGAATGTGGCAGAGATGTTCTCTCTGGGAGAAACCTAGAACCAGAGCTTTACAGGACGAGAGGCTCGAAGGCCCAACTCCTAAGTTATTTAGTATTTTGCCAAGGAATTCCTGTTGATATGCTGCCTCGTGCTTCCTTCCCACGGCTGGAGGTTCATCTCATGCCCTGCTTGCTGTTTTCTCTTTAAAACACGATTATAAATTAACTGCAATACATTGAGGAGGGATGTCAGACTTTGTTCCTCAGTGCCCTCTAATCCAGCAGGCCCGTGGCTCTGAAGCTTTGTGTGCATACGCAGACTGTTCTCCTTCCCATCAAGCAGCATCTTTCGTGGTCCTTATCTTGCTTCCCTCCCCCTTTATAAAATACATTAAAAGTATTCTGTCATTCTTTTGAGTGTGCAGCTCGTTGGAGGTGAACATCGCTCGGCCTGAGCTATTTTACTGGGTGGGCTGAGATTGGAGAGGGGAGGGATAAAAAAAGGGAGTCTTCAAAAGCTACTCCTTCGCAGAATGGTCTAAGGCAGGGGTGTCAAACTCAATTTCATTGAGGGCCGCATCAGCATTGCGGCTGCCCTCGGGGTGGGTGGGTGTGGCCTACTGGGTGGGCATAGATGGAGTGGCCTACTGGGTGGGCATGGCCAGCTCTACATCGTTCGTGTCAAGGGGGCCTGGGCAGGAGTGGGGCAGATCTGAGGGTCTCTGGCAGAAGGGGGTGGGACCAGGGCAAGTGCCAAGGCATGGTCCACTGGAGGAGCCTCCCCAGCATGCACCCAGGGGGCGGGACCAAAACGGCAGGGGCTGGTTCCTCGCTGTTTCCAGACGGCCTTGTGGAGCTAAGGCTGAATGCGTTTCAGCATAGATGGCCACCACAAAATTGTACATTGGCTCTCGGCCGGCCTGGGCCAAGGCAGCGGGGGCCGTTCCCTCACTATTTCCAGGATGGCTTCGCGGGCCACATGAAACCACTTCGCGGGCCGCATCCGGCCCCCGAGCCTTGTGTTTGACATGTCTGGTCTAAGGCCTTTCCAGAGTATGCATGCATTCCTTTTTATCTTTGTGTGCTGCACTTTTTTAAACCAGTGTGATTGTGGATTACTGCAAGGAACACTTGATTGTGAGACTCGCAGCCTCATCTTTTTAATATTTTCAACCGACTCCCTTAACAAGTAACATTTCCCCTCCCCCCCAAAAAAATGAAAAGTACATCTTGTAAACACAACGTGTCAGCAATTCAACCCAAACTATCTATGCATGAAATGTAAATACAAACTAGGAACAGACATAGACACAAAGGAAAGCAAATAGAGAATAAAACTGTAAACAGATAAAAGGGTGATCAGATTGATATACTTTTCTACAATACAAAAGGATTAGTGACATCTTAAAACTACAGTAGCTCAATGTTTAAATCACATGATTGCGTAGAATCAATTACTGTATTTTGTATCTAGATCTTTCTCCCCACATGAAACCAGTCCAAAGGCTGGGGGATGACACATTTCATTAACTCTGTCCTCTTGGGGCAAAAGTCATTGATGGGAGCCATAGTGGTTTGACCACCTATTATATTTAAGGTATATCTGTAATTGAAGAGTGTTTGCAGAGGAGGCTCTGTGACTTTGACATGTAATTCCATCATTGCTGACTTCTAGCTCAATGTTGCTTTCTTCCCCCAATGAGGAAGCCACTACCTATATAATTAAATCATTTTTTATACTGCTATATTTAGAAATAATAGATTCAATAGGGCAGCGTCCACTATGAACTGTCATCAAAAGAAAAAGCAGTGATTGACTTATGTTTGGTCAGATCATTGATTCATCAAGCAGCATTATTTACATTCAAAATAATGCTCCAGATGTTGGATTACAATTCTTATTAATATTCTCAATCTGGGTAGAATTCATGGCAGGCTACAAGTTGATTTGGTTTAGCCTTCATTAAGCAGTAATTTCCAAAATTTCAAAAGACCTTCCCTGGTTCTACCTAGAATTTGGGACTGGTGTCTACCATTGAGTAAGCTTATTCCATATCGGCATTGATACAGGGAGGAAAAATTTGATTCCTGGCTTTGTGAGGTAATGAGATGGGTCTTGCGGGAAAATCAGCTTTCTGATTATTTAATAGAAGACTCTCGGAGTTTGCAACTTTGCTCAGTGAAGCAATGTTGAATTTTGAAAGCGTGTCCCATGAAGTTACTGGGCAATGGTGCAGAATGTAGTAGGCCACAGCTGCCTTCTGGGAATTTTTAAATAACTTCTCCACTCTATGCTCTTGGGATGGTGAGGTAGTCTACCATCCCAGTACATTCCAGGTCAGATCATGCTTAGATTCTCAGTCTCTAGTACGTCCATCTGCTAAGTTCTATTTTATTTTTATTTATATTTCATATTTCTAAACCACCTATCTCCCTCAGAGGGAGGACAGCTGTGGGCCAAGACAGAGCTTGGCCAGAAAGCCAAATGCTCCAGAAAACTGATCTAGAGCAGAGGTCCCCAACCTTTTGGCCACCAGGGACCGGTTCCATGGAGAAAGGTTTTTCCACAGACCGGAGAGTGCGTGGTTTTGTGTGCTGCCTGCATCCCATGGATGGGGCTTTGTTTTTTTGTGTGGACCGGTTGCTGGGGACCCCGGATCTAGAGGAAGGAGCCAGGCACTTGTGACATGCTGTGATAAGATAAATTCTTCCCATTTTCATACTTCAAAAGCCAACAAGCATTGATCTTGTGGGTTTTCATTGTATAAGTTACAACTGTTAGCTAGGGAATGAAGTGTAGGGGATATCCTCTTAGGGGCCTGATTTCAGGGGTGTTCACGGCCCAGGGGAGGGGGAGATGTCTGCAGTCCCTTGGGGAAGCCCAAATTCTGTGCCTTTACTACCGAGAGCGCAAACCTTGGTCTCTGCAAATTCGTTATGTATTACTGTGGACCCTTCCCCCGCCCCATGAGTGAAGGGTAACGGCCACCAGAGCTTACATTTTCCAGCTTCTCTGCAGCAAACCAGATTCCACTGCAGTGAATGCAGCATTGCTCTCCTCGCTTCTCTCCCCCCCCCCAGCACTGCAGGAGAGCAATGCAGGGAGCCAGTGATGCAGTACTAAATGGCAATTTGTCCGGGATCACGAAGTTTGGCTGGCTGCTAGGCTTTTCTTGGCGCTTTTATGCCTTCCTCTTTTGTCTTCCTGAAACACCTACCGGTAGCAGTGAGCACGGGATTTTTTAATTTTTTTTTGGGGGGGGGGGAAGACGGGGTAGTTAGTTGGGAATAAAAGCATCTGCACAATCCTGCAGATGGGCTACTTTTTGGGTTCTCTTCTTGTGCTCCCCCAGTGCTTGCTCTTGCATTTAAAACAAAACTGTGGGTTACTGCAACCAGATTTCCTACATATTATAGGAGGAGTCCGCTAGCACCTTTTCTGATTAACAAATCTGGTTAAAAAGCGTAAGCTATTAGACTCTTTTAGGGTTGTTGTTTTTTGCAACCATAGCTTCGTACACATATATTACAGGAGAGAGTATTCAGCCCGGGATGCCAGAGAATACAATACTCAAATTCCCTCCTGAACAATACTTAGGAATCTTGCCGCCTTTTTCTTCATGTCCGTTATTCCCAGCCATCATCTGATAATTTATTTTCTCTCTTAAGAGTGTTCCCACAGTAACGTCCCCGATCGCCCTCCCTAATCAGTAATCAGAAGTACCATTTTCCTCTCAGCAAATGTTCCCAACTGCTTTGCCGTTCCTGTAAATACGGGAATTTGTATTAATACGAGTAAATAATACAAATACCTCATTTCAGTTCCATGAACGAATATAAATTTACAGCTAAGGTAGTTAGGCTGCAAAAATCCAAATAGCCACCAGATGAAGGCACAGCCCAGCTACAGTAGCTATAGTGATCTTGCATCTCATCTACGGTAGTACAACAGTATTTGAAGGAAGCCGAATGCATTTATCTTGGGCTCTGTCGGGCAGAATTGCAGTGGGACTGAGAGACGAGAGAAGGTTTCTTAAAGGGGAAGGTTCATACCTTCAGTCTTAGTTTCTGCGTTGCACCAGCTTGAGGGTGATCGAGCTTTTTGCAGGCTAGATCAGTACTTCTCAACCTCAGCAACTTTAAGATGTGCGGACTTCAACTCCCAGAATTCCCCAGCCAGTTGAAATCCACACATCTTAAAGTTGCCGAGGTTGGGAAAGGCTGGTCTGGATGCCCTGAATAATTTATTTTAGCGTTCCACTCCTGCTTTTTCTTCAAGACATTCCTGGCATTATATATGGTGCTTCTCCCCTTTTTAAAATCCCCTCGACCCTCAAGATTGAACTGAAAGTATTCCTGTGAAAATGAGTCTAAACATTCAATTATTGGGTTCATGTACCATTGGAAATCAGGTTTGTTCAGGAAGCCATAACTGACTGGGTTTAGATATTGCATTAAATTATAAACCATGATTTATTAGCCATGGGGAGGGGAGAAACCTCACACAATGCACCACCTATAAAACCAACCTTCCGCTCCATTTTTAACTTTAGCACTATATGTAAATTCAATTAATTGCTATGTGGCAATTTGAATCTGATTTCCAGTCTAATAATCATGGGAGTTATCTCTCCAAATTCAGGGATAGCAGTAAACTGTTCACACATACCTTTTCAGAATTAAAATTGGTTTGGGGTTTTGGTTGGACTAAAAGACCTCCAAGGTCCCTTCCAACTCTTGTTATTCTGTCATTCTGTTATCTTTAAAAAATCTTAAGATTTTGGTGCAAAAGTCTTAAGAAAATCTTAGTTTTCCTCTTCCTGGTTCCCACATTTTCCTAGTATCTCAACCCATTGAAAGTTTTATGTACATTAATGAAACCAGCTTGCCTTGCAGTGATTTTTTAAAAAATATTATTGTGGCAGAATATATACATTACATCTATGTAAACCTAATTATAAATGAAACATCTTTATGGGTCAAACTGGTATTTAAAATGGCAGAAGCAAATCCTTAAGATACACAGTTCTTCCTTGAAATAGCTGAGGAATAAAATTATATGAGCAAAGCTATTAAGATTTAGAGCAAGGGCATGAAGGAGGATTAAAACAGTCAAGATGGTGGCTACATCTGTGCAGTCAAAAGCCTGGCATCTTGACTATTTTTTGACCCCCTGCAGATGTCCCTGATTAGCATATTGATAGAAAGAACAAAAACTCTGATTCAGTGGAGAAGCTAGAGAAGCTAGACTAGTTCACACTTGTATATACAGTATTGTATTATCTGCTTACTGCACGCTTAAAGAGATTCAGGCCAGCTTATGCAAACAATATAAGTGGCTGGTGGAAAGGATTATATATTTTTAGAATGTGATAGGCAAAAAAATAAATGCATCATGGGTTTTTATAGAGTTAAATCATGGTCAACTTATTTTGTATTCACATAGGTTCCCGCAAGGAAAAAATAGGATAGAAGGAAGAAAAGCAGGATAAAAATAAAATAGATATAAGCATGATTGTGGGGTCCAAGGTTCTACTTTAGGGTTTTTCTATGGGTACTAAGCAATGGGAAGTGAATTTGTGTATTTATTGCAATTTTGTTTAAACCAGGTCATCACACAAACCAGGGAAACAACTGGTTGTGAGGCTTCTCATGAAAATAATTGCCTTGAGTGCACTTTAATAGCAAGAACTTGACTGCAGAACTTATATACTGTATTTTGCAGATTGAAGCGATGCTCCATGGAGGGCATGGTGGCATAGTAAAGCAGGGGAATTTCCAAGTTCAGCCACTTGAGGGCAGAATAGAGGAAGATTATACTCATGTGGATCTCTCATCCTTTCCTTTTCTGATTGACACATTTCATTAAAAGGCATAAGGTACTAAATTATTGAGTCAGAAAACGTTATCAAACATGTTGGTACCAGAGACTAACATGGCTCTGATGTTTTGGTACCAGAGACTACCTTGGCTCTCCTCTTCTTACAACTTCTCCCATATTAATAATAATAATAATAATAATAAAATTGGAAGGGACCTTGGAGGTCATCGAGTCCAACCCCCTGCTCAGGCAGGAAACCCTACACCATTTCGGACAAATGGCTGTCCAGTCTCTTCTTAAAAACCTCCAGTGTTGGAGCATTCACCGCTTCTGGAGGCAGGTTAATTGTTGGTTAATTGTTCTAACTGTCAGGAAGTTTCTCCTTAGTTCTAGGTTGCTTCTCTCCTTGATTAGTTTCCATCCGTTGCTTCTTGTCCTGCCTTCAGGCGCCTTGGAAAATAGCTTCACTCCCTCTTCTTTGTGGCAGCCCCTGAGATATTGGAACACTGCTATCATGTCCCCTCTCGTCCTTCTCTTCTTTAAACTAGACATACCCAATTCCAGCAACCGTTCCTTATATGTTTTAGCCTCCAGTCCCCTAATCATCTTTGTTGCTCTTCTCTGTACTCCTGGCTGCAGACATAGTGAGCCTTTTTCCTTCAGCAGTTTAAATAGGAATCTTTGATTTGAGGTCGGGCGCCTTCTCATTGATGGGCATTGAAAGTCACAATGCTTGTGAAATAATGACAAGAGACTCTAGAAAGAGTGCAGAGAAGAACAACAAAGACGATTAGAGGATTGAAGGATAAAACATATAAAGAACGGTTGCTGGAATTGGGTATGTCTAGTTTAATGAAAAGAAGGACGAGGGGTGATATGATAGCACTGTTCCAATATCTCAGGGATTGCCACAAAGAAGAGGGAGTCAAGCTATTCTTCAAAGCACCTGAGGGCAGGACAAGAAGCAATGAATGAAAATCAAGGAGAGAAGCAACCTAGAACTAAGGAGAAATTTCCTGACAGTTAAAACAATTAATCAGTGGAACAACTTGCCTCCAGAAGTTGTGAATGCTCCAATACTGGACATTTTTAAGTGATTGGACAACCATTTGTCTGAAATGGTGTAAGGTTTCCTGCCTGAGCAGGGGGTTGGACTAGATAGAAGACCTCCAAGATCTCTTCCAACTCTGTTGTTCTATTCTGTCCTATTCCTATTCCTATTCCTATTCCTATTCCTATTCTATTCTATTCTATTCTATTCTATTCTATTCTATTCTATTCTATTCTATTCTATTCTATTCTATTCTATTCTATTCTATTCTATTCTATTCTATTCTATTCTATTCTATTCTATTCCATTCCATTCCATTCCATTCCATTCCATTCCCTTAGAGTAGTGGTTAGAATTCTCTCAGTTGGAGCTGGTGGGGATTTTTTTCATTGCCAAAGCCTACTTTTGAGTTGATGTCATTTTAAAAAAATGTATTTCCTGCCTCAAAATGACAGGACGTTGTGCCACCAGATTCATCTGTAGTGATCCAAAGGATTTCCGAGTTTTCCAAATAAGAGTTGTAGGGGCTATAAGTTGCCACTTCTGTTTTAAATCAAGATGGGAAAAAACAGATCTAAAACCTTATACAATGAGAGCAAGAGATCTGTTCAGCCATAGACCTTCTTTCACGCTAAAATTATCCTAGTTTATCTTTCAATAACACATGTACGTAAAGCTACAGTTGATTCTTTGCAATAGCATTTCAATTGGGTCTTTGGTACTGGGTATGTTTTGCCTCATTTCTGTAAGCCATGCTTTAATGCTGAAATCTTTAAAGGACAAATGTGCCTCCATGAGCAATGTATTCCCTTGGCCTTCTGCGCAGGGCTCAGCCAAGGCACTTTGCTGCAGAGGTGAGAGACAAAATGGAAGCTGCCCTCAATCCCTTACCAAGATGACTCTACTGGCAGTGAAATCCTGTTTTACTGTGGGCTTTGCAGTCTCTTTGAGGTACACCACTCTGTTTAGGGCCAGTTCAAGCAAATGGTGGCAAGCAGAGTTGCTGCCACTTCCGGTTGGGGGACACAGTTGATGGAAGCAAGAGAAAGGGCCCTCTGAGTAACGTTTTCTGTAACTAGGAGTGTTTTTGATTTAGTAACGTTTTCTGTAACTAAGAGTGTTTCTTTCAAGTAATGTAGAACCTTCTCCATGTGGAATGTGGATTCTGATAAGAACGGGTTCAAACCTACGAAAGACAAGGACTGGACAAAATAACAGAGTTGGAAGGAACCTTGGAGGTCTTCTAGTCCAACCCTCTCCTCAAACAAGAAACCCTATACCATTTCAGACAAATGGTTGTCCAATCTCTTAAAAACTTTCAGTATTGGAGCATTCACAACTTCTGGAGGCAAGTTGTTCCACTGATTAATTGTTCTAATTGTCAGGAAATTTCTCCTTAGTTCTAGATTGATTCTCTCCTTCATTAGTTTCCATCCATTGCTTCTTGTCCTGCCTTCAGGTGCTTTGGAGAATAGTTTGACCCCCCTCTTCTTTGTGGCAGTTCAAAAATTTGAACTCTAGTAACTTGCAATCTCATTATGCCCCATTATAATGTAAAAATCACACCCACTGAAAATGAAGATGAGCATTAACAAAATCATATTAAGAATATTATGGGATGCTATGAAATATTACAGGTACATATACAGCTACTGAGCATGTCAAATGATGCTAACAAATGAAAGAAACCGAATATGTTTGAACTGTATATAAACTGTATATCATGACTCCCTACCGTTTTAAAAGGCTCCTCACCTTTTATCTGTAGAGTTCCTCTCCTTGTTTATGCATGGATAAAGAGATATTAATCTACCTTCTTAGCTTGGATGCTATTTGGGCAAGGCACAGCAGATTAATGAATCTTGCTGAAATTTATGCCTAGCGCACGGGCTTTGTGGCTTGTGCATATCAGTTATGCCGCGGTGGCTTACAAACAGGCAGTTTCTCTCCTTGCCGCCTTCACAAGGCCTTGCCCCAGGGCCATTTTTCGTGTTATGCTGAAGGAGACAGCCAGCAGGCCTTCCTTTCTGCAAACAAGGTTTGCCACTGAATAAGAAGAATAATTCCTCAGTCTTCATGTTGATATGGCAACAATAGTTGGAAATAGAGGTGCCATCTTGCCAATCGGGTGCCTGTAGGGCGATAATTAAAAAAGTCAAGATGGAGGCCTCAATGGTGGGATTGAAGCACTGCCTGTTTTAAAATACATTGCATCTGCAAATGAGGTAGAGCTCCAATTGCAGCATCAAAGCTGACATCTTGACTTTTTTGACCTGTGACACCTCTGCTGCCTGAAATGGCTCCCTCGTTCTGTGTTTAAAATTTGGATACAGTTCCCCCTCTTTAGATTGCTATCTGTAAAGATGGTATTATTCATTCACTGTCTTCAAAAGAGGGTTAGTTAGCCCCACTTTCTTTGTGGGAGGGGGGCCTGCTAAGTCTTCTGACCAGGGGCCTTTATTGTGCCCATCCTGAAAAAAAAATCAGTCAGAAATGAAGAAGGGACAAATACTTAGAAATATGAGAATAAGCGGCAAAGTTTGTTCTTTGTCCGTAGCCTCTTGCATATGGTATGTAGAGCAGGACAATGAAATTAGACAGATGATTTGAAGACCTGTTCAGACAATATGGGTGGGGAAAATATAGAATTAGCAATCCACTGTTACTTAAACAAATAGAGGGTTTCTGAAAGATAGTCCCTTTTCTCTTAAAACAGTTTTTTAGAATGGTGATGGTTATTATCCCAATTGCCCTACAATCTCCTTTTAAAAGCTGATTTAGTGGATCAAGTAGTATGGCATGGCTATGTGCTTTCCATCGAAAGATCGTCTGGTTCAAAAAAAATCTTAACTTGAATTAGTGGTCCGAGACGGGAACAATCCTTGCCTAAATCTCTTTAGGTTGTAGACATCTTTAGGATTTAACTTAGCGATAGCCCTTGATTTACAACCACAATTGGGACCCAACTTCTGTTGCTAAGCAAGATGGTTGTTAAGTGAGTGGCATCCAGTTTTACAACCTTTTTTTTTTTTTTTTTTGCCCGTGGACGACATTAAGAGAATCATCATGATTGTTCAGTGAATCACACAGTCATTAAGCGAATCTGGCTTCCCTCATTGACTTCGCTTGTTGGAAGCTGGTTGGGAAGGTTGCAGATGGTGATCACATAAACCCAAGATGCTGCAACCGTTGTAAATACATGTCAGTTGCCAAGCCCCCCAAATTTTGACCACACGATCATGGAGATTCTGTGACAGTCGTAAGTGTGAGGATCGGCTTGTAAGTCACTTTTTTCAGCACCGTTGCAACTTCAAATGGTTGTTAAATGAATGGTGGTAAGTCAAGGACTACCTGTATGGAATTCTGTAGGGCAATCTCTGAGCAGAGAGGCAATAGGCTATGATCTCCGACATAAGCAGAAGTGGTTTTAAAATGGTGCTCAACCTTGGCCTTGTGCCTCAGTTGTTCCTTATGTAAAATGTATGTGTACAGTGGTGACATACTCTAAGGCAGGGGTCCTCACCTTTGGCGACTTTAAGACTTGTGGACTTCAACTCCCAGAATTCCTCAGCCAGCTTTGCTGGCTGAGGAATTCTGGGAGTTGAAGTCCACAAGTCTTAAAGTTGCCAAGGTTGAGGACCTCTGCTCTAAGGGGGCTGTTGTGAGCTGGGTGAGATGGATTGGTGGGTGCTTTCCATCTTGAGATTGATCCTAAAATGGTAAAGGAAATCGTGATTCTGGAATAGAAAGCTCCTAGCTAGAGAAGGGGCACTTTCTTACATGCCTCAAAAAACACTTATGTTTTCTTTAAGAAATTGCACTGAGATCCTTCTAGAGGAAATCTAGGTCAGCCCAGCAAAGCTGCATCACACTATCTGAGCCTTCTCTTTCATCACTGTCCCAACAGAAGGGATTTATTTCTGGATCCATGGTCCTTTTTTGAGCCCCAGCCTAGGAGAAAAATATATTTTTTATCCAAGCTGGGAGCATGTGCAATGTGTACCTAGATGACCATGGTTGAACCCTCAAAGCTAAGCAGGATCAGCCTTGGCTAATTCCTGGATGGGAGATGACTAGGAAATTCTGGAGCTGTAGACTGGATTGGGAGTCAAGAATATAAGGGCAAATGACTTCCACATGTTTGTCAAGAGCACCAAAAATTGACCTTGACAGCCAAGACTTCCCATCAGTGCTATCAATCATGCTAAGCTCCAGATATTGACTGCACAAATTGTGGATAGTTGGGCTGGCAGAGAAGGTGCATTTAGAGGTTTGTATTGTCATTATTCATTACATTTCATAAATTTCATTTTGCCTTTATAAATAAAAAAAGTTTTCCCTTGGGGACATTCTGCATATACTCCGAGTGTAATCCCTCATAAATCTATCTATATTAGATGTTATATATCTCATATATTTATTGGTCTTTATCATTCCTCTGGAACAGTGTTTCTCAACCTCAGCAGCTTTAAGATGTGCAGACTTCAACTCCCAGAATTCCCCACCCAGCACACATCTTCAAGTTGCCAAGGTTGAAAAACACTGATCTTGAAGCCTAAAAAACTAAGTCTTGGAACTAGGAAGACAACAGTGTAAAAGAATGTACATTCTTTGTTTATTAAAAGAGATTTGTATCTCTATTCATTTAATGGGGATTTAAATAATCCATATTTGCGTTGTCATCAATAATTTATCACCAATTAATATTAATAACAATTATTAATATTAATAATATGGAATAGCCCATATTTATTTCCTCCGCAAGTTTCATCCTAAGAAATTGAGGCACTTACAAGAATTCCTGTCCCTTTTTATTTTCGGTATAAGCCTCTGGGGACTGAATTTAAACAGATTTGGTCCTGTCTTTCCTCTGGCGCAGTCCAGTTGTTTAAACCAGCCTTCCACTCTATGGTGCTGTCCAAACAGATTTCAACTCTCAGGACGCTGAAAAAAAGATGACATCTTGAACATGTCAGAAGGACAGCCATTTGGGTAAGAACTACCTTAACCACTAAACTACCATTTGTACCATGTAACGGGGAGGGGGGGGGGAATATTCTTCAAAGTTACAGGACCGATTTTTTTTTAATGGGTTCCCCAGCAGTTACTGACTACAGCCTGCTGCAAAAGATATATTTAGAATATACATCGGTACAAAATTATGTTGAGTAATGAAACTGAACGAAGCTCATAGATTTTTTTCATACCTAGAAATACACCCCTTATTTCTCCAAGGATTTTTCCATGTCATTTGAATAATTGGAATTGCCAGTTTTGTATCTGTGTCTGTGTGCATTAGGGTCAGGGGAAGAATAATTTTTGTTATGACTATACCTGAGCAATTAGAAGTTTGAGGTCCCTGCTGACCTGCTAGAAATTATTAAGTTAGATTGACATGTTCTTGCTGCCGATTCCTTAGTGTCCCAGTAAATGACAGCACAATCCTATATAATTAAAAAAAGCCAGCAAGCAGGCAGAGACGTGGCTGGCTGCCGGGAGGACGTCAAAAAAGTCAAGATGGCAGTCAAACCATGTGACCAGTGTGGTTTCTGGAAAGCAACCTGAAAGCCAGAAAGTGAAGAGGCTTTGTGTCCTGTCTTTATCACTTTGCTCTGGAGAAAAATTCTCATGTTTCCTTCAGATCTCACACACTAACCGAGATGCAAGGTTCCCTAAAGGGAAATGGATTAATGGGCTGGTCCTTCCCCCCCCCCTTCCATTCAATCATGTCTGATTCTTGGAGACTGCCTGGACAAGTCTCTGCAATCTTCTTGGCAAGGTTTTTCAGATGTGGCTTGCCACTGCCTCATTGCTAGGGCTGAGAGAAAGTGACTGGCTCAAGGTCACTCAGCTAGCTTTAGGCATAAGGATTAGAACACATAGCCTCTCGGTTTGTAGCCTGATGCCTTAACTGCTACACCAAACTGGCTCTCAATGGGCTGGTCTACTCGTTGATTAATACAGATCCATGTTAACTGGCAGGTAGACTGGGCTGATGGGATTTTCAAAGAGCACAAGCCAATTATGGGCTAATACACCTTTGGGTTAGCCCAGGGGTAGGCAACCTTGGCTCTTTTATGACTCGTGGACTTCAACTCCCAGAATTCCTGAGCCAGCATGGTTAGCCAATAGGTAGTTTCATTGGACAGCATCATTGTCTAACTTAGGGTTTGTGTGGTGAATTGTGCTGTGCCTTTCTCAGATTAGTCAATATAGAGGATTATTTTTTCTAAAACCACACTGTCCTTTCCTTTATCTCATTTTGCAGGAAACTATCTAATACTGTATTAATCTGGGACTGTATATTGGCGGTGGGGATAGGCTCTAAAGGTGGTGTTGCATTGGGACCCTCAATATCTTAAACAACCTCTGACTGACAGAAACGCCAGGACAAACTAGAGAAGGCAGAAGCAAAATGGTATTCAAAATGGTAGCATTCATAGACTTGGCATCTCCATTAAAAGGTAAAGTGAAAGCCCTGAATTTTGAAATAAAAAGATTGGGCATTTATAGGATCTCAATATGGGGGGGGGGGGGAAAGCTTAGAAGAAAAGCACAAGAAAAATGTTTGAAGTACCTAATTATAATAAATATAAACTTTTTCTTATAAAATAGATTTGAATTGACAGTATTGGCTATGTGCATAAAATACAGAGAGAAAACTTTTATCAGGATTCCTTCAGGCCGGGCAATATTTCTCAACCTTGGTAATGTGATGATGTGTGGACTTCAACTCCCAGAATTCCCCAGCCAGAATACTCTAGGGCAGTGTTTCTCAACCTTGGCAACTTTAAGCTGTGTGGATTTCAACTCCCAGAATTCTCCAGCCAAACTAGAGAATTCTGGGTGCTGAATTCCACACAACTTAACGTTGCCAAGGCTGAAAAACAGTGCTCTAGGGAATCAGTGCACTTCACTCTCATTAACTCAACCTCTCAGGGTGAAGGCATTTAATTAGCTACAAAGGAGGAGAAGGGAAGCTATAAATGAGAAAGCTATAAACTGTTGTCCTGCTTTCTGCCTTCAAGAAAGATGGAAGATTTGTTGATCAGGGAGAAAAAATTGTCCTTCCCATGTTTCTTTCCTTTACAGCTCAGCCACATTTTGCTATATAGGCAGACTTTTCAATGTGATGCTGTTGAACTGTAGCCAGAAAGCCGGTTAAAGTGTTCTCACAAATACTTTTTTCCTATAAATTAACAAGTTGCCACATCACTGAAGGAATGTTATACCCTAGCTTCCTTACTGAATGTTAATGTTTTTGTTTACAAGAATTATTATTCTATTGCTCTTCTATAGCTTTTATCTCTGTCTTATTCAGTTGGAAAACAAAGCTATTTAGGGATGGAGGTCATTAATGTTACTAAAAGGTGCCTAGCAATTGTATCTCATGGTTTTTAAGTAGAACTAGCACTACTGGCTTGCAAACATTTTGGGTGACCACTAGAGGGCAGAAAAGGGATAGAGTTTTCAATATCTCTTTACTGGCATCTAGTGAGCCTCTAGATTTTTGCAATAGATACTGGGAGCCCAGGTCTACGTGATTTTCTCCAGGTAAGCCTCGTTCAATCTACTGAAATGAACGAAAATGTTACTCCAAGAACCAGAGCACAATAAACTGCGTCTGAGGGGAGGAGAGAGATTTTAATTCCCTACACTCTACAGTTTTATTTTCAATAATACTTTGCCGTCCCCATGACAAACAGTTGCCTCTTTATGTCTCATCTGGCATTCTGTGAGAGGCTGGAAAAGTAGTCTGAAGTTGGATTATGAGCATATAAATTGGAATCTGTCTCTTTTTGTCATGTGATAATGTATTGGATAATCAAAATAAGCTCATCTCACAAAAGGGACTAATTTGAGAAGCCACCTGTTTAATACAGAGGACAAAAATGTCCTATATGCTGTAGGGAATGACTCTTCAGCTCTGAGAACTTGTGCACAGTGGTTTGGCCCCTGCTGGTGGACAAATGTTCTTGACTTTCACACTTCGTTGGGCATTTGGGCCTATTAGCATCTGGTTTTGGTAGAGCTCAGGAGTTTCCAATGGAATATAGTTTAACCATATAGTTCTTTCTAAAAGGAGCAGATAGCTTTCAAGTTCCCCACCACCATTCAGATGTTATTTTTAATCCAAGGGATACTGATAAAGTAGGACAAAAGCGGGCTCAATGCTGTTTTATTTCTATGCTTTCCTCTGTCCCTCGGTTAGATATATGAGCTGGTGGGCTCATGTTGAGAACTTCAGGAATTCCTTGGAGAAAGAATGCAAAGACCATTAGTGAAACATTAAATGAGCCCAGAAAGACAAGATAACACAACAAACTAAAAAAATGACTTTCTTAGATATAAGAGGAAAGGAAGTCAAAACATTGTCAGGCTTTCTAGACCAGTGTTTGTCAACCTTGGCAGCTTTAATTAATATATGCACATTGACTCCCAGAATTCCCCAGCAAGCACTGGCTAGGGAGTTCTGGGAATTGAAGTCCACGTACCTTAAATTTGCCAAGATTGAGAAACACTGGTCTACACTGTGGTCAGCCCTCCAAAAGTAGACAAGTCTGAAAATGGAGTCTACAAGAAATCCTGGAACTCTTATTTTATTGATATAGGCACTGGTAACAGACTCTTGAAATCTTATTTCAAAGAGAATCAAGGTGGGATTAACTTTAATTCTATGCAGTAAATTAATTAATAGAATATGTTACTTCAGTGTGGCCACCATTCCGATGTCTTCACGGACTAGCGAAGAGTCCCCCGCTTGATAGTTGTCAGTGAAAGTAAAGTCGCTCCAGGGACCTTTAAATATCTTGTTTACATGTTTGCACATGTTCTTAGTCACCCAGAAATAGTTAAGTCTGGTCAATAACAACTATTGCATTTCCCTTCCTTGGAGGGCATCCATTCCATCCGCCCCCCCCCCTCATCCTCGCTGTTTCCCCCACAATCTGTCTGCTCTTTTCTTGGCCAGCATCCTTGTCCAGGCCGGTGCTGAGGGAGCATCTCTGGCACAGAGATAGGGATTTGGAAAGCAGCCAGTCCTCTCTTCCTGCCAGCCTCTTTGCTAACCACTGAGGCATCAAAATCCCATCAGGGCTCCTTGAAAGGACACAGAGTCCATTTAACAGGGGTGCCGATTCATTAAGGCATAAAACAAGCTGGCTCAGGAACAAGAAGAGACAACGAATTTGCCTTCCATCACGCAAAGGTGCCATCTGAGGATGCATCGCTGGTTGGTCAAAGGGACATTTAAGTAGTCTTCCCATCTCCGCCTGCAGTCTTTCCCGAGAAGCACTTGTATCTCCGCCCTGCAGGAGGTGCAACACTGGCCTATACGGGTGGACTGTCTTGCTTTGACCAGTTGGCTCCTTTGGCCAATTGCCAACAAGTGGTTGGCTGCAATTTTAAATGGTCATCTGTACCTGGTTCAGAGTGTAATCTTATTCTGGGGGAGCAGTTATTCTAATTCAAAATGTATCTGAGGTGCCGGGAGAATGGTGGAGAAAGCATGAATGACAAGAAATGCAGAGCCCACTTGTCCAAAGCAAAGGGGAGGCATCCATGAATGCTCTCGATTTAGGTCAGTGGTGGCGAACCTTTGGCACGGGTGCCAGAGGCGGCACTCAGAGCCCTCTCTGTGGGCACGTGTGCTGTCACCCCAGTCCTAGGCCTTCAGCTGGGTTTTATAAAACCTTTTCGCTTTAGGCCTCCGCCGCCGTGTGCAAAAAAAAAAAAAGGTTCAATCAGTCAATTTCAACTTCTTCCGGAAAAAAAAAAGATCTTGCAAAGTTGGAATTGATTGATTGAACTTTTTAGTCCCACCCAGTCTGCCGTTACCACAGCCACGCCCACCCAATTGGCCACACCCAGCCAATGGGCCACACCCACCCGGCACTCGACGATGCATAAGTGGGTTTTGGGTTGCAGTTTGGGCACTCAGTCTCTAAAAGGTTCGCCATCACTGATTTAGGTATTAATGTGTTCTAGGAGAGTAGAAGTAAGTAGCAATAGCACTTAGACTTATATACCGCTTCACAGTGCTTTACAGCCCTCTCTAAGCGGTTTACAGAGTCAGCCTATTGCCCCAATCATCTGGATCCTCGGATGGAAGGCTGACTCAATCTTGAGCTGGTCAGGATCGAACTGCAGGCAGCTGGCAGTCAACAGAAGTAGCCTGCAGTACTGCATTGTAATCACTGCACCACCACAGACTGGCTGGAACAGCTGAAAGTAGTTAATACGAACTGGACAGATCTTAGCCATAGCTCACCAGAAACCTAGTTATTATGTGCCACACATCATGCAAATACAGGTAGTCCTCGACTTACAACAGTTGATTTAGTGACCATTTGAAGTTACAACGGGATTGAAAAAAGTGACTTGTGACCGTTTTTCACACCTATAACCGTTGCAGCATCCCCACGGTCACGTGATCAAAATTCAGATGCTTGGGAACTGGCTCATATTTATGATGGCTGCAGGGTGTCCTGGGGTCAAGCGATCACCTTCCCTGACCTTCTGACAAGCAAAGTCAATGGGCAAGCCAGATTCACTTAACAAACGGTGTTACTAACTTAACGGTGGCCAGAAAAGTCGTAAAATGGGGCAAACCTCACTTGGCAAATGTTTCACTTAACAACAGAAATGTTGGGCTCAACATTTGGATCATAAGTCGAGGACTACCTGTAGTAAGGCCTGTGCTGGGAGGAGATGGAAAGAACACTTGAATTTCAGTTTAGAAAAATATAAAGTTAGTTATCCTTCTCTGTGGGGTGGGGCTGAAAGGAATTTTATGTCAGTTAGGCCATGTCCTTCAAGGACGGTTATCCAGGCAACCTCAAATGGAGGTTAGTGGGACGTGCAGATGTATCCAAAGACTCTTCCATATTTTCACCAAATGATGTATCTCCAAAGTCTGTGATGGTGGTGAAAAGGAATCACACCAATTAAAGCAACTTATCCTGTATTATATGAGTATAGCCTCTGATGGGCAGGAAGTTTAGTGGTCCCTGATCAGTAGGAAGCAGGAATAGGTAGCTGCAGAGATACAGACAGGTTGCAGGGTAACCAGGGCAGGAATAATTGGAATAGAATATTCCTTTAAAGAATATTAGTAATGTGAGATGCAAAATGTCTTAGCAGCTTTCTATGCGAGCCAAAGAAAACACTAGTAAGAAAGCTTTCTGGCTTTTTTGTTTCGTTGCACGGATCGGCAATCAAGCTAGATGGTGCAAAACCAGCCTGATTCGGAGCTTCACAATTATGTGCAATCAGTAGGCTGAAAGTGACATCGGGATGAGGCAAGAGCTATTTGTAGTTTGCTCAAATCATAATTGATGAAAAGCTATTCATTCCCTCCAGACATGTGTTATGGCCTGCTAGCTTCTTGACAACCTCTGGTCTCCCCTGTCATAATCTCCACAGAGGAGGTTTATTGAGTTCATAACCATCCATCCATGGCTAAGGGCTGTTTTTTTTTTAAAAAAAAATATCTAAGAAGGACCATGTTCTGCTGCATTTGATGACAATTCAGATCTAAAGTCTTGCGAGCAGCTCTCCAAATTCTGCCATTCGTAGACCTCTCAAATTTAGAGGTAGGATGATATCGTTAAAAATACACGTGTGCGGTTTTTCAGGCCTGCTTAGCATTTTTCCTCAGGCGTCGCTCCTAGTGAGGTATATGGGTGGTGCCATCTTTTTCAAGCAATTAAACTAGAGCAAAGTCATGATTAGCAGGTTTGCCCAAGCGATGATGGGGAGGGCACACTTTAGTCCTCTTTCAACATTTGCTCTCCCTCTGCCTGTGCAGCTTGCCCAGAGAAAGAGGAGGGATTTTTGCCAGATGGTTGCCTGTGCTCCCTTAGGCAAAAGGAGAGCACAGACGTAGCCATCTGACCGACTTGCTCCCTTTGTCTCCCTCCCTCCCCTGTGCAAGAAAAGAGGGGGGGGGAGTGAGTTGTGTCAAGTGGTTAAACTCACACTCCTCCTTTCTCAATCCGGACAAGCTTCTTTCTGGGATTTTGTTTGGTAAACCAGCCAGGCTGCCTAGGTCAGAATGCAAAATTGGGCTATTGTCAGTCCAAGGGCACACAGGATAATCCTAGATCCACTGACTTTGCTTGTCAGAGGGTCGCAAAAGGGGATCACGTGTCACAAAGATGAGTTAGTTGCCATGCTTCTGAATTCTGATCACGTGACCGTTGGGGATGCTGCAATGGTTGTAAGTGTGAAAAGTCATAAAGTCGCTGTTTTCAGTACCGTTGTAACTTTGAATGGTCACTAAGTGAATTGTTGTAAGTCGAGGACTACCTGTATGACAAATGCTGTGTGGAAACAAGGACAGAAAGCTTCACTGAAATTTTAATTGTACCTGGAAAATGTGGGTGGTGTCGAAATATGTTGGAATCCTTTCTAACAAGCCAGCTTGGTCACCCTTCATTTATACATGAGCTGGGGTTCTTGCTCATTGTTTGAATCAAGTATTGTCAATTCTAGATCCGTGTTTCTCAACTTTCAAGATGTGTGGACTTCAACTCCTAGCAAGGCTGGCTAGGGAATTCTGGGAGTCCAGACATCTTAAAGCTTGAGAAACACTGATCTAAATACTAGTGACATTTCTGAGACGTTACAGTGGAGAAAAATCCAACCATAAGAAAGGCAGAGCCGTTGATAACTCAGAGGGTAATGTTATATGTTCCAGACTCAAAGCACATTCCCATATGGCATTTGCGCTGTTCCCAGATTGTGTCTGTGCTCTTGTAGCCGCATAACATCATCTTTCCTTCATACTGGAGCCAAATGATTTCCCAGTTCACTTGCTGTTCAACTGGTAATATAACCATTTCAGTTTGCTAGTAAAAATGCTGAAATTCTGTGAATCTTGGAGACGGGGCATTTCGCACTGTCAAGAACTTTTCCCCACAGAGGTTAAACTCTTATAGTTTCATGGGATTTACCCCCTTGCTGTTTTAATAAAAGGGGCCTAGACATGCCACCTTAGTAGCCTTGCTGCTGATTCTGAATGTGAAACCTCAGACCTTTTAAATGCCAATCAAAAGAGAGGGAGGAGGGCAACAATAACTGGATGTTGCTTTTTGTGTTTTTCTATTTAGGCTCAGGAAGGGGCACTGATTGTCTCCCGGGGCATCCTCTGCATTTTAAAGTCAGTAGCGCTGAAATGAGAGTAGGTCAGCTTGAATCTCTTTTGCTGTTTCCTTGGAGAACATATACAGTAGTCCTATGGAAAGTCTCTTTTCTCAAATGTCCTGTTTCTCACGTCTGGCTCAATTCTCCGGGTATGAGTTGGCTGGCTTCACTGGCAAGCCAAGCTTTGCACTTGCCTTGCAAACTGGGATAGGAAAACCTCCCATCATAAGTTTGCCAATCTGACCAGATCAAAAAAGGAGGAAAGGAACAGAACTGCCCTTTTCCCTTTTGTTTTCCTTACAGGCCCCCCCCCCCCAAAAAAAAACACAATTTGGTCTCCCTAGCAGCAAAACTGTTTTCATTAAGATTTGTATAATGCCATAGATTATATACATCAATTGGTAATTGATGTAACAGCACATAACAAACATTTTTCCCTTGCCCAGAAGGGCTTCAAGACTCATAGCAAGTGCAGTCCAACTCCATCTTATAATCCTACTGAAAAAAAAAAGGCTTAAGGGCCTTTCCTTCCAATAGCATTTGTTTCAAATGTGCTCATAATATTCAGCCTCTTCCTGGGGGTAGCCTGAGCATCATCACTAAGGCAAGAAGCTTTAATGGTGACCCTTGTAGACACCAACTCTTTTGCTCCTGTTTCTTGGCTTTCTAGACGAGAACGCTCTCCAAGATAATGCCCACGTTCCAGAGAAATGGCTGATACAGTAAAGCATGTTCTCCTCTGTGGACAACACAAGTGGGAGAAACAGATGGTTGGCAATTCCAGCTGCTTAAGGTTTGTTACTTGAGTTGGAGAGTAGCTTCATTGTTCCATCGGGTGAGCCCAGCGTCCCTCCCTCCCATCTTCAACCAATGAATCACACTCTGAATGCATTTGGTGGTTGGTGGTTTTTGTTTTTTGTTTTTTTGTTTTTTTGAAAGTTTTAAATGAAAAGGAAATAATTTTATTACATGCGGTAACCTCGGCATGTCAGCTCATGCAGACACTACTATGTCCCAGAGATTGAAGACCAGAGGACATGGGAGACATGGGAGGAGAGGATGGTGTGCTGAGAGGGGAGAAAGCAGAGTGAGTGGAACAGAACAATGAGGAACATAACAAAGATCTTCGCAAAATTAACAAGAATCTGAATTGCACCTCCTTCTCAATGACCCTCAAGGGGAGATGCAAAGGAATGGGAATAGGGCCAGATCTTAAGGAGTTTTCAGAAGAACCTAGCCCCAACCCTCATCCAGGAGTCCCTTGTAGCACCAGAGTTGAGTGGCAATGAAAGGAAAGGAAGGATCGGTGATGGCAAGCAGTTAAAACCAAGTGGCCCAATGGTTTCTTGTTTCAAGAGGTCTGGATTTTGCTGGTTAATCTCTCCTCCCTCTCGGGGCAAACTGAAGTTCAAGACCAATGAGGCATCCAGGTGGGAAGGGACAGAAGGCGACGATGAAAAATCAGAAAGGCAGCAGAAGAAGAATGGATCTTGTACACCGAATACATTATACAGTAGATGGGTTATTGCTTCATGCTGGAGTCACAGGATGATGAAGCAAAATGGAAAAGAGCATAGTGGAAACATAAATGAGGGTTGATCTGCCCTGCATATCCATCGATATCTGGATTTGGAGATCATACATTGATAAGCCTCGGAGAATATTAGCGTGGATGGATAGAAATCATGACCTGTATTTCTGAAATAATATGGTAAATTACCATACATTACCATCACGGCCTGCCTTTATAAATTAGTGACATCTGCATCTCTTACTATTGCTTATCAGGTACATTTCATCTTAATTAAGATGTTGATGTTTGTTAACTAGAAGATAAAGAACACTGTTATGAAAACTAGAAGGGACTGATGGAGAATGAAATTTTGGACTGGTTGGTTGCCTGGATAGAGGGAAATGTGTTTGTTGGAATGAGAGGGAAGAAGAAAAATATGGACCCATTTTGACTTAGAATTTCTCTGACTTTAAATTATAACGGAGGGAGAGAAGTAGGAAGAGAGTTGGCTAAGGTGAAAGAGGATTAGCTGGCTTTTGAAGGATTGGTGCCCCAGGTGCCCTGTCACCACAAGGCAAAACATGTGAATTCACATTTGTGTTCCGGAAGCTTCTCTGTTATCTGGAGGGGCGGGTGATGGGGGACTGATTTTATTGCTTTCTGTATGAGATTGACCTGGAGGTATTTCTCCTATTAAGAGAGCAAGTGCGGAGCTTGGCGAAGAACAGGCTGTATAAATGACTTTGAAAGAGGGCCGAAAGAAACCTCTTGAAGTGCAGCCCCAAATGGCTGCCTTTCTGTCCTTATAGCCCAGCAGCCGGAACATTAAATGGTTGACGACAGTTGCAAAATAGGAAACTGAGGGCCTGAATTGTATGAATATGCACACACACCCCTTATATAATTTACATTTTGAGCATGTCTGCTGTTGGGAAGCTCAGAGCTCAGTGATTGAGCACAACAATGCGATGCAGGAGAGTCCAAATTCACTTCCTACAGCTATAGGCAAGGTGAGAAAAGAGCCCTTGCCGCAAATTCTGGGTCTCATTCAAGGTCAACAACGCTGATTGAGAAGGATTGATGGACAAAGTCAATGTAAGATAGCTTCCTATTCCCTTTGATTTTTACTCTGTATATACATACAGATACACATACATGTCCATATCTCTATTCGGTTGTGTATATGTGGAAGAAGGGCATTGCCAACATCAGAGAACTGAAGCCTGCTTCAATAGTAATTACTTTTCTCTAGAGAAATCGGACAATGGTAGTCCTATGGTTTGAAAATGGGAAATCCTTAAAAGCATCCTTAAAAGGTCATAACTCCCAGAATTCTTTGAAAGATGCCATGACAGCAATGCTCTGTAAAACCAAGGTTAAGATTAGAGTGTGAATAGGTCCTGATGATGTAATTCAATATTATGTGGGCAAATGTATGAGTCATCAGCCCAGGCTTTGCATAGATGCGTTGAACTGTGTGTAAATGCACGGGCTATACACCTCTGGGTATTGCCCCAAGTTTGAGTAGTGATTATGAAACAATGACTGGGATAATTCATGTTACCCAGACATTAATGCACCATAAACCCAAGCCAGTGATGTGTTAAGAGCCGTGGCTTCTCCTAAGGAGCTCCAAGAAGTTGAATTTGTCTGTTCTAGACTCTCTTTGCTATCCTTGAACTATAATTCCCTGTGGGAAGCCATGAAAAAAGAACCATCAATGCACTGATGATCTTACCTAGTTGGGTAATGAAATGTCTGCAAGTGAACAACCGCGCTCAGAGAACACCAAGAAGTTGCCATTAAGAGGCCTCTTGCAGGCAATGATACTAAACACATGGGGTAGATTCTTAGAAGGAGCTAAACTGAGTCAGTTTGAATGTGACAAAAGATAGACATGAAACATGTCTTGCTTCTGTGATGTATCTTCTGGGAAGTATATTCTTTGAAATGAATTGGACTGAAGCGGCTGCATAGTATCTATTCTAACTGGATCCCATCAACTCCTTCCTTTTTTCTTTTTAAAAGATATTCTGGTCATTCTTTTTTAGCTTCAAGGCAAGCTGGAATACGCAGGAGAGAAAATATGTTGTACCTCTCTTTGGAATCTGGAATGATTTGAGAGTGTGTGAAATGAATATGGATAACATTTCAGTCCTTAGAAAGTCTCCTCAAGAAGCTGAGAGAAGCTGAGAATAGATGGTAAAGACTTCCGTACAGCAACGACGGAAATTGTTCACCTGACACCCTGAAGGTTAAACAGTTTTATTGAAGTGATAATTCTACTCCCCCTGAAAGCCACTGCTACAATAACATTGTTTGATCATATCCAAATCAGATATTTAAACAAGTTAAATATTTAGCAGGGAATTTGTAATCCTCTAAAAGGGGAAAGCATATAATCTTCACCAAACTAAAATACATTTGGGGAAGCCATCCTTGTCAATCACCATAAATATGACCAATATGAATTTGCAACGATCTTCACTTTAAATTATGATATGATTTTAAATCATAAATGAGATTCTGTTTCGCAAAAAAAAAAAAGTGAACATGGTACTTCTGTAGGATGAAGAAGAATGGATACTGGGGTATGTTTAGGTGTGGTGTTTTGTGTCGGGGTAAACAGATAATGGGATGAGGGGGACAAAACAGAGGATCCAATACATTAATACAAACTTGAATTTTGTTTCTTTGACTCGCCAACCCCCTCCCCAACAATTAATAATTTAACATTTAAGAATTCTAAACATTTTTGGCACATCAATTCTACGCGAAGGAAGAAAATACCACGGGATATCAAGCAGACATTTGCATCTCTAAAAGAAAAAACATTAATTGTACCAATTAACTCTCCCCCTTGACATATTTAATTTTTTCCTGCCCGATTTCTTTTTAGAATAATCAAAGAAATTCTTTCTTTTTAAAAAGGTTGACATTTC
Source organism: Azemiops feae (assembly GCA_023970755.1). Lineage (NCBI taxonomy): Eukaryota > Metazoa > Chordata > Lepidosauria > Squamata > Viperidae > Azemiops > Azemiops feae. The sequence goes on along the minus strand of JALGBA010004203.1, from coordinate 825,915 downwards.
TGGAAATTGAATGATTGGAACATAATTTATTTCGGAGGATTCTGTATCACCTACATTGAATAAAGAAGTAAAATGTACATTCAAGTTTCAAGGCATTAAAATAGAGCTTTCTGTATCAAAGCTTCTGATAGGGGATGAAACATAGATAAGTATTATTTAAATTGTATATTTTCAGGGAGTAAAAGTGAATAGTTTCATTTTTTTTTCTTGAATTAGAAAAACTATAAAACATTTTTGTCCTCTTTGACCTGGTTTGATATTTTTGCTCATTGTGAGCAGAAGAAATAATTTCATTTGGGAGAAAAACACTGCGAAAATCACAAAAATCTCATGTATATATATATATATATATATATATATTTGGCAAAAGAACACCACTCTGTGCTTTCACCACTTGCATCCCTCGTGGTTCTCCTCCCCTTGACTGCCCCCATGGAAATCCTTTTGCCTCCGTTACAGTGTTCTTTTTTTTTTTTTTTTAATATTTCTCTGGCAACTGGACTGGGGAAAAGGGATTTATGAAAAAATAGCATCAATTTCAGTTTTTTAAAATTATAATCACTATAATACATCTGTTTTGAAAAAATAGTTCTGTGTCCCTCCCCCATCGTCCCTGAGCCCACCCATCATCAACAACCTTTGGCACCAACATTTGCCAAACCTAAGCCTCACTGCCAAACCAGCAGTGGGGCAAAAATCACATTTCCACTCCCCACCCACCCGAACCCAATCTTTCCTGAGTCAAAAGTCACCCGTCTTTCCTCTTATCTTTTTCCCACCCTTGCTCCTAATTTCATACAACACTGGGGAGAAGCATTGCTGGAAAGACAGTGGTAGAACACAACACATTTCTTCTGAAGATATTCTCTATTCTTCCTTCTCCTTTTAAGACTTCACATTGCGCCTAAACATTGCAAGAGCAGGGCAGTTGTCTACCTCCTATTAGCCACTTTGTAGGAATGCATCTAAAGGCATCTAGCAAAGGTGAGGAGGAGATTGTCTTGTAGCAGACACAGCCAGTCAGTCACCTCCACAGACACACAAATAAGAGGGAGTTTTTTTCGATGTAGCAGGGGATTGACAGAGCTAAGGAAAACATTTGCTAAAAAAAACAGTCTGACTTCTATGATTATGATTGTGACTTTAATTTACTACTAGGCAAAAATGTTATCTGTCAGGTAGAATGAAAGCTAGGGCTAATCTGGCAACAAAGAGATGGAATTTAGCAAAACCCTTCCATTCTTAGATAGACATTCATAAAGATTGATTTGTATGGAAAATTTAGTCATTCATGGCCAGCTCTTGCGCCCTAGAAGGCTTGACTCTATCTTACATGTTATCAGATGGCTGAAGCCCCTTGTCTCTGGCAGCACATTCAAACACACAATAAAGATCAGTACAGTAGACTTCTGTCCTGCCTCAGCACCAAGAAATGCATGGATTCAGAGGTACTGAGCCATAAAGTGCTAGCTGGAGAACGCAGACCTATGAAAGATTCAAATATGCATGGACAGATCCACTATACAGACTACAGAATAACAGAGTTGGAAGGGACCTTGTAGGTCATTTAGTCCAACCCCCTGCTCACGTAGGAGACCCTGTACCATTTCTGACAAGTGGCTGTCCAGTCTCTTCTTGAAAGCTTCCAGTGATGAAGCACCCACAACTTCTGAAGGCAAGCTGCTCCACTGGTTAATTCTCCTCACTGTTTCCACCTTGCACTATAACCCCACTTAACAGCTGCAATGCCACCTCAGTGCTGCAAGTGATGTGAATGAAAGATTGCGCAAGAGTTATATCAGTGACTGTGAAGGACATCTCTTGGTTTGAACACTATCCCTGGTGAAAATAAAAAGAAGTTCAAGTGGAGAAAAAAATGAGTTTTGCACTGGACTGGTTCCTCTAGAAGTTTTCGACTGGAGGAAATATCGTTCAGAGTTCTAGGCCTCAACCATTAGGCTGCTTGCAGACTAATTAGCTGATGATTTCTGAGAACAAAAATGGACAAAGGAATATATACAACTCACATGAGGGCTTTCCTGGAGCCGATTGCTATTTTGTCTAAGTAGAGGCTCCTCTATTGTTAAATCTGATTCTTTTTTCTCTTGCAAGATCACTGGGGGAAAAAAAGAATATTTCTGAATGTGTGCAGAATGCCTTTCCTTTGCCAATTCCTGTCCTTGCGATCAAAATTTGGACTAGGATAAATTTCTAGAAAATGATAAGCTACTTTTTGTGTACACTTTCACTCTTGCTCAGGCTTTAGCCACTTCCCCATTTATTTATCCATCTGTGTAAAAAGAGGATAATCGGCCGCTGTTACTGGCCGTGTGTTTAGTATGACACACACTTTCTGTGTATTTCTCTTAAATTGGAATTTGGGGAGAAAAGTGACATTCATCCAGACTTAAAGCATCTGAATATACCGAAACATGATTATTTTAGCCCAGATTGTCCAACCTTACAACTTACAGGTTCATCATATAGGGCAGGGATGGGCAACTATGACCCCTTTACATTTCCTTGGACTTCAATTCCTGGCTGGCTCAGGAATTCTGGGAGTTGAAATCCACGGGTTGTAAAAGGCCCATGATGGCCCAACCCTGATATAGGCTGCACTTCCCTTTTTTTTATAAGAAAGAGGAGAATCAGGAAATTGGCAATTCGTATTAGGGCAAGGAAAGGCACTCTGTACATACACAGAGGAATTATTTATGAGATTCTGAGGCGAGAATGACAAACTGTGATCAAAAAGAAGACTTATGGATAACCATTCATAAGTGGTAGGCAGTTCACAAACATATTGTTGATATGTCTGTACTTACAAACACGCAAATATCCAAGTAGAAATTAAATTGCACAGGTTGAATGTTCAACTCCTTTTCAAGGCACAATTAAAGCCATGATTTGGACATTGTGAACTCAACAATATGAAGATCCACCATCTCTGAAGATCCACCACAACTGGAACCTCCTCCTGATTCATTCATTAGTACTATTCCAGTTTTCCTCATTTTTCTCCCATTTACATCTCTTCTCTAAACCAAAAGGATAGAGAAAACACTAGCAGGATTTCTTTAGGACCGATGGCATCGCTCAAATTCTTAAATATCCAACCCTCCTCATTTGAAACTGCAAATTTTTATGACAGCAATGGGTCTCTTGCACATGGAAAATGGAAAAATTAGCATGATGCGGCAAGTTCAAAAATGGTTTATTAAAAATGCTGCCATCATTTAATTCACTGACTTTCTAAACATCTCAGAAAGATCACTGTCACGTATTTCATGATTTTTTACTTTGTGCTTATATTTGAATTCTATTGTAGTCAGAAGCGATAACAGTATTTTACATGTGGAAAATATTTCTGACATTTAACATTTCCAGATTATTTCCTTTGGAAAAGTTTCTACTTTTTTTCCGTGATTTGGAATAGTTAAAAAAAAAACAAAAAAACCCTCTCAAACCTGGCTTCATTTCTTGCAAATAGATGACATGGTATCATTAGTTTTTTTTAATGAAAAGTATTTCTTTTCTTGCCTCAGTGATAGTGAATTAAGTAGCCATAAATGTCCTCATTTAAAAGACATCCAAACATTTTGAGAAGGCTCAAAATGTTTCTGTTGACACATAAGTGACCACTGACTTCTCAAAAACAACCAAAAAGACCACGAGAAAGAAAATTACTCCAATGACAATATTTGAAATGGAAAAGCAAGGCAATGTTTACGTTGCTGACATAATTTTTCATACAAAATGTGTATTTTTTCATCTTGTCAAGGAAGAAAATACTGCAAAGGAAGAGTGAAAAGATATGACACAATAGAAAGTGATATTGATCTTTAAATGGTACTGTGATTCATCCATATCAGTTTTACAAATATGTTATCTCAAGCTACTTATCCAGAGACAATTATTTACTTGCAAAAGACATTATGGCTCTCCTGGGCCTGCCCCAGTTTTGAATGCAAAGATGACTACAGAATTCTTGGCTGCAATAAGAACTTTGTCTTTCCTTACCAATGTCAAGCTTATAGATTAGCTTATTTACCTGACTTGCTAGTTTTCTACAAACAATAGTTTATAATATGGGCTTGCATTCAAATACACAGATCAAGTCCAGACAGGTTGCTAAGCCCTAACAAATATTATTAGCTAAGATTCTCATGCATATTACTAATATAATCAGGAAAAATCAAGGACCTATTTTAATCTATTTCCAAAATTCCCCTGCCCTAACCATGTTACGCAAGTCAGAGAGAATAGCAATTTTACAAGCCTGGGGAACATTCCTTCCACCACTCCATTTTTGAAGTGGTACAATCCAGGAGAACTGGGTCACACAAACTGTCCTATGCAAACTCAATCAACGTCAATCAACTCTGACAAACCAGCCAAATCAAATTATACAAATGAAAGCAATTAAAATAAATGAAACTGTTGCTAAAGGAAGTTGCACTTCCACCCTGCTAAATGAGGTGGGTAGGGGACAGACAATATTCAAAGGGCCACACAGCAGAAATCCTACATGAGCCTCTACACCATCCTCTTCTGTGTCCACCTTTTAAAGGCAGAAGAGGAACTCTTGGTAGAAAATCTACAATTAATGCAAACATGATTTGTACATAAGCCTTTTGCAGTTGGAATCTCTGGTTAGAAAGCCCACTGTCTTGTCTTTGATTCTTAGTCATTCAGACCATTCAGACAATGAGAAGACAAAATGGCCATATCGGTGGGAAAGGAAAAAAGGACGTTATGTAGTCATATGAGTGTCCACTTAGAAACAATTAATGCATTTATTTTTACAGTACTTACTAGATAGTACTGCATCCACCGAATTTGCAGCTTTTGACAAGACCATCACTTTCTTAAATTTAAGCCTCTTCATCGCCTCAGTCTCACTATAATGTACACAGGAAACGACATGTCCTTCAAAGAGATATATAGGTCAATATGACCAGCGTAACTACTGTCCCCATTTTGGAAACAGAACATGCACCACAAAAGGGAACTTTTTTAAAAAAATAGTCATCTGCATTAATTCATCCTTCCCATGTTTTTTCCTATGCTCCCAACTGCTCTCCTGAATCTAGCCAGTTTTTATATTTTTATTTATTTTGCATAGAAATCATTGCATAAAGAGCTTCCATCCTTTGAATTGTGCAAGTCTGGGGAGGGGGGTGAGCTCAAACAGGCACCCACAAAAATATTTGCATAGTATGTAAGATGGGTATGTTTGACGAGGTGTGGTGGGCTGTTAAGGGGGAGGGTTTCCCTCTCTTTTTGTATGGGCATAGAAATCTTTAATGAAAAAGAAAAATTTGAGAGCAAATTGGCTCATCATCTCTTATCATTAAATGCAATTTTGGGTACTTTCACCAGCTATGATTCTATGCTAAAAGAATTACTCTTTACCGGAACACACTTTTCAAACAAGTCCCTGCAAATAAAAAAATTAAGATGTGCAGAATAATAGTTGGCTAGGAATCCTTCTGCTTTAGTTTTTTGGGTGCTAAACCTTCTTTGTTCTTTTCTTTTTCTTTACTACAGTCCTAAAGTGTCTAAAGTGGGATGCTACAGACATAATTTATAGCCATAGTATAACGTAGGATTGATATGTCATTGCTGGTATTTAATCTCATGAGAAAGTCTCCATGGATCTAAGGGCAATTTTCATTGCCAGAACAATTTTTGTGACATATTTTAGCCATACTGGAAGACACAAACCCTCTTTTTCTGCTAGAAGAAGAATCAGTCAAACTCCAATTTCCCAGGTAGACAGAGGATACTCATATAGGTGCAGCCATATTGATCTGAACCTACTTGCATTCTTTTGGGAACCCTTTGGCTGGCTGGGGAATTCTGGGAGTTGAAATCCACACATCTTCAAGCTGCCAAGGTTGAGAAACATTGCTCTGGAGACTAAAAATTTGTAGAACCACATTTGTATCTTAACTCACTTTAGATTCTTACTTATCTGTGAGATCAAGTACAGTTGATACTCTTTTCTCCCATCATCTGAAGAGAGCTTTCATTTACCTGAATTCCAATATCACAAAATAAAATTCTATTTCTGCACCAGCATTTTCTTGAAAAAAAGTCCTACTGATCTGAAACAAAATTTCCACTATTGCTGAAGTCCAAAGAATCTAAAGTGAGTATGTTACAAATATGGTTCTACAAAGTTTTAGTCTCCAAAGATATGTAAACTAGTCTGTGGTAGCCCATAAATTATGCTAACCACAAGTTCCAAATCGCTTTATCCTTGAATTGTTGATCATCTCTGAAGTTCTTTACAAGCATTCTAGAGTACAAAAACAAGGAAGTGGATTCTTTCATTGGTTATATTAGAATCAAAACTTTTAAATTAAAATGTGCTTGCTATTGGCATAATATTTTGGTGGCATATAATATCACTTGCAGCCTTCAATTATATAGAGGACTTTGGAACTAACTTATGATTGATTACATTAAAGTTTGATTAAATTATTAATTACTTTGGATTAATTCAGTGATATATTTTCCTATGAAATCATATGTAACTTAGGGGATGTGCAGGAGACAAATGAATGGCAGGAATTTTTTTTGTTATTTCATCAGCGTACTAAAATGCTTTTCATCTTTTTTGGCTTTCAGGACAATTTTGTTTCAATTGGCTATATAGCTTTTTCTTAACTGAGGGATTTTAATATGCTATGAAGGACAATTAATTTAATTTGATTGCTTTATTATTTACTGATTCTAATTATGCTGAGATAGAAATTACGCTGGGAGTTTAAAAATACAGTAATAGCTTTCAACAAAAAACTTAATTTAATTATTATGCTACATAATTGACATATATCAAGTGTAGGAACAATAACTTTATGGATGAAGAACAAATTGGAGAAACTCGATGATCATATTTAGTATTTTCTTACTTAGAAATTACAGGCTTATTTATCTAAGTTATGAAAATACACCTAAATATGTTTTATTTCAATATCCTGCCTGGTTCAGTTGGAATGACAAAATATATTGTGTACAATGAAATTTGCATCTTTTCTCTCCTCATTCTAGCTTGTAAATTCTGGGAGCTCTGATCCCTTGTTTTTGAACAAACCACAATTTGCTATCACATCTAAATTCATCTGACGGCTTTTAACAAAGTCCATCTAGAACAACTGTGATTTCCAAGTTGAGATGTAATGGGGAACCATGATAAGTTTCAAAAAGTAGGTTAAAGAGGTCCTCGTGTGCAGGAAGAGGAAAGGAAATCGGTGAACAAGCCTGAAGATTTTGCAAGTATAAATTTGCAACGCAAGGTCAAACAGTTTTTATTATATTTGAGTTTAACGGATATTCATCCAATTGCCACTGCATCTCATATATATTAATTTTTTCCATTGCAAAATCAATTTGAGATATTCTTCATATCTATTGGAGACCAATTTTATTGTTATAAAAATAAGTTACATTCATACACACACACACACACACACAAAAAAATTAATTTAGCAACCTTGACTACATTATAAACCCTTCCATAAATTTGATCAGTCAAAAAATATTGTGAATGGGAACAATTTAAAAAACAGACTAAGAAAAAATGCTAGCTATTCTTTTCACTCATACAAACATAGCTTAATAAGCCAAAATATACGTTTAGTCATTTCTGTCTCTTTACACTAATTTAAGAATCTTTGCCCCATAGAGACACAAGAGACATAGAAATTCCTACTTCAGGGAAAAAGGAAGGAAGGAAGGAAGGAAGGAAGGAAGGAAGGAAGGAAGGAAGGAAGGAAGGAAGGAAGGAAGGAAGGAAGGAAGGAAGGAAGTGTTATTAAAGACTTCCAAATTTGTATTATGGAACAATAAAAAAGGAGGGAAAAAAGTCTATATATTTGTTATCTCACTAAGCAGAGACAATATTCAAATACTTTATTGTCTCCATTTGTTTTCTGTCCATAAATATTTCAATCTTGCCTCCTTTCACTTTTAGTTTGTTTAAATCCTTGTTTTATTCAAAGATTTGCCACTCTGATAGTGAAGACTAGCACTTTTTTTTTTTTTTTGGGGGGGGGTACGAATGCTGATGTAGATTGGGCATTAGGTCAATATTTCAAGAAAACAAGGCCTTTTCAAATGAAATAATAACATATTAACATAGACCTAGACTCTAGATAGTGAATTCTTTTGATCTGATGGCATGTCAGAAAAGTGTACATCATTTTACATCAACTGTTCACTACGTTAGTCCCTTTGAGCTATTAATACGTGGTAGCCATTAGCTAGAGAGAAAAACCAGTTTATATATCCCTGGTCTTCTAAGCCAGAGTTTTTCAAACTAGGCAACTTTACTATATATGGACTTCAACTCCCAGATCTGTTGACTGGGGAATTCTTGCAGTTGGAGTCCAAACATCTTAAAATGACCAAGTTTAAAAAAAACACTGCTCTAAGCTAAACAATGTTTTTTTTTCCTAATGCGACTAACAAAAAAGAAAAACACTTTATGTTTTAAATTTTTTTACTACTGAATATTACAAACTGTACCATCACACTTTGTAGGGAGTTTGGAAATGCTATGGAAGAGAAGGAAAGGCAGAGCATCTGTATGACCAAGCAAAAACCTATGCTAGAAGTGCTTCATCTAGAGGGTCCGTCAGATCATTTATTAGCTCTTTGAGAGCTGAACACGCACCCACCATAATGATATGTAACTACTGGTGCTGGTTATTTTAACCATAAGGTTATTTAATGGAGATAGCTATCCCTTTGCTAAGAAGCCATTCAGATGCTAAAGATGGTGTGATGCATTTAGTCATGTTCACAGATTTTACATGGACCAATAACATAAAATATAGTCCGATCACTGTTGACTAACTGTATTTCACAATAGCTTGGTTTGTGCCATTCGTTGCCTGTAGCCTGTCAATGAAAAGCCAGCCAACAGGAGGCAACAGAACAATGCATGACAATGGGATAACTATTGCTTCAGCTACTTGTGATATTTGGCCTTAGAAAGCTACATTTTTAGACTGCCTATGGAGTGAGCCATGTTGCTCCAGTTACAAATCTCCCCATTTAATTCATACTCTGATAACATGCCAGATATAATTTGCTGCCAAAGTAATCAACCTGCCTGTGACATATGTTGTTGGTACAGTCAACTCCAATTCCCACAGGATGGGTAGACTTAAGAAATTCTTTAAAAAAAAAAAACTTCAAGAAACTAACATGCTGCTAACAGTTCCCTCTTCGGTCCTGAGCGTCTTGCAAAACATAGTATTTTGCATTCCTCAAAAGTGCATTCATTGGAAAACTTGAGCTGTGCAAATCTGCAAATCTTATCTCTCGTTTAAAAAAAAAAAAAAAAAAAAGTAACCAGACTGGTTGTGTATATTTTTGAACCAGGTTGAGGTGCTTAATTTTTCTCCTACAATTAATTGCTAGGAAAACAGGTTTTGAATGGAAGCTGAGGCACTGAAGGTTGGTAGCCTCCAATAAGATAACATCTACAAAAGGAACACACTGCTTTGAGTATTACACCACTCTGATGAAACAGAATTCCTGTGCTAAAATATATATCAGCTAAAGGTAACACCTTTATGTACAAGGGATTGTAGTACAGCATTTCTCAATGTCTTATTCCCAGCTTGCTCAAATTCCTGCCTTTTATATTCCCTCCAAGCTACTTCCTCAATGTTCACATAATAAAAATGCCAGCCTTGCTGCCCCCGCACTGTCCTTTCCTCTGGAATTTACTACTTGAATTAGCAATGAGTACAAGCTACTCTTCCCCCTTGCATTATTTCAGATCATATGAACATTTTCTTAACAAACAGGAGGCTCTTGGATTTTGCTCTAAGGACAGTGGTGGCGAACCTATGGCACGCATGCCAGAGACGGCACTCAGAGCCCTCTCTGTAGCCCCCTCCTCACCAGCAGCCCCCCCGGAGGAGAGTTGCCCCCGGGTGCGGCCCGCACGGAGCAGCGCAGCCAAGAACATGGCAGCCGGGCAGCAGGGACAAGACTCCACCCTCGTGCCCCGTCACGCGCAGATGATGCTACGGGGCGCGGGCGGAGGGCGTGGCCGCCATGGTGCTGCAGGGCCGCCTGGGCGATCTCCTGTGGCGGGCCGTGGAGGTGGTGGGTGGCCCTGTGGGCGGGTGGAGGTGGGGCATAGCGGGGGGCGGGTCAGGGGGTGGGATGGTTTTTGGGCACTCGGTTTCTAAAAGGTTCGCCATCACTGCTCTAGGACAAAGGGCTCGCTCTGTCGGCATCTTATTGCCATCCGTGACACATGCCCAGGGAAAGAAAAAGCCCTTTAGGATTCATCCACCTCCTACAATGTGCAGCACTTCTTACCCCCTTGCAGGATGGAAACAGGTCAGGGGGAGGGGGTACTTGCTAAATTTGGTGATGTTTGTTGTTGTAGGGGATTGCAAGTCCTGAAGGAAAATATACCTCTTTTTGCTTTTTTGTAAGTTCTTTTTTGTCATTTTTTTTCATTTGCTTTTGCATATAACATTAAATATTGTCGCTTACAGTATTACATGCAAATACATGCTGGCTTGGAAAATGCAGATTCTAAATAGTTTAGCTCGGTGGTGCTATTCCTTAACGTTTTTTTTTTTGTCTGTATCAGCAGCATTGCTTTGAAAAAAAAAACCAGGTGTCCCATACTCAAGTGCTCAGTGACATGTCCTATATTTTCTTGTTCCAGAAGAAACATAGGGAAGGTGTCTTTCCCTGTGCAGTCGCCAACAAATTCTCTGATTCTGTGGTTAAAGTATTCTTTATCGATTGAAAAATAGATTTCTTTTTCCTGCATTCTCTTGGTTGTTGTTCTGATATCTCTTTGTTTTCCCCACTCTTGGTTTTTGTTTTTTGTTTTTTTTGCAATCAGATCAAAAGAGCATCCCATCCCAACTTTGGATGGAAACAGGAAAAAAAATCACAGTGAAAGCACCCACCTCAACAAATGGTGCTCCGTTGTCCTTTTCTGTGTGTGGGAAAAGAAACAAACAAAAGAGAAGAAAGGAGAGAGAGAGGCAAAAGATGGTTCTCTAGCTTCTCCTTCAAACCTAGTCAGATGCTGGGGTTGCCTTCTCCCCGACCCCATCCTGGTCTCTGTGCTCACCCTCAGCTCTTTCATCTGTGGGAACTTGGTTATTCTTGGATTATCTACATCATAGGAAAGTCGTTATCATGCATCCAGGCAGAAGGGAGAGTCTGACCTTATTGCTTGTGATTGATGGAAGATCCATGCACAGAACAGAAGAACAATTCCAAGGAAAGACAGAAGACCCAAGGCAGATGAGTGGGTGGCCTTCTTCGGAGGAACGGTGGAGGGTCCATGTGTTTAAAGAACCAGAACCACTTATTAAGGAAATAAGGAGAGTTAAGAGAGAGAGAGACAGATAGAGAGAGACTGGAAACATTCATGAGGAAAGATTTAACAGAGAGATAGATTTTTCTGTGGGAAAGGTTCAGAGATAGATAGGAGGGACAGAGAAACCAAACAAAGAAAACAGGCCGAGAGACACAAAACAGAAGGAAAGGAAGGAAGGAAGGAAGGAAGGCTCTATGGCTCATTAAAGTCCTGAGTAAGATGATGAAAAGGGAAAGAGCATTAAACAGAGAGAGAAACTGCAAAGCCAGGGCCAGAGAAATACTGTGCAGTCTGGTAAGGTGGATGAAGGGAAGGATGCAGAGAATCCAGACAGGAGGGCCTTGGGCTCTTTCCTGCAATGTCTGTCCTTGACACATCTCCTCTCCTGCTTTTAGAGTGTTTGGATTTTCAGAGCAAACCATCCCTCACCCTTCCTCCCGCAGTAGATGCTTAAGCTGTACTCCTGATTCAAAGCTACAGGGACCGAAGGCTTCAGGCCTCAGAATTCTCATGGATGCTCCAGAAAGTGCAAATTTAGTGCAACACCACTTGTATGGGTGTCTCCCGCATTTCGTGTGTTCCAATGCATTTGGCAGATAGTGTTTTCTTTGCCTTTAACTCTGCCCCCCCCCCCTATTTTTTGGCATTACCTTTTCTTTTTCCTTTTCCTTCTTCTTCTTTTTTTTTAAAGAAACAAACATACAAGCTAACCCCAAGCATTCCTGGTGTGTCTCTAGAGTATGGAAGGGATGGGCGAGCGAGGACGTCGGACGGAACCAGGTGAGCCAAAGGAAGGGGGTGCTGGAGATGGAGGTAGACCAGCAATGCTGTTGAGGCTGTGGGACTTCTCATAGCCTGTGGGGAGTGCTGTCAGGAAGGAAGGAGAGAGATGAGAGAAGTGAGTGAATGAACAAAACACAAGTCTGGTTAAGACTTAAAGGCACTCTGTCAGGCAATCTCGATAGCATACGGGGGGGGGGGAAGCTACTTTCTGCTATGCTTCACTGATAACTTTACACTGATTCAGATCTGCTCCATTTACCCCAATGTTGGCTGCATTTAAAAATTTGTGGTTTCATAATCATGATTTCTGAAGAAGCAGCTTTTTCTCCTCCATTCCCAATTCCTCATCAGCTGTAGCGATGCTGGCTATATGGTCCAAATTGGGGCACTCTGATTTTAGTTTGTTTTAATTAAAACAGCTTTTCACTAATATGAAGTCACACTTGGTGGAGCTTTAGAGCAGTCTTCCTACAATTTGGCATGCTTTAGAAGTTGCATTCTCAATACAACTGGAAGGTGGTTGTTGAGGAAGGCCGGTTTATGGTTTATGAAATCACCCCTGAATACTAGTGTCTATTCCCAACTTTGGCACACTACAAATGTGTGGATTTCCACTCCTGAAATTCTCAACAATGGCTGTGCAGATTGGGGCCTTCTAAAACCAAATTTTGTGCTGTTTCAGTCCTTCCATACTGCTATCTAGACAGCTATAGGGCAGTTCCTAGATCAGCAGAGGTCACTAGATACAACAGCTAACTAGCTGTATAAAACTGCTAAATCTGATTGAAGATATTTCCAGTCTGGTGACCTACTAAAGCCATTAATGTAACCATTCCTTTTCATTCTTTTTTCAGTGCTTTTTAAAAAAGTAATTTACAAATAGAAAACAGGGTCATCCTGATTTCTGCTCCTTTAAAATGCTATGAATAAGGCAGAATAATTGCCCACTGAAAACATTGTCTGGAAACACCTTATTCCTTCACTTTAGACCTTAGCCTGCATCCTTACCAGCATCTCAAACCACCAACTGTGACAACCCATGCCATAATCTATAATGAAGCTGTACTATATAATAATTGATTCCAAAATAACCTCAAGTAATAATTATTTAAATCAAAACAATATTTGTAATTATCTATTGATCAGTGCTTTGGCTGGTATGTATTGTTCCATCTGGGCTTCAAATGAATTCTTTCTTCCCAGTGGTACCATAAATTAATCTCTCCTCCAATCCCTCCTCCAATCCCACATGTAATTCTTCTTCCACCAGACCTTGCAGAACACAGGTTAGCAAAGCAGGTGGTGTAGGTATGAGGATCCTACTGGGCCTGGGTTGCCTGGCTGCTATCATTACAATCAAGGGGACAGCTCTGGGACAGCAAATTTGAAAATGGGCTGCCCCATGCTCTCCACCTGAACTGAAAACTATTAGCAGACAATTGCCTTCTGATCAGGATATCTGTTTAAAGTTTAGAGATTCACGAATCCTTGGATTATGGTCTTTTCAGTCCATGTCGGTCTAATCAATTAGCCTAATAACATTTTGTCAATTCATGTCTATTTTTATCTCCTTTTTTGTTATGTGATTATTCCACCTTGATGGAATAATCTTGATGGGTTTCTTGATGGAACCATAGTTGGTTGAAATGGGACTCTCCCTTTTTTGTTTTAATGGCATCACTCTCTAAGCAGCAGCACTCTCTAAGCTCTGATTTTCCTGGCTGTGGTCTAGCACTTCAGAAATTATACCCTATAGTAGCGTTTCTCAATTTTGGCTGCTTTAAGATGTGTGGACTTCAATTCCCAGAATTCCTTGTTGGCTGGGGAATTCTGGGAGTTGAAGTTCACCCATCTTAAAATGGCCAAGTTTCAAAAGGACTATTGTACAGACTCTCACAGCATTGTTAGAGGGATAAGCAGCAGAGATCATCATTCCCCCTTAGCTTTTCCTATTTACAAAGGATAATCTGAGGAAGCAGAAGTAAGGAGTACAAGGCCCTCTCCTTTGTTTTATTAATCTGTGGTCCATCATAGGTATCCCCGGGGGGGTGTGTGTGTGTCAAAAAGTCAACATGGTGGTTACAAACATGTGAACTGAAGTCCTGCCCCCTTTAGGTTTGTCACAGCATATGTGAAAAAGGGATGGGGTTTCAATCATACTGTTCTAGCTACCATCTGGATTTTTTTTTTTTACTTCCCATCTCTGGACACCTCTGGAATAGAGTTGTTACTGTTCCAGATAGGAATGGTTCTCCCAAATAAGATCCATCTTCATCCAAAAGTAGAACGACAGAAAAAAAGCTATTAAAAGTGCTCTCAGACACAGATTTTCCCTAATTCAACTGATTTATAGTGGCTAAACTTTATAATCTTGCTTGGTATCTATAGTATAACCCACTCCCAACCCAATCATTCCAGAATATATAAAAAGCAGGAAGAAAAAAAAAGGGCATATCCTGCATAAGAGGGGGGGGGGAGTTTGCAGGTTTAAAAAATGCACTTATTATCTTCAAGAAAGAAAGGCTGATAATTATAGGAATCACAGATTGTATAGGAGGGGGAATTTAATCTGAAAAACCGTTTTGCTGCCAAAGCAATTCCCACCATGACTTTCCATCCTGTCCCCCCTTAAAAACCTGTTTCCCCCCTTATTTCCCCCAGATCCTCACTGTCACCATTTACATGCTTGCTATACAATTCACAGCCGATTGTGCAATAAAGACAAAACCATGCAGGCCACACTTGCATAATATGACAATATACCTGTTGAGGAGATGCATGGGACTTGAACATGTTATGACTTAAGTGTTTTGTATATCTCATACAGGCAAGTAGCAACCAGGACACTAAGACCTGTTTTGGCAGGCAGCTTGTTCGCTACATATTTATTTATTTTTTGTTTATAAAATTTATTGGCTGCCCATCTTACCATAAGGTGACTCTGGGTGGCTTACAGTCGATAGATAGATAGATAGATAGATAGATAGATAGATAGATAGATAGATAGATAGATAGATAGATAGATAGATAGATAGATAGATAGATAGATAGATAGATAGATAGATAGAATATTTTTCATTCTTGCTTTTAATTTATTTATGTATATATACACACACACACACACACACATATATATACATACATATATACATACACACATTAAAACATAAATTAAAAGCAAGAAAAACCAAGGACCTGTGGGGAGGGCAGGGGCAGAATGGGGGAGGTGGGATCTGTTGTTACTCGATGAACCACTTCCATTGCGGTGTTCCCCTATTGGGGCCCCAGGCCAACTAACAGAGCCAGGTTTTTAGGCCCTTACAGGTAGCCCTTGACCCATGGCCTTAATAGAACCTACCCATTATAGAACCTGCCATTATGGTCGCAAATCATAATGGCTGTTAAGCGAGGCAATCACATGATTGTTCCGTTTAACAACCCCCACTTCTCCTCTTCCCAATGGGGTCATTAAATAGAGCCTGGGGTGCCTCAGGGGTAGGGGAAGCCCTGGGAGGCCTAGCGTAAGCCTAGACCTGTAATGCAGTACCTTTCTAGCTCACATGCGGCCTACTCTGGGCCTCCCAAGGCCTTTCCCACTTCCTGCTTTGCTTCCTGCCCCATTAGGCCCCACAGGCCCTGGGCCCCACATCCCGCCCCACAGGGCCCCACAGCTTTGTCTCCCCCCTGCCCCCGCTCCCAATGGAAGGGATATTTCATTGTGCTCATCACATTGGGGAAGGGCCATAATTCATTGTAGCTGCTCTGAAAATGGTGTTTACTTCCAGGACGGAATGATGCGTCCTAAGGATGCTGAAGTTTGGAGAGGCCTGCTCTCCTTTCCCAGCTCAAGGTCTGGGGCTCTTCCAAAGGTAAGTGCACAGTCGGTTACAGGATTCATTGGTTATAGCTCACAACAGACTCTTGGTAGCATGATCTGTATTAAATGGAAGTTTATTCCAGATGGTATGTTTGAAGCGCAAACCATTGTAAGTATATTCATAATATTAACATAATGCATGTAATTAACATGCTATTTGATGAAGGAATATGTGAAACATAATTTAAATATATGTTCCAGGTTAAACCTGGCTGACACATGTGTCATTAACTGAGCGCGGGAGGGGGTATGTCAAACTTTTTCAGGCTGTAGAGCCCATTAAAAAACATTGGAATCCCTGATCAAAAGGCAAAACTCTAGGGATAAACATTGCCAATAAAACAAAGTTTGTGCATATAATTTATTTATGCAACTTTATATCTTCAAATGGGGTTTTGCTCTTAGTTTCTCAGGGAACCCCATCAAATTCAAACAGAACTCAGTTTGAAAAACCCTGGTATAATGTATATGCTACTGTTAATATGTATGGTATTTGTTTTATTTTTTTAATATTTGTTTTATTAAAAACACTTCTATACTCCTTCCCCTTAAAAGAAGCGGAGAACACACAATCCATGAATACTACTCTGAGGTGTATACAGTATATTATGAAGATATAATATGTATGTTTGTTGGATATTGATCTGTTCATTCTATCCATCCACCTATCCATCTCCAACCTGATATTCTCTAGATAAACTAATCATGCTGTCTGGCAATTATGAAAGTTTTAATGTTATACATCTGAAGACTACCAAATAGCAGAAGTCTGATCTAGACCAATACAAATGAAGCTGCAGAAATTCGCCACTATTGCATACAAATGAATGCCAGGATATCCACTGTTGTGCTTGTGTAGCCTATCTGCACCACTTCAGTATACATACTGCAGACTGTTGTGAATTGGAACTGGATGATTGGAGATTTAGTACAATATACATATAAAGTACACCACCCCATATGCCAATGTGCACTTTGCAGACCTATATGGCATGGTATACAGTATGTAATACTTTTGTATGTTTGTATGCAGGTAGTAAGTCATTACATGTCATCCCAGGGACACTCTACAAAGCATGCTCTTTTTATCAGATGATCATGCTTTTACATATATTCACAGTGTGTAACAGAGAGGCATTAGCTTTCTGATCAGAACATTGCACTAAATCTATTACAAATCTGGTGCAATTTCTTAGCTTGTGAAAGCCCAACTCCATCTCTCTCTCTCTTTCTCATAACTCAGTACAAATAGTCCTTGACTTATGACCGGAATTGGGACTGGAATCTCCATCGCAAGTCGTTGCAGTTGTATGCGAAGCCGGACCCGATTTTACGACTATTTTTATGCCTTGTTTATTAAGCAAATTACCACTGTCATTAAACTAATCACACAGTTGTTAAGTGAATCACGTAATTGTTAAGGTTATCCAGCTTCCTCAAAGGATGTTTTTTGCTGGGATTTGGCAAAAGAGCTTGCAAATCACAATCACATGACCAAAGGATGCTGCAACTGGTCATAAATGGGAGCCAGTTGCCAAGTCACTGAATTGCGATCACGTTACTGCAGGGGTGGTGCAACGGTCACGTCAATACATCTTTTTTGAGTCCATCGTAACTATGAACGAAAGGTTGTAAGTTGAGGACTGTCTGTACGTTCATGCAAAAGAGTTATTCTGTATCAGAGATGGCTGCTGCTCATCCCTGCTAATACACATGGTGTGTTCACATGACACAATGAACAGAAACAACGTTACAATGATGTAGCCTAACAATGATGTGCTAACCTAGCTAATTCGGTTAGTTTATGATTCCACAACTGACTTAATAAGTTAACCAGAGGGGTCATGCCAACACATCCAAATAGATCTTATGTGATGTCCCAATTCAGTCCTGAGCAGGAGAGAGAAAGTGGCCCTGGCTATAGACAGAGGACAGGGTCCTCAGGCCTCCTCTCTTATTCGCCAGCAGCCCCCAACCCCACCCCAAAAGCAACAAGTGAGATTGGAGTGAAAGCAGAGCAGGGCTGACCTCCTCCAAGGAGCGCTGGAATTCACATGCCCAGCCAGTCTCAGGCGGTAATCAGAGCTGGGAACAAAGAAAGACACAGATACCTGATCACACGGGCTGGAAATGCTAAGCAGGATAGCTTGTGCAAGCAAACGTTCACTCCTTCGTGTGCAGAAGGAGGAGACCTTTGCATATAATCAGCGTGTGCTCACCCTTTCTTTTGACACGCAGCACGGAGCAAAAGGAATAACAGCACGTGCAAAGTGCAGATTTTCCTGTACTCGTCGGTTCATTTTTACCTTACACAGGAACAGTTTGCACATTCTAAGATTCGCTCACACCCAAGTAAACTTTTACTTTTTACTGTACAATTCGGTGAAATTGTACAGAATCACTTGAATGAAGCCAAACTTAAGAAGCAAGGAGACTATCCAGTTTATTTTCGCGTGCAACTCTTTAAATTAAAATGCAACTAAGCAGTAGATTGCACGCTTAACCTTTAGGTTCACCTGTAGCTCGAACCAGGTATGCATGCAGATGCATTTCATTGTTTCTGTCCCAGTGGCACCAGTTTTGTGGTGCTAATGGGAAGACGAGCTGCCTCGGCATGCAACGATATCCAAACCTTTTACCAGCCGCACCGTTTGACACTTACCTGTTTTTGCACACACTGTTGTCTACACCCAGAATTCAATTTTGCAACCAGGGCAAGCCACACCTTTATTTCCTTGGCCGTGATTTGGGGTTTTGCATATGCACATAACACAGATGCTTAGGTAAACATATGCAAAACAATAGGCACATGGAAAAAGGAGAGGAGCACTGATTTGCACATGCGGGAAAACTTAAAAAGTGTGAGTGGCAAGAATTGTGCCAAGGATTTGGATGGACAACATTGTTTGAACCAGATCCAATGGAAAGCATAAAGTGAGAACCATGGTACTGCTGGGCAACGAAACTGTGCTAGGACCTCTAAGAATTGCATCCAATGCACAGAATCTTCATGACTTAATTTTTTCAATCCTTGGAGGCTACAAATATTGGCATAAGCAATTAGGGCATGACAAGAAGTCTAAAGGCTGCTTGATGGAACTATGTTTTGGATTCTTGTCCTTCTCCACCCAACCTCTGAACTAGAGACTGGCATGAAGCCCCAGCTTCATCCAGACATCTCTAACCAGCTGCCTGTGAAAAATGGAAAGTGCCCCCCATTCACCCCCAGGCATATAAATAAGCAGGCTGAGATGTAGGCACAAGATACGTACCTGGCTCACGCAGTCGGGGCGTTACGAGAATACAGGGTAGACCCTACAAGACGTATGAAATGGGGCATTAATTGGAATCAAATATTGATGCAGCCCACCCCTGGGAAGAACACGAGGGAAGCCCCATCTCTGCCATGAACAAGAGGCATTGTCACTTGATGGATGATGTCGAGATGCCACCTATCTCTGTGGCCCAGTCAAGCTACAGATTGTGTTTTCTGCTTTTTTACCCCTTCAACAATTCAGCTCCTCCCAATTTCACCTCAGCTCCATGCTCCATCCTCCATCAATTTGTTCCCCTAATGATGCCCATAGTCAATGTCCCTTTAAAGCGTTGTTTTTCAAACTTGGCAATTTTAAGATGTGTGAACTTCAACTCCCAGAATTCCCCAGCCAGCATGCTAGCTAGGGAATTCCGGAAGTTGAAGCGCACACATCTTAAAGTTGCCAGATTTGAGAAACACTGCTTTTTAAAGCATTCTCCATTTCTCTTTTCTCTATGTTTTAAGGGCAGGGACTGCTTGACATCCCAACTCTCAGTTCTAGGGCTATGGGGCTCCCCGTCGTTCTCTTCCACGGACAGGCGCAATATTTGCCCTGAAAATGAAAACAGATAATAATGAAATAAAGCCAAAGCACATAGGACATGGGAGCGGGAGAGGAGGGGGAATTAGTGGGGAATGTATGAGTCTGTATCTATATATATGATAGGTGAGAAGAATAGAAATGAAGATATTGGCACCCTACCCAAGTAGGCAAAATTTTGAGTGACTTGGTCGTTGTTTTGCCACGGTCTCTTTTGAATTTTAATCCTGACTGTAAAAAAATGCCTACTAAAGAAGCTTTTGCCCAACATGGTGCCGTTTCCATGTGGTGACTCATGTAATTCCCGACCCAGCCTCTGGAGGGCCCCACACATCTGGAGCACCACTGGTTGGAGAAATCTATGTATGGAATATACTACTGAGGTCTGAGATGGAAATGAACAGCATGCCTAAAAACTAATATTTGTTCACATCTGCTCATTCTTGGCCACTTTCCTTTCCTTTTGTTGTTTCCCTTACTGCACATAATTTAGATTGTAACTCCTTGGGTGTGAGGCTTTTTGTGGGTTTTTGGTTAAACACAAATAAATTCTTATAATTAATTTAAAAGTATGAAGAAGGGTCTGGCAAGGGATTAACATGATATGTTATGGCTTGTGAATAACCTGAAGTAGTTAATTGTTACTTTAGCTGTACTGTAGAAGATAGGAGAAGATAAGAGTGAAGAGGTAGCCTGATACCTCTCCTTTTTTGTATGATTTGTCTTTCAGAAACTGGAGAGGGGAAAAATTCTTCAGCTAACCGGTGAGTGTGTAGGTACATGTGTACCCATGTCCTAGAGTTATATAAAATGGAGGTGCAATCATTGAACTGCCTGATACTAACACATTGCCTCTTTCTGTGGATCTAAGCTCTTGACAGAGATTTACAGTGACAGTATAAATAGCATCAGTTCGATAATAGAAAAGCATTGCTTAAAAAGAGGATTTAAAAATCTGCTGGTTTGCATGGCATTTGCATATACTGCTTTATATTAGTGTTTCTCAAGTTCAGCAACTTTTAGAGTTCAGCTCCCAGAATTCCCCAGTCTGTTCCACACATCTTAAATTTGTTGAGGTTAGAAACACTGCTCTCTCTCTCTCTATAAATACAGACGTGGAAATCACTACAGGTAGTCCTTGACTTATGACCACAACTGAGCCCAACATTTCTGTTGTTCAGTGAGATATTTGTTAAGTGATTTCCCCCCATTTTACAATCTTCCTTGCAACAGTTGTTAAGTTAGTAACACGGCTGTTAAGAGAATCTAGCTTCCCCATTGACTTTGATTGTCAGAAGGTTGCAAAAGGTGATCACATGATCCCAGGACACTGCAACTGTCATAAATATGAGCCAGTCGCTAAGCATCCGAATTTTGATCACATAATCATGGGGATACTGCAACGGTTGTAAGCGTGAAAAACAGTCCTAAGTCATTTTTTTCAGCACTGTTATAATTTTGAACGGTCACTAAATGAACTGTTGTAAGTCGAGAACTACTTGTACTGTGAGGTTTCTCAAACTTTGCGGTATCTTGATTCCTAGGTAAAAAAGGAGACAGGATTTCAAACACATTGTTGTGGCTGATATCTTGACTAATTTTTACCACTTTCCTGTAGACACCCCAGAACAATCCCTTACAGTGATAAATGGAGATGTGCCTGAATAAAAACCAATGAGCTTGTCTTCCATAGTAATGAATATGCCAATTATCAATTCTGCACTGCACAGGTCCTGTTTACTGTAAGAGAAAAAGAGTTTGTCAGCTATGCTGTGTATCCATACTACATCCTAACTACTGATGGGCAAAGTTATTGTCTTACCTTTCTTAGTTAGACACCTTTCTTAGATCAGTAAGTTTTTTTCCAATGAAAGGTTTTGGAAACTCAGCTTCTGAGTTTTTTCTAGTCCTAACCATATTAGACCCTGCTTGACTTCCTGACAGTTAGAACAATTAACCAGTGGAACAATAGGGTTTCCTGCCTGAGCAGGGGGTTGGACTAGATGACCTCCAAGGTCCCTTCCAACATTATTATTATTATTATTATTATTATTATTATTATTATTATTATTATTATTATTATTATTATTATTATTATTATTATTATTATTATTATTATTATTATTATTATTATTATTATTATTATTTCCAAGTTCAAAGGAGATTGTCCCGATGCTATTCCCTGCTAATATTCCAACAGAAGGTAGTCTCTGCAACTAATTCATTGTTTCTGAGACTTGGCAATTTTGTCTTAGCTAGGGAATTCTGGGAATTGGAGTCCACCTGTCTGAAAGTTGCCAAGTCTGAGAAACACAGCTAATTAATAGAAAACACCTTCAGTGGATTGTACTCTGACAGCTCTCCAAATACAGATGTAACCTTTATTTGTGATATATTTGGCATATAATAAGGGTTTGTCAGAAAAAGGGTCTGTCATAAGTAGTCAGGCCTTCATAGCCCAAAACATATTAAAGCTCAGTGAAGTACAGCATATAATTTCTTAAAAAAAAAAAATAAACTCATTAAGTGGACATTTATGCTACAGATTCTCTGAAATGTACAAAAATGGTTAGTCCAGGGGGAAAAAAAACAACCTTGGGGTCCTTTACCTGAATCTGATCTGAAATTAAAAATTATAAAACGAGAACGGAGTACAGTACAGTGATTACGCAAAGGGTTTTCCTCTTTCCTATAATACTAGAAGGCCTCTCGTTCAGGAGAACTATTTTTATAGTCATAAATAGGTTGACAGAGATAACACTAAGCCAGGGGTGTCAAACTCAATTTCATTGAGGGCAGCATCAGCATTGCGGTTGCCCTCAGGGGGTCCGGGTGGGTGTGGCCAGGGTGGGTGCGGCCTACTGGGTGGGTGTGGATGGAGTGGGTGTGGCCTACTGGGTGTGCATGGCCAGCTCTACATCGTTCGTGTCAAGGGTGCCTGTGGGGGCCTGGGCAGGAGTGGGACAGATCTGAGGGTCTCTGGCAGAAGGGGGTGGGACCAGGGCAAGTGCCAAGGCATGGTCCACTGGAGCCTCCCCAGCATGCACCCAGGGGGCGGGGCTGACGCGGCAGGGGCTGATTCCTCGCTGTTTCCAGACGGCCTTGTGGAGCTAAGACTGAATGCGTTTCAGCATAGATGGCCACCACAAAATTGTACATTGGCTCCCGGCCGGCCTGGGCCAGGGCCAAGGCAGCGGGGGCCGTTCCTTCACTGTTTCTAGGATGGCTTCGCGGGCCACATGAAACCACTTCGCGGGCCGCATCCGGCCCCCGGGCCTTGTGTTTGACATGACTGCACTAAGCTATCAGTGGTACAAAAGACGATCACTTCCAATTTAAATGGCTTTAATGAGGATAAGGAATAACCTACTCATGGAAGCAACATTTTAATAGCCGTTGGCCATTACAACTGATTGGAAATTCCATGTCCAATACAGCAGCAGCGTATTTCTAATTAGCACTGCTAGGGGGCAACCGGGTCAATTATCAAGAAAATGGCCTTTGAAGGGAAAAGGCTATTGGCTTATACAAGAATAATAATTAGTCTTGTAATTGGGCAGCATACATGTATAATTAAAAAAAATAATTGGTCCAATCAACAGGTAGTCCTCGACTTACAACAGTTCCTTTAGTGACCATTCAAAGTTACAATAGCAATGAAAAAAGTGACTTATGACCATTTTTCACAGTTACACCTTTTGCAGCATCCCCATGGTCATGTGACCAAAATTCAGATGCTTGGCAACTGGTTCATACTTATGACCATTGCTGTGTCCCAAGGTCATGTGATCACCTTTTGCAAACTTCTGACAAGCCAAGTCAAGGGGGGAAGCCAGATTCACTTAACAACTAGGTTACTAACCAACTGCAATGATTCACTTAACAACTGTGGCAAAAAGGACGTAAAATGGGGCAAAACTCACTTGACTGTCTCACTTAACAACAGAAATTTTGGGCTCAATTATGGTCTTAAGTTCTTCTTGAAATCTTCTGTAAGGATAGCAGATCTGGGTTGCAAATCAATCAATCAATCAATCAATCAATCAATCAATCAATCAATCAATCAATCAATCCCGTATTCAATCACCAGGGGGAAGCAAAAAATAGTTTTTCTGTACTGTATCTCTGCTGGCATCCTCTGTTGAGCTTTGCAATCCAGATCTTGTAGGCCCCTGCTTCAGTCATACTTAGAGTCATTTTTAAAAAAATATTTCCAAAATTAACTCACTGCAACCCTCTGAAATCAAAACTACCTTGCACTGAGTAGAAGGTTTTACTAATGACCTATGAGATACCTTCACTAAATTTAATATTATGTGTGGTCTGCTGTGCTAAAAAAGGGAATATAATTCTGTCCCGTGTTACTTCACACAGGGGGAACATCTGAAGGCTGGCTTAAACGTGAAACAGAATGAGATGCCAGTGAGTTGAAAAGCTGCTAGTATTATATTAGACTAAAGGTAGTCTTTGACTTACAAACATTTGTTTAGTGACCATTCAAGGTTACAGCGGCACTGAAAAAAGTGACTTATGGCCGGTTTTCACACCGGTTACCATTGTAGCATCTCTATGGTCATGTGATCAAAATTTGGATGCTTGGCAATGGGCATGCGTTTACAACAGCTGTAGCGTCCTGGGGTCATGTGATCACCCTTTCTAACCTTCCCAGTCAGCTTCCATCAAGCAAAGTGGGGAGGAGGCCAGATTTCCTTAATGACTACACGAGTCATTTAACAACGGTGGCAAAAAATGGTCATAAAAAGAGGCAGAACTCACTTTCCAACCCACTTAGCAACGGAATTTTAGACTGAATCGGGGTCGTAAGTCGAGGACTACCTACACAGAGAGGGGATTACATTTGTAATGCTTTCAGATGTCAAAAAAATTTTTTTTTGCGAAAAGAAAACCAACAAAGAAATGAAACACAGTGTTTGTGCGGGACGATCTAGCCCAGTCTGCTGTTGCTTTTTGTTTCCTCCAATGGCTTCCCTCCTGCCCAATGCAGTTCTTATGGCCCCTTTTTTTGCCCCAATAAAATCAAGAACTTGAGCTGGAGGAGGAGGAGGAGGAGGAGGAGGAAACTTCAGAGTGGATGTCAAACGTTCTTTTGGAGGGGGTTGCAAAGTGCAAGTAGACCAAACTGAAAGTGTGAGCCAAGGGGATGGAGAGCAATGGGGAAAAGCCTACTCACCAATTCCCTGCTTTCCAGGCCTCCTACTCATGCTTCCAAGGAGCTGCGTTGGCATTGTAGTCATGCAGGTACCAGGAGGTGGCAGAGGAGTCAAATGCTGTCGGTGGCAGGCGGCGGGCGCCTGTGAGGCCCAGATTTGGTGGGCAGTGGGATAAAGGGAGGGGTTGGGATAAAGGGAGGGGTTGGGATAGGAGCAATGGATGGAGATGAAAAGGGGGTTGGGGGTGGGAAAAACAGACAGAGGTGGTGTGAGGAGGAGGCACTGAAGATGAGCATGTGATGAAGTCAAGGGAGGCATGGCTGTGGAAAACCACCTACCCGCTTACCTGCTCTGCTCCCAGCCTGTTGCTTGACTCACCTGTTCTATCATATTAGAACAACCCTTCTTAATCTGACAGCCCTCCAGAATAGTAATTTTCACGGTCTCTAGCAAAACTCTTGGCTGGAAAATTTGGGAGTTGTTGTCCCAGAAATTCTGGAAGGTGCCAGGTCGGGGAAAGCTGTTATTATTTTCCCTGTTGATTTTAATGTTTAATCTCCCCTTCCCTCCTGTTTAAATGGAATGGTGCCAAGGTTAGGAATGCTAGCTTTGATTCAATGCTAGCTTTGATTTGATCTGAATTCAGATCCATTCTTGGCCCTGAAAGCTACTGGGGCAATATTTGGGTGTCATAAGGATAACACCATTAGTAACTCATGATTTCCCCCCCCCCCTGCTGCCTATGGAAGAAGCAGAGCTACAATATATAATATTTAAAATAAAAATATTATTTTTCTGTCCAGAAATCCAGTCTTTTTCTTCTGGATTCTCTGGGGTTCCAATATCAAATGATCATTAGTATTTTCTTTCTTTCGGAGAATATCCAACAGGCATGGTTTGGAGGAAGATTCCTGAAAGTTTGAATTTAAAATTATGCTAAATATTCCTTTCAAATATAAGAGAATATTGTGATTTTAATAGGACTATGACTGCTTAATGGTTCTTGAATTTCTTAAATTTTGTTCAGTAAATCTCTTTCTTTAGATTTATTAATGAAGTCTAAAATGGTCTCAGCATCTTTTATTTATTGCTGTTTGCAATTTATGTTTCTACCAGATCATGCCACGCTAATCTCTGAGGTAGCAGTTCACCCTCATTTGCTTGAGTCTGAATCTTCGTTTATCTGAATGAGCTGGAAAACTTTCTATTAATGACTTGCTAGGGAATTCTGGGTAATCCACACATCTTAATGTCACTGAAATTGAGAAACGCTGTCCTAGTGTAATGGAGCCTATCTGGACACAATTGCTACTGTTCAAACCAATCTATTCTTTAGGATGCTGGTAAAAAGAAAAATTATTAAAAAGGTGGGCAGTTTTTTGTTGTCTTGGCCACCTTCAAAGATGGGTAAACTGTAGTTTTGACAGGCCAAAACTGGGGATATTTCTGCCTTCCCTCCCAGCATTTTATAAAGCTGTTAAAACAAAACTATTCCACAATGTTTTTAACTATGCTTTTTAATGTTTTGGGTAGCTATCTGGGAGAGAGGAGGGGTCTCTCTTTTAATTTTTATTCTATGTTTTTACTCTATGGCACTCTGGACAGAGTCCTCAGCTTGGGGCAGGTTACAAATACTAAGAAATAGATAAATTTAAAAAGCAAGCAAGCAAAGAAATAATATATAAATGCAAAATACAGACTGCATCCCTGACTTTGGGTTGTTTCTTCTAAACAGTCAATCTGGATGTTGAAAAATAAAACCCCAAACCTTTAAACATTTTTAAAGAAATGAAAATCCAAATAGCCTCCCATCCCCTAATATAAGATTTAACCTATCAGCCCTTGCCTTAAGCTATATCTAAATTTTGTCTGCATAATCTTAGCCTTGGTGCTAAGCAATATGGAATTTTCATTTGCGCCTATGTGGATTAATCACCATATGCAAATCAACAGTGGTCTACTTCTCATTTTATTTTGGATTAAGATCCACAGAGTACTTAATTTCTGAGTTGGGCTACAACTGAAGTCAGTCTGAATTCCCCTATTTTTGAAATCATGCTGGTTAATCATAAAAATGTAGTACAAGCTGTTTCTTCAGCGCTATTTAAAGTGCACTCTCTTATGCTCAGATACCTTTTCTTATTCTTTTGTCACTTTTTTCAGGAACAACTCCTTGAATTGAAATAAGATTTTATCTTTTGCCAAACAGCACTTGGCCTTATTTCCAATGTGTTTTAAAATATGCACACGTACAAATAGGAAAATTAATAATGATTTCCCCCTCAGCTGTACATGCTTTTATTTGCTCTGAAGAGCATAGGCAAATGCCTGGGGCTGATTTAAAACACATTTCCATGTAGATTAAAATTTAAGAGCAAAAACTGGAAACTTTAGAAGCAAGCCTATAAAAGATATCGTTGGTTCCCCTACGCTTACCTAACTGCACTACTTTATTTTATTTTGCTAAACATCTTTCAGCCTTCTTCACTGTTACTCAGACTACGTACCTAGCTTTGCTGATTTCCTCGGAAGCTGATCAGAAGCTCTTCGGTGAAAATATCAGAACTGTGGCATAAACCTTCTTCCCAAAATTTTTTTTACAGGTTGTCCTTGACTTACCACCCCAACTGACACCAGAATTTCTGTTGCTAAGCAAGGTGATTGTTACATGGGTTGTGCCCAATTTTGCAACCATTTCTGCCATAGTTATTAAGCAAATCACTGCAGGGTCCTCAGTGCTTCCTGAGGTTGGGGTTTTTTTTCTCTTGCAGATGTTTTATTACCCAAGTAGGTAACATCATCAGTGCAACCCGCTCAGAGAGCACTAAGAATCCTACAGTTCAACCTTGAGCTACAAGAATTCCCTTCTATTTGAATCAGTGCACTTAAGTGAATCCAGCTTCCCCCATTGGCTTTGCTTGCCTGAAGCTGGCTGGGAAGGTTGCGAATGACGATCATATGACCCTGGGACATGGCAACCATCATAACTACATGCCGGTTGCCAAATGCCTAAATTTTGAACATGTGAACATGGGCATGCTGTGATGGTTGTAAGTGTGAGTACGTGCGGTGAGCCCCTTTGTTCAGTGCCATTATTATAACTTAGAACAGTCACTAAATGAATGGTTGTAAATTGAGGATTGCAACACTGTTCATCGAAAGCAACCCACCAGTCTAGACTGCCATTTGAATTGTATGTGTGTGGCCACATGCCTTAAGGGCTCCTCTGGAACTGCAGAAGTGTGATGCTACTTCAGTCATTTTGATGAAAGCATTGGATTCTGCCAATGGCTCTACCTCTATGGAGAAGCTATAACAGTATTTATGTTCTACTTGGAGTAGGCATAGGATCCTGAGTCCTTCCTTGAGAGGCAGAAGAGACATAGATTGAGACAGGAAGTCCCCTCAAAGTCACACACACAACCCAATTTTGACTGCACTTTGCTTCTGCTCCACCTGATTTTAACCTACAGAGAAGCTCCAAACAGATTATGTCTGGAGTGAAAAAAAGGTTGCAAATCGAGGAGACATCATTGGATAGTAATAGGCTATCATGCCTCACTGTTTACATCAGGGGTGTTCAAACTTGGCAACTTTACAACTTGAGGACTTCAGTTCCCAGAATTCCTCAGCTGGCTGGGGAATTCTGTGAGTTGAAGCGCCCAGGTTGACATGGTCCCCTTGTTTGCATAGTGCCACATACAGAGAATTATTTATACTCGTGTTCACTGACGACAATATAGATTTACCACTAGTGCAGTCCATAAATATCCCTTCTAGGGAAGAAGGCAGCCTCTGAAAAATGTCAACATCAGGAATGCATACCACAAGCAATAACTTACATACTCCCTCATAGCCATGAATAATGAGCACAAGCCATTGGTGCACTGGCTAATAGCCACTCCAGTGTCAAATTATTTTTTTGTACTTCAGTTAATAAAAACCAGCATCTGAACAATACTCTGTCCCCCTAACAATGTTTAATCTGCATACCTTTGAATTAATTAGCCATTGTGTGTGAGCATTACCATGTTTTCTCCACTACCCTTTTATTTTTTTCTTCACTAGCAATATATGTGCTTAGAAAGTGCCCACCTATTCAAACAGGCAATCTGTCCATGGTGTATACTGAATAGGCTATGGCCTTAAAGCTACTTTGTCATGAGTTTAGGTCTATCCTGTGGTACTGAACAGTATTTCAATAACTGCATCACTTTTTTCATGCTTATCCAGAATGTTTTTCAACAGGGTGGCAAATTTGCTGTGGACAAACCAATATTAAAGAGTACATCCAACCAGTGCATTATATGAGTCCAACTTCCAACTAAAAAAAGAATATGGGTGACAGACAGAGATAGAGGTAGAAAGATAGAGATAGAAAGATATAGTTGTAGTAGATAGAGAGATAGAAAGAGAGATCAATACAGTAGATAAATGATAGATAGATATAGAGTGAGCAGTACAGATAGAGAGCTAGAGAGAGATAAATAAATACAGTAGATAGATAGGCAGATAGAGTGGTC
Source organism: Azemiops feae (assembly GCA_023970755.1). Lineage (NCBI taxonomy): Eukaryota > Metazoa > Chordata > Lepidosauria > Squamata > Viperidae > Azemiops > Azemiops feae. Next base: position 796,327 of record JALGBA010004203.1, on the reverse strand, counting down.
CTATTGTTTTAAATGTTAAAGTATTCCCAGTACTTCTTTTTAGCTGGATGTTGGGCTCACAGAATGCAGTGTTTGGATTTACTCATCAGTATTGGTTTGAATATCAGACTACACTCCTTCAGGAAGAACAGGCTCTCTGAATCCTGTGCAGTTGCACTGGATATGCACATCCCACCTAAAATCAAAGAGAATCGTCTTCCTGCCTTCAGAATTTTTGTCTCTGTTTTAACCGAGTTGTTCATTGAAAACTGACCTGATTAACCTTCTCTGCTGCCTTTATCTGGAGGACTGACTTCATTCCACTTGACGAACTTAAAAGCCTGCCTACCCTTATGCCAACAGAAATAAGGCCAATGAAAATATTTGGTAATCTACTTAATCCTAGGTTGAATGTCTACGTCTCTAGAACAGAAAGGCGATTGTCAGAATTTGGTCTTTGTGATGATCGTTCCACTTCTGTGGTTCTTCTTTGCCCATTGCTTGCTGGTCTTCTCTACTGTGCACCACCATGAAAGGTCTGTTGTGTTCTTGTTTCCTTGGTGGAATTAAACTCATCGTCAGCTTTCATTTGCTGTCACCTCCTGTTTGCCTGCTGTGACAGGGGCAACCTTGTCTCTGTTTGAAAGTTTGCCTGCTGCTAAGATCAGTTTCTGACAGATGCTAGACCAGAACTTACACAGCACATAAACATGCTGACGATGACTCCTGGGCTGGAGGGATCACAATCTCTTATTCTTTTTCACAGAGAGAGATGAACACAATTACAGTCAACTCTCGCCTAATGCAGAATGAAGGACTGCAAAGAGTTGATGCTAAGTTCCATAAAAATGACCGATGGCTTTTCTAGCAATATTAATTTCAGATGTCTCATTGACAGTCTAAAGCCAATTATCATTATATCCGGAGTTAACAACCGCAACAACCTAATATTTTCCTAACCAGTTATTTGGTCATGCAGTTAGCATGAGTGATTTTTTTAAAAAAAAGCAATATGGACCATTTGGGAATTTTTGAACAGAATAATAGAATTAATAAAGATTATGTAAATTTTGCTGATTTATCCATAAACACTGATCTGGAGGTCACTCATGAATACGTGTACTCCTTGACCATTGGTTTAGCAACTGTTCAAAGTTATAACGGCACTAAAAAAAAGTGACTTACAACTGGTCCTTGCATTTACAACCATTGCAATATTCCCCACAGTCATGTGATCCAAATTTGGGTGCTTGGCAACTGGCATGTATTTATGACAGTTACAGCGTCCCTTGCTCATGTGATTGCCATTTGTGACCGTCCCAACCAGTTTCGACAAGCAAAGTCGATGGGGGAAGCCGGATTCAACAACTGCATCATTCAATTAACAACCATGGCAAAAAAGGTGGCAAACTCGGGCATGTCTCACCTAACACCTTGCTTAGCAACAGAAATTCTGGTCCCAATTGTGGACTACCTGTACTGCAGAGAGACGGTATCTAAGCTGCAAAACTTGGGATGATGACTAGATGGCAACACAGAGTACGTTGCCATGTAATGTCTAGCCAGGATTTTGCAAGCCAGATATTGTAGCCCTAACCCTAAAAGCTGTGAGAGCTCTGCTTTCAGCCTTCCTGTTGTAAAGATCCCAGTTGCTTGCCCAGCATGATGCACTGTTCCTGGACAAGCACTACGTGTGCGGCTTCCTGACCATAAATTAGCAGTCTGGAATCTCCTGACACATCTCTCTTGAGATTCACTTGAGTCTAAAAACAAATCGAGGATTTGACAGGAGAGATCTTTGAAGGAAACAGAGGGGGGAGGAACTGAGGAAGAAGCAGTGTAGGTGTATCATACCCAATTACATCAGTGCTAAATTTGTGACCTATCTCGGTTGAACTCAAGAGAGTTGGAGTCTGCAGGGTTTTTGAACAGGAGAGGTCAGAATATAGGTAGTCCTCGACTTACAACCACAATTGAGCCCTAAATTTCCACTGCTAAGCAAGGCATTTGTTAAGTGTGTTTTGCCCCATTTTACAACCTTTTTTGCTACGGTTGCTATGTAAGTCATGCAGTCGTTAGGTGAATCTAGCTTCCCCCACTGACTTTACTTGTCAGAAGCTCCCTACGAAGGTTGAAGATGACAATCCCAGGACCTCAGGACACTGTAACCATTGTAAATGCTGATTGCCAAGCAGCCGAAGTCTGATCATGTGACCGTGGGATGCTGCAATGGTCATTAGTGTGAGAACTGGTCATAAGTCACTTTTTCCAGTGTTGTTTTAATTCTGAACATCCATTAAACGAATAGTTATAAGTCGAGGACTACCTGCCAACAAGCTGAGTGGAAGGAACATGATTCTCTTTTATATGGCAACTTATTTGTTTTACAAAAGAGTTCAGCTGTGTTTGGCTAATACAGGAGTCACCAAACTCTTCAGCTTATCAACCGCTTCATAAAGCTTCAGATCCTCCCCAAACATTTATTATATGGGAATGATTTAATAAATATTTATTGTTGTTGTTGTTCAGTCGCTAAGTTGTGTCTGACCCCATGGACCACAGCACCCCAGGCTCCCCTGTCCTCCACACTGTTTCCTGGAGTTTGCCCAAATTCATGTTCACTGCTTGGATGACACTGTCTAACCATCTCATCCTCTGCCATCCCCTTCTCCTTTGGCCTTCAGTATTTCCCAACATCAGCAACATCAACCCCTTGGATGGTTCCCTCAACCCCTGGGAGTTGATAACGATCATTTTGGGGAACCTCAGGCTAGTGGTTCTTCAATTAGGCTAGTAGATCTTCAATTAAGCTGATAATCTAAAACAGTGTTTCTCAACCATGGCCACTTTAAGATGGGTGGACTTCAACTCCCAGAATTTCCTAGCCAGCATTAACTGGTTAAGGAATTCTGGGAGTTGAAATCCACCCATCTTAATGTGGCCAAGGTTGAGAAACACTGGTCTAAAACCAGCCCAAGGTTTACAATGGGGAAAATCTCTCATTACAAGATGTCTGACTAGAACCTTATTATTTCTATGTTTCAGATAAAAATGTTGCAGGAATTTGAAGCAAGTCAGTTAGGCTCAAGCTTTGCTTTTTTTCTATTTATAACAAATTTGGAGAATGGGAAATAACTTCAAACACTTTATGGCCACTTCCATGCCCTTCCAATATATCCCTGTAAAATAACTAGTTGTCATTTGCTGCTATCTCCCTTAAAAGAACAACCTGAAACACCTGAAGAGCAACTGTAGGCTAATATTGGAAGACAGAATGATACCTATGGGGAGAAAACATGGTGGGGTGGGGGAAACTGATGAAAAAGCAAAAGCTGATAAGGGAAACATTACTTCGTTGAGGGAAGGGATGAGGTAATGAAGCTGGGGAACTGTGCACATAATTATGTAGCAGAGTTTTGAAAAAATGGACTGCCGATGCTGATGGAGAATCAAGCTTCTCCCCAAAATCTCAACTGCTCAAAATTAGCTGTGTTCATGGACTGTCTTCTGAAAAGAGGTATTATGGCAGTTTTTTTCAACCTGGGAAAGGCTGACCTAGATAGACTGGACTACAGTTCTCAGAATTCCCAGTCAGTTTGACCAATGGGTATTCTGGATTATGGTCCAACAGATTGGGAAAGGTTATATGAGATAATGCTGTCCCTTGAGCAATGCATTCTGTTATTAAGGTACTAGAGTCGAACGAATGGAGACCTCGCTGGTTGCTAGGACATTATCTGCCCATCTTGATCTCAAGATTAGGCTTTTACTTAAATCAGTTACATATTTGCAATTGTCTCCTGTATCCCTGAAAAGTGGCAGCTCTACGTTTTACTAAGACAAAGGTTATGGTGGTATTAGTGATAAGGGTGGAAGATAACGTACTTGGGTGCAAGCTTAGAGGACGGAATGCAAGCTTTGCAGAAATAGGCAGGGGAAAATGATGGTGACATATGTACACATACCTTTTCGGATGTTTCCATCAGGTGACTGCCCAAAATCACCTGTGGAGAGGAGGAAGCAGGCTCGGTCACGATTATAGCGCTCTCGGCCACCAGGTGTGACAGGTGACTTCTCCTCAGGTGACAGGGCCTGATCAATTGTGGGGCAGTCTTCATTAGCCAGAGCTGCGTTTGCTGCATCGCCATTCTGCTTGGAATCTGTAAAGGAAAAGGGGAAGGGGAAAGGGAAGAAAAAATGTAGAGCAGACCTAAGAAGATCACTGAAATATCTTCTAAATATAAATATCAACCAGTAAGGAATTAAAACAAAATTTGATGCTCAAATGTCTCAGAAGCTTCTGATAGTCTTTGCAGAAATGGATGCTGATTAAATAGGCTTTTGGTCTAATCCAGGAGAAGTCTGGCTCTTCTTATATTTTTAAAAGTACATTATATATGTTTTGAAAATCTAGGGCAGGGATAGGCAATCTTGGCTCTTTTATGACTCGTGGACTTCAACTCCCAGAATTCCTGAGCCAGCCACGCTGAGCCGGAAAGGAGAGGTTTCCAAGCTGAGCCATGCTGGCTCAGGAATTCTGGGAGTTGAAGTCCATGAGTCATAAAAGAGCCAAGGTTGCCTACCCCTGATCTAGGGGAAAATTTAAACTGTTTCTCAGATTGCTTTGTGATGATTCCAAGTCTCCTAGTCCAAATACTTTAAGCCTTTTTAAAGTAGTATCTATTACTGGGAAGTGAGGCATTTAGTTTTAGTTCTTACAAATCCAAGATGTAAATGATTTCTTATAATTACAAGTGACAAGCAATTAACAGTCAAGTTTCAGAAGATTTTGCTCAAATATAATCTCTGTTCAAAAAATTAGTGATGACTATATTTCCCCTCTCAGAAAATGAGGGAGTACTGTCTTTAACTGCTTTGCCGTTATAGTTTGGCCTAGGCAGTGCTCAATTCACTTGACGTATATTAAATACTAATTTAGCCATGATTTTGTACCCCAGTCTGTGACTCAAGAACACAAAAGTGAAGGTATTTATCATTTCTGTCAGTAAGAGTTATGTGTTAAGAATGGGTTCCCATCTATATACTACTAATACTCTTGTGTCTGTGACTTTTAACTGGGAGAAATGGTGCAAAGCCTTTGCAACCAAAGTACCTCAAATGGACTAACTTTACAGAATGCATCCCAAAACCGGTCCATGACTCCAATGGAATAGAAATTTGAACAATTTTATAAAATGTTTTATGACATAAACATTATCATAAATCAGTTTATGACATAATACAAAATGACATAAAACATTTCCTGTGCTGATGTTTGACTGTGCTATACAGTTCAACATGGGCTACCTTTAAGGCAGATACATCCATGAATATTTCCCTGTATTTTTAAGACCTTTTCAAGTACATTAGAAGCTCTGCCATTGTTGAAGGCATTGAGGAATCTGATAAGAAAATATCGCTGAAGCAATGATCCAATAAGTAATATTTATTTAAAATAATGATTAGGTCCCCAAGGAATCTGCCTCAGGAATTGCAGTTTAGTGTTAGGTTCTGTAGTAGAAATTATGACAGATAGACTTTTGTCCAACTGTCCAATCAATTAAAATCTGTACTGGAGAAGGTCCCCTGAAAACAAGCAAGCCCAAAAAAGTGTTTTTGGTATAATTCACTAATCAATTTCAAAAGAGACAAAACAACCTGCCTGAAATTGTTAGGGCTACCAAATTTAAAAAATGTACAAATAAAGTATCCATGGGTAGGATGCAAAGAAAACATGCATAATGATGTCATACAGATGCTGTGACTTATGTACTTGAATCAGACATTGTGACTCAAGTAAGTCACATTTGTGCAATGACATCACCACACATATAGAGTCACTGCAGTTTGTGGCAGAGAACATACTGTATATAAGAGATTTTGGGTTTCCTCAGGAATTATCATAGTCTGAAATAGAAATTTTATTTTATTTAGAGACAATGTTCTAAATAAAATTTGGCCTTCATAGCTGCATTCTCATATCTTGTCTTTGATCTTTAATATAAGCTACACATAAGCAGGCCCTTAGGTATGATCAAGCAATCCTGTGGAGGAATTTATTGCCGGTTTTATTTTTAACCTGATAATATCACTTGACATTTGAATGGATGAGGCTATCAGAGGTTACTTGTCATATATCATTATGTTGTATCTTGTGATGGAATTATTCTAGAAAGATCCCAGGCTGTTAGAACAATTTTTCTTAGGGGAGGGGGTAAAGTTTGTTGAAATGTTGAGACACTGTTGAAGTGGAAGGGCATTGCTTTGTACAGAATTAGGTGCTAGATGAGGCACCCCTTGCTCAAGTGGTATGGTCTTGATTTTGATGGACATAATGGTGTATAGCCTATGACCCTTATGCAATCACATTTTGCCCAACAATTCAAATAGCAACTGAAACACTAGCTAAAGTTCCCATTTGCCCAGTGACAAAATACTTGTTTGAGCACTGGCAAGCGCTCCATGCTAAAAGAGAAATACTTCTTTGAGCAAAGATCTCTGGAAGGGTTTTGGGCCCCAATAAACAACAGTATCTATTCTGCACGTTCATCCACACTGACATGAAACCTCTGTCATTCCTAAATTTAATCTTACTGCCTCTTTCCCTGCTCTTTTAGCAGATAGGATGAATAATTTTTCCATTCTTCCTCACATGAACAATTGTTTCATCTATGCTTCTTCTCCAGGCTTCCCCCCCCCAACCTAATGAATTTCATAGTTCTTGCCCTCCAGAAATCTTTCTGCAGCCTACATTGAATTGTCAGCTGAGTAAATGTTGTACATCTCCATGGAATTCCCTAATGTCAGAGAAAAGGCCCTGGAACAGTTTGAAAACTGCAAGGAGCCCTAAAGATATCCTGTCCCTTCAGCTTTTTCTCATATATTTGTCTTCTTGACCCTTTGAGCATTTGTATACTATTCTTAGAATTTCTTGTCAACAACCTTCTTATGCTCTTGTGCCGAAAGCTAAATAAGCTATCCCAACTGAACGGTAACTAAGCCAAAATAAAATACATTATCTTTCTCTGTAACAAGATGTACATTAATCTCTCTTTAACAAGATGTGGGAAATGGCAAGATATTCAGGTCATGTTCAACTGTTTGTATCTCTTTGAAATCAATTCCATTCAATCTGGAATAGAAGAATGATTTAATTATGGTACCACAATAGCAAGGCCATTAATTTTGATACATGGCAAACGAGAGTGGTTTGGTCTCTTTGCAACTTTAGACAATGGCTTGAATTGTATTATAAAAGACCCTAACTTGTTTTTTGGGGGGGGCTGGAGTGAGGAGGAGGCTTCAGTATTTGCTAACCTTGTGAAATATTTTGATGAAGGTATTCTAAGCCTAAGGTGAAGTTTGAAAAGATAGCTGCCATTTGAGAATCATTTATAAGCCATCTCTACAATTATTTTACTTATTTCTTTGTTCATTTATTTATGGAATTTATGTGTAGAGTCTGTAAAAACTCATAGGTCAAATTATACAAATTATACTGTACAGGTATTTTGTTTTAACTGCATTCAAAGAATCACATGCATATTCAGTTACTATCTTCATTGCTATTCAGATTATTGTGTTCCACATAAGGCTGTATTAAGGCTACCAAATCTGGGATGCCAAATCCGGTCTGTAGTGGAGAGATATAGAAAGCTCTCTGGTAATTGTCTAGTAGCCATAGGCAGTATGGACTCAAAGGAACTCATTAAATAAATCTTTGATATCTTCTGGAACCATTTTTACTATTGTTTTCCAAGGTTTTTTTACATTTTAATTCCCATTTCTTCTTAGATCCTTCCAAATAAGCACTCATTCGCTAAATGTTCATATAGATTATTTTTTTAATGACCATTCCAAATAGCGATCTGTCCAAAATAAGTTCTGGCTGTTCTGCATTTATTTAGAATGAACTTTCCTTTACAGAATTGGAGTGAATATCTTTTCTCTGTTTGTTTCAGAGATAATTAAACAGATTACATTAATTCACAACCTCAAGATTGCCCACTTTAATGGTTATTACTATCCCTGCGCTTGTATTTTTAATAGCAGCTGACATGCAGAATTAGGTCTAGTCAAGGAAAATCTGTTGCCAAAGGAAGAAAATAAAAATTCCCACATATAAGCACTCTGCCACATTTAATGGCTGCCCCTCAGAATACCACAGGAGGCAAGAAGCTCAGATTACTTCATCTTTGATCAATTTTGATCCACAAAAATTAGCACGTATAATAGTAGTAAATAATGCTCGAAGGAAAGGCCTTCCGAGACAATCCCACCACTCATATTGATCATTTCATATATTGAAATGAGCGCATAAACTGAGTTGAAGGAGTTGCAGGCAACTTGTTGCCATGGGAACCAAAAAGCATTGGGTTATCAGGCAACTCAAGTGGAAAATGTAAGGCTGTTAGTGAAATAAAAAGAGACTAAGGTAAAATTAAGCCGGGCATAAAGACTGAGGTTGCAGTTGTCAGATGCTGTTTGTGCCGTGCCCTGACAGCAATAGCTCCAGCAACCACATCCCCTTTGGCCTCCCCTGCTATGCAGTGCATAGCCAAGAGCTTGTTAAATTAAGTGAATCCTTGCTCCTCCACTGTATTTGCTGCAAATGGGCTTCCTGGCCCAAAGGACCTGGAGCAGATGGAAAGCAAGCTAGGAACTGATTGCAGACGCTGCAGGCCCATCTTCACACAATCTTCTCTTCCTGCCACTTCTGCCTTGTGGTCTGTCTTGAGGATCCATTTACTGAGTGAACCCCAAAGAGATGTGTGGGTAAGGGTGGTTGCAGTGCTTGTAGCGATCACTTTGCTTCAGGTTGCAGTTGGGTTGCTCAACCGCAAGCCTGAATTTCTTCTGCGTCAGGATTGTTCCAGAGCTATTAGTTTCCTGTCTACCCAACTCTGTTCTGCTTGAAGAAATTTAACCCTTTTATTTGTTTTTCTATTAAGGCAGTCCTGTTTTAATCCAAGAGGCCTTGCCAATCAACCATAACCACTAACCCTCTCTCCAAAGTAAACTATTGTTGAAAAACAGCGGTAGACTGGTTAAGGGTTGGACACTGAGGAAACCTATGTTCAAATCCATCCTCAACCACGGAAGCTCATTGGATGACTTGAGGTCAGTCACTGCCAACCCAACTACAACAGAATTGCTGTTGTCATTTGGGAAAAATAGGAGAGGAGTACTGTGCAGCTCCTATTTAAGGTAGGATATAAATCTAAGAAATAAATAAAGTGAATTGGCTATCTCTTGATCTTTTCCTCTCCTATTATTATGGAACTCAAATAGCCTATCAGTGTTTCTCAACCTTGACTGCTTGAAGATGTGTGGACTTCATTTGCAGCATGCTGTGGAATTCTGGGAGTTGAAGTCCACACATCTTCAAGCAGCTAAGGTTGAGAAGCACTGTCCCAACTCTCAGCGTTGACTAAGGATGTTCATGGTACTTCCCTTCTGGGATATTTCCTGTTCTTGCCAGCACATTCATCTATTAGTCCAACCCTGAACATCCTGGCTATTTGAGATATTCTTTCCCAAGACAAGGTTGTAGGCAAGAAGTATTCTCTTGCCTTTCTCAGAGCAATTACTATTCAGCAATCTTTTTTATCTACTCAAAGGAAAGAAGAAACATTAGGAGGCACTGTGTGTTTTGTCAAACCCCTTTCCATTTAAACTCAATACCTTTCTCAACAGAATAACAGAGTAGGAAGGGACCTTGGAGGTCTTCTAGTCCAACTCTCTGCTCAGGTGGAAACCCTGTACCATTTCAGACAAATGGTTCTCCAATTTCTTCTTAAAAACCTCCAGTGTTGGAGTATCCACAACTTCTGAAGGCAAATCATTCCACTGATTAATTGTTCTAACTGTCAAGAAATTTCTCCTTAGTTCTAGGTTGCTTCCTTCCTTGATTAGTTTTCAGCCATTGCTTCTTGTCCTGCCTTCAGGTGTTTTAGAGAATAGGTTGACCCCCCCTCTTTTTTGTGGCAGCCCTTGAGATATCAGAACACTGTTATCATGTCACCCCTAGTCCTTCTCTTCATTAAACTAGACAATTCCAGCCACCGTTCTTTATATGTTTTAGCCTCCAGTCCCCTAATCATCTTTGTTGCTCTTCTCTGCACTCTTTCTAGAGTCTAAATGTCTTTTTTACATCGTGGTGACCAAAACTGGATGCAGTATTCCAAGTGTGGCCTTACCAAGGTGGTATAAAGTGGTATTAACACTTCATGTGATTTTGATTCTATCCCTCTGTTAATGCAGCCTAGAACTGTGTTGGCTTTTTTTGGCAGTTGCAGCACACTTCTGGCTCATATTTGTGACCTTTCCAGAGGGCTTCCAACAAACTCAATATTGCTTAAAAACCACAGTGATTCACTTAACGACCGTCCATTGCTTCTTGTCCTGCCTTCAGGTGCTTTGGAGAATAGGTTGACCTCCTCTTTTTTGTGGCAGCCCCTTAGATATTGGAACACTGTTATCATGTCACTCCCTAGTCCTTCTTTTCATTAAACTAGACATACCCAATTCCTGCAACCATCCTTCGTATATCTTAGCCTCTATCACTAATGATTCCACTGTAGCTAAAACATTCCCATGACTCTAAGTCACATATTTCTGAACATGATTGCCAATATCATCTCCTTTTCTTCACGGAAGAAAAAGAATAATAATTCTCAATCAAAAATGGCTTGAATTGCCAAAACAGGCCCTTTGATCTTTACGTATGAGTCATTTTGGAAGGACAAATCCTTCCAAATCCATAGCCAAGATGGGATAACCTAAACTGCTTTCTGGAACAACACGTAGGTCTTTTTATGACAGCAGTAATTTTTATGCCACCTCCACGAGTCAGCAGTTCAAAATATAAAGAGGAAACATAGCTGGAGAGAAAGAGTTTGTGGGTGTGGGTGTCAGAGAGAGAGAGAGAGAGAGAGAGAGAGAGAGAGAGAGAGAGAATGAGCATTGGCTACTACTTTCAAATTACTGACCACATAAAGAATTCTCCATTCACCAACAATTGGTCTGCAAAGAAGGTACATTCTGAGGATTTTTTTCACATTTTCTAGAATGCCGATCAGGCCTGCTGTAATTTGACACCCTGCCAGTCAAAGTGATAGAGTCTTAAGAATACAACACCAGTTTTAAAAACTGGGCTTGAATGCATTTGGGTCAATATAAAAGGGGGGGGAAATGACATTGCCATAGGTGTATACTACAGGCCACCCAACCAAACAGAGGAAATAGATGAACTTTTTGCTAGTCAGTTAACTAAGGTATGTAGGAAGCACATCACAATAGTAATGGGGGACTTTAACTACCCTGACATCAACTGGGAGACAAACTCTGCACCAAGTGGAAGATCAAACAGATTCCTTGCAAACCTAGCAAACAACTTTGTCTCCCAAAAAGTAGAGAAGGGAACTAGGGGATTAGCCATTTTGGATCTAATTCTCACTAACAGAGATGAAATGATAGAAGGTGTTGAAGCCACAGGAACCTTGGGAGGAAGTGATCATGCAATATTGGAATTCAACATTATGGAAGCACAAGCAATAGAACACAGTCAAACTAGAGTCTTGGACTTTAAGAGAGCTAATTTCAATAAACTTAGAGAGGGCTTGGGAAGGATTCCATGGATGAGAATCCTCAAGGGGAAAACAACTCAAGAAGCTTGGGAAATTTTGAAAAGTGAGATAATAAAAGCCCAGTCTAGCACAATACCAACAAAGAGGAAAAATAACAGCTCTCAAAGAACTCTCTGATAAATCGAAAGATAAAAAGGACAAGTATAAAGTGGAGAGGGCACATAACTAAGTCAGAATATCAGCAAATAGCCCGAGCCTGCAAAGATGAAGTGAGGAAAGCTAAGGCTCAAAATGAACTAAGGATTGCAACCAAAGTCAAAAAAAAAAAAAAAGCTTCTTTCAAATGTAAAAAACAAGAAAAAGTGAAGGAAATAATTGGTCCATTAGTGGGTGAAGTGGCAAGAAGGTGACAAGCAACAGGGAGAAAGCAGAACTATTTAACTCGTTTTTTGCATCTGTCTTTACACAAAGGGAAAAAACAGACCAACCTACCAAAAATAGTGCCATAAAAAAACAGAAGAGAACGCAAGTTAAGATAGGCAAGAAAATGGTAAGTGAGCACCTGTCTAGCCTAGACGAGTTCAAATCACCAGGACCAGATGGATTACACCCCAAGGTTCTCAAGGAACTGGCAGATGTGATCTCAGAACCATTGAACTATATTTTTCAAAGATCCTGGAGCACTGGGGAACTATCGGAGGACTGGAAAAGAGCTGATGTAGTTCCCATCTTCAAAAAAGGGAAAAAAATGGACCCAGGAAATTACAGACCTATCAGCCTGACCTCAATACCTGGGAGATTCTGGAAAGGATAATCAAACAACGAATCAGCGAACACCTAGAGGCAAAACAAAGTCATTACTAAAAAGCCAACATGGGTTTGTCAAAAACAGATCATGCCAGACAAATCTTATTGCATTCTTTGACCAAGTGACAAAATTAGTGGATCAGAGGAATGCTGTGGATATAATTTACTTGGACTTCAGTAAGGCATTTGATAAAGTAGATCACAACCTACTACTTGATAAGATAGAAAAATGTGGTTAGACAGCATCACCACAGATGGATCCGTAGCTGGCTGACCGGCCCTACTCAGCGTGGTCCTCAATGGAACCGCATCTACATGGAGGGAAGTGTGTAGTGGGGTGCCCCAGGGCTCTGTTCTGGGCCCAGTGCTCTTCAACATCTTCATCAACATTTGGACAGGGGATAGATGGGGAAATCATCAAATTTGCAGACGACACCAAGCTGGCAGGAATAGCCAACACTCCAGAAGACAGGCTTAAGATACAGGAGGATCGGACAGACTTGAAACACTGGGCACTATCTAACAAATGAAATTCAATGGTGAAAAAAGTAAGGTTCTACATTTAGGCAAGAAAAACCAAATGTACAGGTATAGTATAGGGGGTACCTTGCTCAATAGCAGTAACTGTGAGAGGGACCTCTGAGTCCTAGTGGACAATCACTTAAATATGAGCCAGCAGTGTGCTGCAGCTGCCAAAAAGCCAACACAGTGCTAGGCTGCATTAACAGAGGGATAGAATCAAGATCACGTGAAGTATTAATACCACTTTACAATGCCTTGGTAAGGCCACACTTGGAATACTGCATCCAGTTTTGGTCACCACGATGTAAAAAGACGTTGAGACTCTAGAAAGAGTACAGAGAAGAGCAACAAAGATGATTAGGGACTGGAGGCTAAAGCATATAAGGAACGGCTGCTGGAATTGGGTATGTCTAGTTTAATGAAGAGAAGGACGAGGGGGACATGATAGCAGTGTTCCAATATCTCGGGCTGCCACAAAGAAGAGGGAGTGAAGCTATTTCCAAGGTGCCTGAAGGCAGGACAAGAGCAACGGATGGAAACTAATCAAGGAGAGAAGCAACCTAGAACTAAAGGAGAAACTTCCTGACAGTTAGAACAATTAACCAGTGGAACAACCTGCCTCCAAAGCGGTGAATGCTCCAACTGGAAGTTTTTAAGAAGAGACTGGACAGCCATTTGTCCGAAATGGTATAGGGTTTCCTGCCTGAGCAGGGGGTTGGACTAGATGACCTCCCAAGATCCCTTCCAACTTTATTATTATTATTATTATTATTATTATTATTATTATTATTATTATTATTATTATTATTATTATTATTATTATTATTATTATTATTATTATTATTATTATTATTATCATGCTACCGATGGACAGAGGCTATCAATTGAGAAGGTTTTCATAATGCACCTTCCCTTATGTAGTCCTCTGCCAAAATGAGATGACTTAAATCCATCTATTACAAAGGCTCAGCCCAGTCTTAATAATTGCCAAAGGTCTGTTGAGATTCTCAGTCATCCAGGTCATTGTTGACCCAAAGGCAACTGGATTTTCTTTGTTTTTCTTGAAGACATTTCGCTTCTCATCCAAGAAGCTTCTTCACTTCTGAACGGAAGAAGCTTCTTGAATGAGAGGCGAAACGTCTTCAAGCAAAACAAAGAAAGTCCAGTTGCCTTTTGAAAAAGATAACCTTTATTGTCATTTTTTTTTTCTGTGAAAAAAGCACCTTTGGGACAATAATGTCAAAGGTTTTGTTTGTTCGTTTTTTTGCCTATGTTTTACCACCTTCCTCCCAAAGGTGCTTTTTCAAGAGGCAACTGGACTTTCTTGTTTTTCTTTGAAGACGATTCGCTTCTCATCCAAGAAGCTTCTTCATGTTGTCATGGGACAACCATCACCTGGATAACTGAGAATCTCCATAGACATTTACCACCTTCCTATTTTAGCATTAGCCTTGGCCTACTGCATCCCAAATATATATATATATATATATATATATATATATATATATATATATATATATATATATTTACAGAAGACAGCCTTAGGGCTTTTGGACAAGCTTGGCCCAAGATACTTTGGAATCCATTCCGATATTTCACCTACAGGAACTGAGTGAATTGCTGGTTGAGCATTACTTCACTCTTATCAGCTGGGATGCAGGCCAAGGTCCTGAGCCAATGCATCTGTCTTGCAACAGAAGGGAACAGCTGTAGCTTTAAATGCCATTGCTGTTCCCCAGTATGTGCTGTCTGCCCCTGTTCGCCTTATTCTATCAAATAATAGGTCAGCCCTGCCTTTGGTCAACATTCTTAATACAGCTAACTTCCAATCCAAGTTCTATTAAATAGATTAAATTAGTCTAAGAAATGTTTCTAATCCAGATATGGCCTTGGTCATCCCTTCTTTTTCACTGGGGTGATATGATGCAATCTGTGGAATGTATTATAAGATTATAAGTCTAGAAAGAGTTTCTAATCCAAATATGGTCTTAAACATCCCTTCTTTTTCACTAAAGAGATAAGATGTAATTTGTGGACTTTGTTATCAGACCATGAAGTGTTAATAATAAAAGTGAGGCTCAAGAACACTGTTTCTCAACCATGGCAACTTTAAAGTAGGGGGATTTCAACTGGGGAATTCTGGGAGTTGAAGTCCACCTATCTTAAAGTTGCCAAGGTTGAGAAACGCTGCTCAAGACAATAGATTTCAGTGCCATTAAGCATGTCAGTATGGAAATTAGCCAGCTCTTGTGTAATCCATCAAGAGGGCTTTGGAGCTCAATATGTTTTGGTTTCCAGAGGTGTTTTGCTTCAAAATGCTTCCTATTTCCAGCATTTGCCCCGTAGCTAATGAGTAAAGGAATCTATTGTTTTGCATTTGGGAGAACTCCAGTCTACCATGGGAAAGTGATGGGTAAGCCCCAGTTTTAAAGCTGGGCATTTGGATTTCGAGGTAGAGGATCAAAAATTGGCCTCAGCGCACTCTTGCCTCTGCTGTGTCCTCCAAGTGAGCCACAGCCAGGCTGTTATGCCTAAAACTGTGTCCTGCAAAACAGGAGTAAGAGAGTTTCATTTTGTGGACCAGTTGCAAAATATTCAGTATTACAACTGACTTCTGTGTCAGTGATTAATAATCAGGCTAGATTTAATGCAGATGATAGGGTCTCATATTATTTATTGAACTTATTGAATATTACTTATTATTGAATAAGAGTACATGCTTAATTTCCTGTAAAAATAATTTTGATTAACAGGAAAATAGAAGCTTCAAACGTTTCCTCTTCAATGCCTTGAGAAGGGCAAAGTCATATATGGAAGGGCTGCAGCAATCCAATATTGCAGTCAACCTTTTTTGTCTGCATCATATTGTGGCTCATGAAGATCTTCTCGCATGAGATGATTAACTCTTAGCTCAGCAGATACTCCGGAGAGATTTCTGGGAGGGATAGTTTGGAAGTGTTTTGAAGAGCTACAGGCCAAGTGGCTTTCCATTGCCAGTAGTTCCCAACTTGTCCTGCCCCCTATTTTTCATATTTCCCAAGTCCCTCCTCAAGGTCACATGACATCATACAGATGGAGGGTTTCCCTCCATCATTCACAATCCTTCGGACCAGCTCAGTGGCTGGCGGTTACTGTCTTTGTTGCAAAGAAAGAAATGTGCAAAGGAAGAATGAGGAAGAGAATCCCAAGGACATTTATGTCACTGTTTGAAAATCTTGTCAAGCATAGGAAGGACAAAGGAACCACCCTTGGAAGCAATGTAAGGAACTAAAAAAAAATCATCTTTGGGCCACTGAAAATTTTATTCTGTGTCTCTTACTCCGCAAGATCTTTCCACCTATGCCTTCATGATCTTAAACAGATACGGTCTCCAGATGTTTCTGAATTAAAACAACACCTCCCAACACCCATTAGTATTGCCTAGGTTGAATGAAGAATTTTAGTAATATATGGAGAGGCAGGGATTCACTTAAAGGGGAATAGGGGGTAATAATTTGCTTTAAAAAAATTAAACAGAGTTTCTCACAGAAGAAATTCTAATGCAGAATATGCATTTCCAATTTTTGCACTTGAGACACAAACAGGAACTTGTACTGTAGCGCTA
Source organism: Azemiops feae (assembly GCA_023970755.1). Classification (NCBI taxonomy): domain Eukaryota; kingdom Metazoa; phylum Chordata; class Lepidosauria; order Squamata; family Viperidae; genus Azemiops; species Azemiops feae. Next base: position 779,827 of record JALGBA010004203.1, on the reverse strand, counting down.
TGTGCTTATATATGCTTACATACATAGGACATTATCTTTTTGCTCTTATTGTTTCTTTTTTTTATGGTTAGCAACCTAAGGCATTATATAACTCCATTGCAAAGCAGAGTGAATAATAATTTTAAAAATCCAGCTATTTTAGAAATGGTGATACAAAGCTGTAAACTCTTGCATGAACTTTTGATACATGATTTTATGAGGCAAAACCGCACTTAAATCTTGCCAGATGTTTACAATCCCACAAGTTTTCAGCCATTTTTTTTTTTTAAAAAGACTAATGTAATTTGAGGTACTTCACACATAACTTTCTGAGGGTGATAGTTATGGTCCCTACAAGCACCTGGCAGTTGACTTTTGACTTAAAGTTTTATCACACATTCACCAAGATGTTTTCAATGAGAAGCATCAATATACTGGTAAGCTCACCTGGAAAACATCCCCTATTAATCTTTCTAGCAATACAGTACATAGCCCCAAACTAGCATATGGATCTGTGGGCAATCTTGGTATCCCAGACACTGTTGGGCTACAACCCTCTTCACCTCCAGCCAGCTTCAGAAATGCTGGGAAACAGGTATAATTCTTGGGTGTGCTCCACTGTTTCTAAGAGTGAGACTCAACATAGGTAAAAGCCCATGTGAACTGAAAACATGCTTCGTTAAGATTCTCAGGAATCCTCCTCAATCTACCTGATTCTGTGTACAAGTAGTCCTCAACTTACAACCATCCATTTAGCGACTATTTGAACTTACGATTCAGACAAAATTGGCTTACAACAGATCCTCACAATTAGGACCATTGTAGCATTCCCCACAGTCACATGATCAGAATTCAAGAGTTTGGCAACCGTCATGTATTTACAATGGTTGCAACATCTTGGGATCATGTGATCGCCAACTGTAATCTTCCCAGCCAGTTTCTGACAAGCAAAATAAAAAAAAAGGGGGGGGGAGAAACTGAATTTGCTTAACGACCATGTGATTCACTTAACAATTGCAGTGATTTGCTTAACCGAGGCAAAGAAGGTTGTAAGATTGGGCACAACTCAATAACCATCTTGCTTAGCAACAGAAATTCGGGTCACGATTGTGGTTGTAAGTCAAGGACTACTTGTACCTCCCTCCCTATAGTATTATTTTTTTTAGCAGGAAGAGTATCTTTAGATGCCAGAATGTTTGAGAATCACAAAGAGCATATAGATTTGACTCACATAGATGTAATTTTTAACTATTTCTGCCCATCCTGTCTCCCCCTTACCTGCCCGATTAATCTCGATTATCTCCTCTTGAGCCAGGGGGCATGAGTCACCCTGGTTGCTGCGATGAGGGGACTGCATGTCCGGTTTGCAGTAGTTGGGTGAGCCGGGTTGGGGGGCTCGTGGGATGTGCTTGTTCTTTTTCTTTGGTAGTTTCTGCTTGGCCATAGCCAGCGAATAATACATGCCAAAGTTGTTGACGATGACTGGCACAGGCATGGCAATGGTCAACACACCAGCCAAGGCACACAGTGCTCCCACCAACATGCCTGACCAAGTCTCAGGATACATATCACCATAGCCCAAAGTCGTCATGGTCACTACAGCCCACCAAAAACCAATGGGGATGTTCTTGAAGACGGTGTGCTTGCTGCCCGTTATGTCATCTGGGTCAGCACCGATCCTTTCAGCATAATAGATCATGGTGGCAAAGATCAAGACCCCTAGGGCCAAGAAGATGATGAGGAGCAAGAACTCATTGGTGCTGGCCCTTAGCGTGTGACCTAGGACTCTCAGTCCTACAAAATGCCGGGTCAGCTTGAAGATCCTTAGGATCCGGACAAATCTTACCACCCTCAGGAAGCCCAACACATCCTTGGCTGCTTTGGATGAGAGGCCACTGAGGCCCACTTCCAGGTAGAAGGGCAGGATGGCCACAAAGTCGATGATGTTGAGGCTGCTCTTGATGAATTCCAGTTTGTCTGGGCAAAAGATGACCCGGATGAGGAACTCAAAGGTGAACCAGATGACGCACATCCCTTCCACGTAGGTGAGGAAGGGTTCTGTTTCCATTTCATAGTCCACCTTTATGCTGGTACTGTTCCCCGTCTTTATGATTTCTGTCTTGTTCTTGAAGTGGTTGAAAGCCTCATGGGTCTCTAAGCAGAAAGTGGTGATGGAGATGAGGATGAAGAAGAGGGAGGCAAAGGCCACGTACTGGAGAGATGCAGAAGGACAAGCGTACAGGGAAGAAGCAGACAGAGAGGAACAGCAGGGAGACGAGAATGTCAAACAGGAAAGGACAGGGAAGGAAAACATTAGTGCTAACTCATAATTGTAAAAGAACAAACTCTTCCAGAAAAGGAAGAACTTACCCTGCAAAAGTCAGCCCCTTCCCAATAACTGCCCCCTCCTCAATAAATAAATAGCTGTTAAGAATATCCCAAGAGATAGCAAATACCCTACTTATTCTTCCTCTTCATCCCAATGTTAGTGAGGGAAAACAGGTATGGGGTAAGAGGGAAGGACATATATCATTTTTTAAAAATGTGGCCCACTTAAAAAAAATCTTCTTACAATACCTAGACAATTAGATTAGATATTGATGTGTTAGCCTAGTTTTCTTCTTATGCAAAAAGTTTTTTTTTTAGCAAATGGAGGGATCGGCATTTAAAAATGATATCCCATCCCCTGCAGTCGTTTCTGCCATCTTAACATATCTAAGACAGGTCTAATAGCTGTTGGAAGAAAAAACCTACAAAATGATGTAGCAATAAATAATAATTATTTTTTCTATCATTTCTCTGTTTTATTGTATATCAACCCCTATGTTACAGAGATCTATTTTAAGTAGTATCCTGAGATGGTGGCTTATCTGCTTATTGCACTCTATTACCTATTAAATGGATTGATCTGCATCTGATTTATTATGGTTCAGGGGTGCTAACCATGTTTGTGTATGTATGTTGCATATATATGTTTTCTTGTTGCTGTCATTAAAGTCAAAAAATCTTACTGATCTATTGCATGTTTATAAAGATCTCCCAATAAATCCAGATTGTTCTCCAACCCCAGTTCTAGCTTGTTAGTGTCTGCCCTTTTTTTGGATCATGGTTCTTTGGTGGGACCTGTTTCCCAATATTTTCTTTCCACTTGATTGGACCCGGGGTTTTCGGCAAATCTCTACTTTAAACAATGCCTCCTCCTTGAATTCATAATAGTTGGCCATCATGTTTAATAGCCATCAATTGAAGGTTGATCTGGTCACTTTCTAAAGCAGCCTTCTTAAATAGGGTACCCTTCAGCTAGGTTGGGATGGAATTCCCACAATTCTGGCTAGCATTTAGAGGCCCCAATTTGATTTAAAGCCATCAGAGACTAGAGGAATCCCAACATCTTGTAGGGATAGCCAGGCCTGTCTCTGCGTGCCTCATGAGAGAGGATGGACAACATTGTCTTCCTTGAAGGAAACTTTTCTTGGAACTATAATATGATCATTCCCCAATATCCTCATTTTTTTTTTACATTTTTGTCTAATCGTTACTCCAAAGAAACTGAGCCGAGTCCAGATTCCTCTTTGCTTTATGTACAACAGTTTTGAGATTACAAGTCCAAGATCACCCAGGGAATTTTATAACAAAAGATTCATAAGTAGGCATCCCCATCATAGTCTAATGCTCTAACCCAGAGGTGTCCAACCTTGACAACTTTAAGACTTGTGAACTTCAACTCCCAGAATTCTGGAGTTGAAGTCCACAAGTCTTAAAGTTGCCAAGGTTGGACACTTTCTGGGCTAGCCACTCATTCTTCATTAATTCTCAGCTGATGGTGGACTTGAGAAAAACTGTATTCCATTAGCTGGTCAGTTATGAAATTCATTCCATGATTTGGGGCCAATTATTCTTTTTCCAGTCCAATCTACCTTGTCAAACTGATGCAGTAAATGACTGGGGAGGGGAGAATGAAAAGAACCTGCTTTATTCCTTAGAGGAGTAGGAATCTATTATTACAATATAACACCTATTTTAGCATTCACCCACTGACAGTTGCATTATGCAGGTACATAATTTGCTTAGGTGACACAAAAGTCAACATTTTGAATTGAGACTCTGAGTTTCCCTCCCTTGTGACTATATTTGTTCTTTAATCTGCATAGTGAATGCAGGTTGCAGATCTTCCCTTGGTGTGTGTTCTGGTTTATTTTGGGGCAGAATTGCAGTGATCCTGTCACGGCTCTTTTGAGGTCAACTTTGTTCCATTTTTTTGTTTTGTTTTTTTCAGACTGGGAATTATAGATTGTAAACCATGCAACTTGTCCATAAACCATTGTGCCATTTAGGGAAGAAGCTAGGGATTGAAAAAAACCCTTACAAGGGAATTTTGAGATGGTAAAACTTTTCCTTCCTCCCTCTTGAATTTCTGCTCTTTTTCAGCAAAATGTTGAATGCTTTAACTATCCTAACATCAGTAATTTGGATGAATGAAAAAAAAAGCCCAGAACAGAAAGGATTCTGTTAAGATTTCAGGCTCAGCATTCACGCGCCTTCTGTTACACCATTCTCCTATTTTAGTCCCTTGAGAAAACAGTGAAAGCCGGCAATGACGCAAACAGTCATGTGCTCCTTTGCACATATACTGAGCACTTCACATTCATTCACATTCCCCCATTGGTATACACACAACTCACACAAGATCTGATTGTCCAGGAGTGGGCTGCTACATCATTACCAAATGCTTTGTCACCACGTGGGATCTGACACTGTCCTCTGAGGTATGTCCCATGTACAACCACGTACAAGCAAATATTTACATGCAATCTTCAACTTACTTTCCCCCCAGGCTTTGAATTAATGCTCATGCGTACAAGTGTACACGAATCACTTTCTCACTTCAACTTCATCTGCATGCATACACCCCCCAATCCCCTCCCCCCCCCAAATTAGGTTTCTCCCAACCATAGCCAGCCTACCACTATTTAACACATTCATCTCAGTACAGTATGCAGTTTTATAGGCCCTATATGAATTTGGGCTCTGGGGAGATTATACCTATTTATGCATTCCTTCCACAGCTCACTTTGAAAATTACAGAACATGGGTGCATGTCCATATCTCTCTGCGGCTCTACACACGCACCCCCCCATGCCGATCTACCTACAGTACACATAAGGTCAGTGTCGAATGGAATTGCATTTGCCAATTTCAATTAAATTTAAGTTGGTTTAATTGCAGATTAAGGTGCAAACAAAGTTTTGCATATATCTGCACTCAAATACAACTACACACTCCCTTTCATAGCACATTCTATATAAAAATGTTTGTTGCACACTAAAAACTTTTTTCTGGGTGCACGTTTATATATTAATGTGTGTGTATATCTCACGCAAAGCTGAATTTATATCCCCATACACGGTTTGCTCTAATGCACCCAGAAAAGCTCTAGGCTACGCACCAAATGTGCCTTTGTACATGCATGGAACAGAATCTTCCTTGGCAGCGCAAATTCTGTCCGAGGCTACGCACATACTTGAGCTTGGTACACACACCACAGATGCACGCATGTCACAACACAACGCAGGCATGGTTGCCCTTGCTTACACAACCACACACATTGATTTCCCCACTCATATTTACACTCGTGTGCAAAACTCTCTTTCGGTCTCTACTCTCATCTCCCCTCTGCAGGGCAAAAAGCTTGCTGCTTGCTCTCTGCACTGCATAGAATTCCCGTCCCGTCAGCACTTTCTGCAAGCGAATCCTAGAATCCTTTTCGAAGCGCAGTGCGGTGCCCAGGAACTGGAGGGGGGGGGGTGAGAGCAGGAGGAGGAAAAGATGAAGGGGAAAGCCAAGGAATCTAAGGGAAGGGAGGGAGTTGAGGAGAATGAGAAAACTGAGGATTAGAGCGATGCTTCTGCTGTAGAGAAACTGTTTGGGCAGAACCTAGTTTTTAAGAATGGCATTCTCCACGGAGGGAAGGGAAACAGGGACAGATCTTTTGAAATCCCACAGGAGAGCTTTTCCCAGAAACCATCTAGCGGTTCTGACCCACTTCCAGAGCCGTGTGTATCACATACAGCTTTTCCAGATGCTGGAGGTTTGGGGAAGCAGGCTGATGGTGCTCTCATCCCTTCATGCTGCTACACGCTGCAGCCTGCATTCATTGCCCTTGCAAAAAAAGTAACGAGGAATAGTCTATATGGGACTTTCTTCAGGCAGCGCTGGGAGTCCCAAATCATTCAGAGGGAAATAATGACTTCTGTCTCCTGGGAACCATGACACAGTTGGCGACAGAATACGTGGGAAAGAGACTAGATCTTACTCATGGAACTGTTCCCGGAAGGTGTTTGTGAGGCAGGAAGGAGACCAGCACAATGTCACACAGCAAAGGGGTGAAAGGCTCAGAAAGAGACGATCAACTCGCCACCATCTTTTAAACTTCTCTTCTTCCAGAGAACTCCCCAATTTTTGGTCTGATGCATTCCCTCCCAACCCATTAGGACCTTTACTAGGGAACTCAGGATTCCTGTCACTTGTGACTGTTATTGACTCTGCTGCCTTGGCTAGCCAACCCCCGCCTTCCATCTTTTTCCCAGGGCTACGACTGTCCTTCTGTCAGTGCAGGAATAGTCCTTCTTCTTTTTTTTTTATTAAATAAATGAAGAAACATATTGCAGTAGCAGATGGAAGATCCAGCAGGGGTGGAAAGAAGGAAAGGAAAAAAATAATAATAATAAACGTATATGTGTGTGCATGCGTGCGCATTTGGTATAGGGCACAAGGTCAAAAAATAAGGACTTTATTCTGAAATCTCTGGAAAAACAGCCTGACTTAGCCAGCATTATTCCCTGAGATGACCTTATCTTTAATTTAGCTGCTCAGAGCTTCCATTCTACAACTTGTGCAACTGCAGGGGAGGGGAAGAAAAACCTAAGCATAGACCCAATGAATATGGTGAGGTATTCTTTGTGTATTAGGCAAGCTGTAAGCACTACCTAGTCAGTTCTTTTTATATGAGAACCAAAGTGGAAACTCTCTCTTTAGACACCTCTTTTCCGTCTTTCGATTTCTTGCCAAGTGGACTCGGAGTGTGGAGCTTGGAATAGATACTTTGTGTGTGTATGTGTGTGTGTGCAATTGTTTGGTTTCTAGGGAAGAGAAACTAATGAGAAAGAATAAGGCTAAATGGCCCCCTTGGCTGTTGAATGTGATGTGGAGTAGGTGCATGTTCCAAAAAATAATGGCCAGGACAAAAAGATATATTTGCCTTAATGTCACTTACATATACATTAACCATGCTTGGAAATCTCTGAATGTACCTAAGGCTTTTTGAGCAGCCCGTGGTCTTAGATTGTTCTCCTTGGGATTAAAATATGAGTCGGTTGGAGGAACAGGATTGAAATAGTGTAAATAGGAAATGAATATTCCTAAATATTCAGGAAAAGGCTGGGGCCTGTCTCATTAAAAGGCAGGCCTCAGGCTTTGCAGGAATCATTTTGCTAGAATCCTCCAGATTAACCAAAGAAATCTCTGAGCCCAAGTTCAATTCAGAGTTTGTTTTTATCCCAGAATCATCAGACTTTCAACTCAAGCATCCTTCAGTTTCAGATTTAAGATGACGGAGCCTTCTTACTATGATTGGGAATCAGAAACTCTTTCTAAATTATCAATCATTTTAGCTTTCTCTCTGTTTACCTGGAGATTAACTGAGGCCTGAGAGGTATTGCAGACTGCTGGAGAAGAATTTACTTGGGTCATCAAGCTTGGATGCCTGGATGTATGAGTACCTGAGCTGATGTTGGTTGAACGAGACAGATTTGGAAAGCCTAGGGCTGATGGTTTCTCTAAAGCAGAGAGAAAGGGCAACCAGGGTATACAGATGGATAGATCATATTGGAAGGCTTGTAAGATTCCCTGAAACAGGCAAATAAGCACAGACCTGTCAGAGATGAGCAGGTAACATTCCTTGGAAAGACAGTCTCTCCCCCTAGCCACTTTGAGGTAAATTTGGATAATAGTTTATGACTGGAAATAATATAACGAAGTAGTGTTATGACTTTAAATCTTTATGTACTTTCCATTCTTCAAGATCTATTTTAATGGGGAGATAGGAAACGAAGTAAGTAGATGAGTAAAAGGAGGGGAGGGGGGAAGATAGTGAAATATGTAAACATCAAATGCAGTGCAGATGAAGGATATTGATGGCAATTAAACTATAATCCCTCTCCAGTGATTTATTTGCAATGCCTCTATTCCCCCCCCCCCCGAGGAATAGTCTGTGGCTGTAAAAAAAGCCATCCAGAGCCTTGTGGCACCTAATTAATTTATTATGGCTTGATAAGAAGATCAATGCTGTGAAAGGAGAGGAAGTGAAAGGTAGCAAACAAAGCTTTGGAAATAAGGATAGTTTCCATATAGATCAGGGGTGGGGAACGATGGCCCTTTTGTGACTGGTGGACTTCAACTCCCAGAATTCCTGAGCCAGCCATGCATGTCCACAAGCCATAAAAGGGCCATTGTTCCCCAATCCTGATCTAGAAAAACAAGGGATCACTTTGTTCTTGCTGCTCCTCCAAATGCTCTAGGACTCTCCCCTCTTTCCACAAAGTTTGCTGTACAGGTAGTCCTTGACTTACAACAGTTCATTTAGTGACCATTCAAAGTTACAGTGCCATTGTAAAAAAGTGTCTTATGACCATTTGTCACACATGACCATTGCAGCCTCCCCGTGGTCATGCGATCAAAATTCAGCTGCTTGGCAACTGGTTTCATATTTATGACGGTTGCTGTGTCTCGGGGACACGTGATTACCTTTTGCGACCTTTTGACGAGCAGAGTCAACGGGGAAGCCAGATTCACTTAACAACCATGTTACTAACTTAACATCTGCCGTGATTCACTTAACAAACGTGGCAAGAAAAGTCGTAAAATGGGGCGAAGCTCACTTAACAAATTTCTCCCTTAGCAACATAAAGCTGTGGTCACAAGTCGAGGACTACCTGTACATCCTTACTTTTGCCGCAGCAAAAGAAAGAGCTGAGGAGCTAGAAAAGTGGGATAAGAATGAAGACAGCCCTCTTTTGCCATTCTCCTTTTTTTTTGGGGGGGGGGGTGCCATCATCCAGTTTGATTTGACTCGATTGTCCTATCTTTGTTCTTCTTTAACCCTTGTTTTTATTTCTAAGCTCCTATGGAAAAAAAGTAATTATGCTGAAATTACAATGTCCCCAGATTCCCACACACATTTTTCAACACACACACACACACACACACACACACACACACACACACACACACACACACACACCACTTTGCAGAACCTCACTGGCCTTATTTCTTTTTTGCCCTTCTACTCTGTAATAGTTGAATGGGATATTGCATTTATCATCCCTATATGACACCTTATGCGAAGTCATGAATATTGTCTTATTTTTAATGCAAAGCACGATAGAGTAACCTCAGCCAGCAAAGTCTGGAAGTAGGAGAACATTTCTGCTCCTGTGTATTCTTTCCATCAGCTGCTACTGCCGGATGCAATACTGCAGTTCAGTACCACGGAGAGCAACACAATGAAGCCTGGATTAAAACCCGCAATAGCCCAATTTTAGCTCCACAAAAAGGGTCGTTTTTCTATATTCACCAGTGGGAGAGATGGAAAGGAAAACATTTGCTTGGTATAGAAAGCCTTAGAGTAAAGGGATCAGACACTAGTTACTAAGTCCTTCATCAAGAAGTTGGAACGAAAGACAAGTCGAATAAAATTGAAGAGGGGAGTGGTGCAAAGTTCTTGAAACATCTGTGAAAGCCATCTAAGGTCAAGCAACTTTCTGGATGGCTGGAATCACATATCATACCAGGACTCTAAACCCAGATCAGAGAGTTCAACATGGTTTAACATTATGCAATGGTTCCTACAAACATGCTAAGGAAGTAGCTGGATTTGTGCAACAATTAAAACTTTTAGCCTGATCTAGCGTATTGTGAAAAGCTAGCCGGTTGTACTGGGGATGGAAGACATGAAAGAAAGGATGCAAAACTAAGACTTCTGAACTTTTAGAAATGAGGGGTTACATCTAGTCTTCCAGAAAGTGAAGAATCTAACGAGATATCTTGAGTTCTCAAGCAAGACCAGATGGAAATATCTGCAATAGAATACCTCATTTTAATGGAATCTAAACTATTCTGCATATTGGTTGATTTAAAGCAGAAAGAAATGAGTTGCAGGGTTCTGAATTTGAGGAGGGTAATTCTTTCTGAGTCTTTAATGAAGTAGCAAAGAAGGATCATGGATCAAAAGAAAGAGAAAGAATGACATTGTCAGGCACTATACTGTGCAGTAGAATTGGGGTTTGGAGAGAAAAGACTAGGAGAAGTGACTTAATATGACTGGCTTTTAAATTGGGGAAGTGGGATAAAGGGGTCTGAGGGATGAGTTAAAATCCCGACAGATTCTTTTGGAAAGATTTTGAATAGTAGGACATTAAAATATGGAGAGCTTGCAGCGAGGACTGGGAAGGACGCCAATCTTGCGGGTCAGAATGATGGTCAGGAGCTGAATTCAGAAAGTCCTGGAAGTAAAATGGAGACTGCTAAATTCAGACAAAGGCTGTTGGATGTCAAGACTTGTGGGTTCACTGAGTGAGGAAGTGTATAGCTAATGTGCTGGGGGAACTGAAATGCCTCTTGAATCCTTCACTGTAATAAATAAGAATAACTGGTTCTTGCCAATGTTTGGAATCTATTCCCTTTCTGCAGTCATTATTCACAAGCGTCATTAAAAGCCTTTTTAAAACCCTCTTATTTATCTCCTTTCACATCCTTCCTCCTTTACATTCCCCAAGAAGTTGAACCAGAAATTCTGCACCTCTGTTTAATCATGCAAGGAAGATTACAGTAGAATAATTAATATAAAAGCGAATGCAATTGGGCTGTTCAGGGTTTGAGAAACGGATAAAAGAGTGATATACATTGTCATGGGATTTGGGGCACCCCTATAGGCCCCAAAGATTTGCTTTTTCTTTCAGAGTTAGATATTGTGAACGAACATGAGACAGAGAAGCAGAAGTAAATTTAGTTAAAAATACATTATTTTAGCTCAGGTAGATCTTATTCTGCGGGATGGCACTACTCTTAGTTCAAAGTACAACTTCAGAACTAATTATACGGGAGGAATATATCAGGTATTAATTGAGTTCTAACTGCAGGGCTATGTTAAAGGGAAGGACAGCCTTGAGTCAAGTTGGTTAGCAGTGATTGGGATATAGCTTGCCATCATTACCTTTTTGATTTGTTTTTGAACTTTCCAGTGTAAACTGCAGCTCTGGAATTTCTTAGTGGTCTCCCACCCAAATACTGTAACTAGGTGACTGACTCTTTATTTTCTTTTAGATCAGCCAAGGTCAGGCAGGTACTGCAGAGGGGGAAATAACTGAGGTTTTTTTTTTATGGTGCTAAAATTAGTGCTGGCTTCCTTATTTTAGTCAAAAGTGCAGATCTACTGTAAAAAAAGAACCCACTATTCAACAGTTGTAATATTAGTAAAAGACGATTGTCCGCATTTATTTTCCATCATGCAAATTTCCTGGCATATTGAATGACCTTTTTTTTTTTTTAGCAAGTCCTCCACTTAACAGGAAACAGATTTGTTCTGAGATTTGTTCTGACTTTTCGTCCTCCATTTCTGTCCCCTTTTCCCTTTTCTCTTGCGTATATTCCTAAAAAGGTTTTAAAATGGCACATACCGTATCCTAAAAAAACCCAAAAGAATCTCTTAAAGATGATCACAATAAATTGAGTTAATGGAAGATACTAAATGGCTCTTAAGGCTATTTAATTTGTGTTGTTTTCTTCATTCACTGTTTTCTCACTGTCATTATATTCACAAGTTATCCGTTAAGATGTGACCAGCCTCTGATTTTTTTTACCACCATCAACTAACCAACTCTCTTTCTTTAATGTCTTCAGGGTACCCCAAAAAGTTTTTGTTGTTGAAATGATACAGATGACCGTATGCATATTTTGATGGTGAACTGAACTCTCAAATTATGTATCATTCATAACTAAGAACATGGTTCTGCTGTAGAAAAGCAGTTAGCAATGTTTGAGGACCCAGCAGCTATACTTAATGGATATGGGGAAGGGTATAAGATCACCATAGAAGTAAGAGTGTATACAACCCTGTAAATTACTGAAATCGCGTGGAATACAAATTTAATATATTATTATTATGGTTGGTAGCAGAGCCAGCCAGATGCTTAGACTGCATTTGGTATTTTTGTCCACCTATTCAGTCCTTCCCAAGAACCTGGGACAGGCTGTTGTTTAATAACATTAAAGATATTATCACAGGATGTAATCAACTGATGGTGATTTTGTCAGTCGATGGTGTTCATGTGGTGCTCCAGATGTTTTGAAATTGCATCCAAGGTGCTTATTACTATTGCTGCTGTCTTTGTTTTTTGTTTTTTTGCCATAGTTGTTTTATTATTATTTGGATACACCTGACATTTCCTGTTTATTTTAAAGAGTATGTTAAGCTTATGCTACATTTTCTATACATTTGTTTTACCTCAGAAGGGAGGTAAACTAAACTGGAACCTGCACGAAAAGAAAACGTGAGAGGTCCACGCAATCCTGCACTGAGTTGTCCATCCACAATGTGGAGGAAATGCAAACTCTGGAGCCATGAGATTTTTTTTTCTGTGTGTATGCTTTTATTTTATAAAAAACAAAGGTTTATATTCTGAAGAAGAAAACTTTGATGATAACCCTAACCACTTTCTACTCCGAAGAAAATCCTTCTGAATATGATGGGATTTATTTTCCCGTAACATGCTTATATTTGCAATGCACAGCCTGTGAATTAATTCAGCTGGCATAATATGCTCTATAACCTATTCCCTTACCTACACTAGTGGAAGTATATATTTACTGAGGTAGTTCTGGGACACGCGTGATATAAATAACAACTTGTCTATATTCTTTAAAGGAATTTTAAAAGTTTGAGAACCGAACACTCCCCGAAAGAAAGGAAGGGAAGGAGGATGGAAGGAAGAAAGGAAGGAAGGAAGAAAGAAAGAAAGAAAGAAAGAAAGAAAGAAAGAAAGAAAGAAAGAAAGAAAGAAAGAAAGAAAGAAAGAAAAAGGAAGGAAGGAAGGAAGGAAGGAAGGAAGGAAGGAAGGAAAGAAAGAAAGAGAGAGAACATAAACAGGTGAAAAACCTGATAATTGGAGGGGATGAAGGCTCCATCTACAGATATGCATGTCTTTATGAAGCTGCCTAGGAGTTCTCTCCATGTACACACTCAACTTCTTTTCAGTATTCCTGCTGTTAGATGCGGCTATCCGATAAGCCTTATCAAATATACAGTTTTGAAGTTCCAGCCTGCCTGTGCATTGCCGTAAAATATCTATCCATCGTGGTTCATAGATGGAAACTCAGCAAATGTGGCACTGGGTAGACCTTTTACAGAAGAGTTTGGTCCATCTGCCTGACCTCTGTTCTGCTCCTTTAGCTAGTTGTCTACCTGTTCTTTCTAGTCCACTCTCTTCTTTTTTTCTTTTTACCAGTGACAGAAAGTTGGTGCAGGGAAGTGGGGGGGGGGGGGAAAGAGAGAGAAAGACTGAAGAAATGCTCAAAATGGGCCACTCAAACAATCTCTGCAGCTTTTTGTCTGTAGGCTTTTCATGCAGATATACTTCAGGAACAGTGGCTAGCTAGGCAAAATGAAAAGTCTCCTTCCACAGTAGGTATTCATATCCTATTCCCATTATTTTTCTTGGCTGGGTGAGTGGGGGCTGCCAACACCGTAAGTCAACTCTTTTTTTAAATACAACGAGAGGGGGGACAAGGTTGTACAAAGGAGGGCGATCTATAGTCCCCCAAACTGTTCTCCATTTATGGAAACTCCTGACTTGATGCCCGCCCAATGCAGCACCAGCTCATAATCTCGGCTCCTACCATCCACATCCGCGCCCCCCCCCCTCCACTCCAGTACTAAAATTCCTGCTTTCTCTCTCTCTTCATCTTCCTTCCCACTGCAACTTTTCCTGGCTGTGCTCCCAACTGTGTGGGGGAAGGAGGAGGAGGGGGGGGGCGAAATCGATGAGGATATCTGACAGTGCTTGCAGCTTTGAGACCCACTGCCTGGGAGGGGAAGGAGGCGGGGGGGGGGAAGAGGGAGGGAAGCTGCCACAGGCTGCCAAATGCCTGCTTTTGCACTGCAAACTCTGGGTTTTCCACACTGCACTGCACTGCGGTGCCCCCTTCCCCTCCCCCCCCCCTCAACCTGCTGTCTCTGCAATTCGGGAAGGCAGCAAAGCTTTAATACTATCCTAGAAATAATACGCGAAAAGGGGGACCGAGAGGGTCCTTGTCAGCAGTAGCAAGTTGAGTTCCTGTGCAAAACTGTTCGATCCAGGAAAAGGGTTTCTCTGCATAGAGAGCGGAAGCAAGGAAGCCAGCCAGCCGGCAGGCAGGCAGGCAGGCAGGCAGAGCAAGGAGTTCTGAACTGCAGTGCTTGGAAATGGAGGGGGTCACTTTGAGGAACATTGTTTCAGCTTGGCCCGGGGGGGGGGGGGGGGGGGGGGGGGAAGAAGAGCAGGGAATCCAGAACTGCAATGCTGAGGAATGCTAAAGCTTCTCCCCGGCTGTGGGAAAGGATTTGCACGGGTATGTCAGAGCGCGAGGGGCCCAAACTTTTGTGTGGGACAGGAGGATTTTATAGAAGGAGGGAAGGTATACCTGATAGGAGAGCTGAGTGTGGGGAACGAGGAGGAAAGAGTTTGTAAGCGGGCTAGCAGCACCTCCTGCCGGGAACCAAGGCATTCTCTCTTAACGCTGAGAAGCTAGTCATAACTCTGGAGCATGCGTATTAGGGCCCTCCTGCCGCTACACATTACTACTTTTCATTCACACATTGATGTCCTGTGGCGTTCCACTTAGGGTCTTCGCTCCCCACCATATATTTGGCCAGCTACTTCTGCTGCCTGCCACAATCCTCATATTATCTCTGTGCTTCTCAGTGCTTTTCCTCTCCCCCCCTTCTCCCTTCCCCCACCCCCGCTGGCCTTTAGCACACTCCCCCCCCCCCGAAACTCAGATACCCTTCTCTCTCTCTCTCCACTCTAGGGCACAACCATCCAACCTTAAGCTCCATCCTTATTTCCTTCAGACAAGGAGCTTTGGCTTAATTTTCACTGCCAAATCCATCTCTTCTTGCTCTCCTTTGCCCGGGTAGATATCTGCTCGGTTCTCACTATCAGATATTACCTTAACCCTGATGTGTTCAGACTACAGTTCCCATTGTCCCAGGCAGCCTGCTCATGAAGCTGTGTGGGGGTCATGAGAATTGTAGTCCAACTTCTCTGAAGGCTTCCAGATTGGAAAAAAGAGTGCCCTAAGCATCCTGTCGTGATCCATTGCTTACTTTCTGGGCATTTCCTTTCCACGTTATTTGTCCAAATTTGTGCATGAGATACAGCTGGTGCATCCTCCCCCTCCTAGAATGATTTCATTCCCCCCCCCAAACACACACACACATTCAGTGCCACTCACACCTCCAAATTGGCACATTCTTTCATCCATATCAAGTGCTGCATGTATAGATTATATCTTTAAGAGCATATTTTGTCTGTTACTGCTCAATCAGCATTTGAAAGAAGTTAGCAAATCACTGCATGCCTACTGCTAAAGTGCGTTTATCCCAAGTAGCCCCCCCTCTGTCTTTTTCACACCTCTCCTGACACATCACACACACACTCCCCCCACACACAGACCTTCTCCTAAGAGTGCAATCTCAAGGTTCAAGGACAAGCACAGAAGATGTTGTGGGAAAGGGGCGGGATTCACAAGCAGAAAGGCCCGCTTGTGGAGAGAACCGGGATTCAATTACAAAATCAAACAACAGTTGTCGCTTTTTTCATGGGCCATTTCTTCAGCTCACTTTGGAACCTGAGCTACTTGCAGAGTGTATACTTTACACGCAATGCCAAATTACAAAACAGGACTTGAGTTTGATGCTTGCCTACATGAAGACTCTACTACAGCACCTTCCTCAAGCTTGGTGTCCTTCAACTGTGTTAAGACTGCAACCTAAGAATTCTTCTGGGGTTGATTTTGTGGTGTCAACACATCAGTGCAATTCTGGCACCTGCGGTCTTCACACATCCGGAGCGTACCAGGTTGGGAAAAGCTGCCCTAGAGAGCAATATAACTATGGACATTTTGGGGCTACATGGAGCTAGGACTATATTCGAGTTAAGACAATATTTGGAGGAAGGAATAGGATTTCCACCCATTTCCCCTTTACACAACTCAAGCTTGTCCCTCTTTGTGACACTAGTCCTCTAGAATGTGCTACATTTCGTTCTAGAATGTGCTACACCAAAGATAACCCCAACACATCTCTCTCCTCCTCCTCCTCCTCCTCCTCCTAGCCTCTCTTGCACCCAATTGTCTCACCTAAGGTCTACATTTATAACCACAGAATCCTAGGGGGTTGCTCTCCTGCTTCATTTACTTTGCAAACAAACTGATAGAATGACAGAAGAGTCAGGCTCATAGCAACAGTCCCAAGAACCGACTCTTATGTCTATTTTCCCCTTAAATGGGGGTGGGGAGGGAATCTGAGGAAATACAGATGGGGAAAGACCAGGACCCTTTCCTAGCAGGGCATTCTCCAGATGTGCTGGAATTCAGCTCCCTTTCCAGCCCCCCCACCACCACCCCCAATGCAGGCACACTAGAAGTGGGGAGGAGAGGAGCCTCTAAGGGCGACTTGTCTGGAGGGGACCCCAACGCCCCGGCCCCCCCCGTCCCGTCCGACTCACCCGGGCCATCTTGGAGGAGTAGGGGTCTTCGAAGAGCGCCCAGACCTTGGGCTGCCAGCTGGACCACCGGCCCAGCTTGCGCCCGTCCTCCTGCAGGCAGAGGCGCTTGAGGTCGCCGCTGTCCTCATCTTCCTGGCTCTCCGGGGCCTCGAAGCTGTCCAGGGCTTCCTCGGCGTCGCGGTGCTGCCGGTAGTTCATCCAGCAGCAGGCTTCCACGTCGGTCTCGTCGATGCCCCAGAAGGCCAGCTCCTCCTCGAAGAGCGGTCCGCAGACGTCGGCCGGGCAGTGAAGCTTCCCGGTGCGGTAGTAGTTGAGCACGTAGGCGAAGACCTGCGGGTGCCGGTCGAAGAAGAACTCGTCGGCTTTGGGGTCGTAGTCGAAGTTGCTGCAGGCGTCCGGCTCGGTGAGCCAGGACAGCCGCGTGCCCGGCAGGGTCTTGAGGGTGCTGCGGTACGTCTCATGCCGGATGCCGCCCACGTTGATGACGATCTTGTCGTTGTCTTCGTTCCGGCCCATCTCCCCTTTCAAACATGACTTGGACGGCGGCTTGTTCCCAGACTTGCGCCCGCGGAAAGAGGAGACGCACACTGAGCTCAGCATCGGGGGGCGAGGGCCGGGCCGGGCCGGGCCGGGCGGGGGGGGGAGCCGCCCCCCGAGGCCGGGCAGGTGTCAAATCAGGGGACGAGGCGTCATCGCGGCCCCTCCTCCTCCTCCTCCTCTTCCTCCTCCTCCTCCTCCCTCCCTCCCTCCCGCTCCCGCTCCCGCTCTTTCTAGACGGGGCGGGCGGGCAAGCGAGAGGAGGGAGCCCGCGGCTCAGCGCCCGGCTCTGCAAAAGAGAAAAGGAAGGGACGGGGAAGGTGAGTGCGGACGCTGCTCCGCCACCCTAACCACCCACCCACCCACCGTCCGATTTCTCCCCCTTCATCCCCGCCTGTCCCCTCCACCCACCCACTCCCAGCGCACCCCTCGGACACCGCCGCCCCGTCTTTTTTTTGGGGAGGGGGGCGGCAGCCTGGCCCCCTCTCTGCTCTGCTGTGCTCCCTGTCTCAGTCCTCGCGCCCTTCCCCTCCCCTCCCCCCCCCGCCCCGGTCCCCATGCCACTCCGGATCCCCTCTGCCGAAAGCTGGTGGCCTCGACGGGGAGCCTCGCAGCCTCCTTGCGCGCTATCCTGCCGACGCGGCGCTCCCTTGCTGGCGCAGCTCTGTCCCTTTTGCAGCTCTCCCTCTGCCTCCGACGCCCCTTCCTCTCTCGCCTCGCTCACTTTTGTCCGCCTTCCTCCAGTCTCCTCCTTTACCTTCCTTTCTTCCCTCCTTCCCCTCCTTCCTTCTTCCCCTTCAGTCTTTTCACTAATTTCTTCCCCTTCTTTCTTTCTTTCTTCTTTTCCATTCGGTTTTTTCATTCATGTCTTCCCTCCCTCCTTTCTTCTTTTCCATTCAATCTTTTCCTTCCTTCCTTCCTTCCTTCCATCCATCTTATCATTCACTCATTTATTCTCTTCCTTCCTTCCTTCCTTCCTTCCATCCATCTTATCATTCACTCATTTATTCTCTTCCTTCCTTCCTTCCTTCCTTCCTTCCTTCCTTCCTTCCTTCCTTCCTTCCATCTTATCATTCACTCATTTATTCTCTTCCTTCCTTCCTTCCTTCCTTCCTTCCTTCCTTCCTTCCTTCCTTCCTTCCTTCCTTCCTTCCTTCCTTCCTTCCTTCCATCCATCCATCCATCCATCCATCCATCTTATCATTCACTCATTTATTCTTTTCCTTACTTCCTCCTCCCTCCCTCCTTTTACTTCTTGCTTTTTTTCATTTTTCCATTTTCTGCCTCTTTCCCGCCCCCTGCCCCATCTTCTAATGATTTTCTCCTTTTCCTCCAAAGCTGCTATGGGTTTCCTCCTCTCTTTGCCTGTTTCTCCTCTCCCTGGCTGCTACCCTTGATTTCCCAGCCCCCGTTGCCTGGTTCCCTCATTTCCCCTGCCTCCTGTCTCTTTTCTGCTCTTCTTTCACCCCTTCTTGGCTCTGCCCTGCATTCCTTCATTGTGGCTGGTGGGAATCACTTCAGGGTATGCTTTCCTGCAGGGAAGAGAGAGAAACCATTGGGGTCTTCCTCCTAACAGGCAGGTCTGTGGAGGAACAAGGCGAAAGAGCAAATCTTCCCTTCTTCCCACCTTCCCTTCCATTCCCTGCTTCACTCAGCCCTCCAGGCATCAAACTTTCTACTCCTCTCATTTGTCTCCATTTTCCGTCCTCCTCTCTTTCTTTGGCTTCCCCCTCTCCTCTTCCCCTTTTCCTTTTTCCTTTTTCCATCTCTTTAGAATATGCTGCTCAGCCTGCACTGCCCTTCCACTGCCTTTGTCCATTTCCCCATTCATCTCTCAGCTTCCCTGTCCCCTCCCTCCCTCCCTCCTCTTTCCTCCCTCCCTCCCCCTCCAACATTTTCCCCTTGTGGAAAGCCACTTTTCAGGGCTCCTTTTCTGCTCCTTCTTCAGTTCTTCTCCCCCCTCCCCAGAGTTGCCAATTTTTCCTATGCCCTTTCCCTGCGTTGCTCTCTTGTTGGCTCTGGAATAACACTGCCCTGGCTCACACTCTTTGCTGATTGTGCTGCCTTAAGGAAATGCTCTGGTTTGCTTCTGTGCAGCCATCCACAGCAGAGCTGCTACTCTACCTCTGCCCAAGTCCTAGGTCCCTCTGTGACCCACCCACCCACCCCCCCCATTCCCACTGCCTTGTTTCTCCTGTGCTTGACCAGATTTCCCTTGAAGCTCCTAGCATGGAGGTTTCCAGATAATCCTCACTGGCTGGGTACACCTGACATGCCTAAGCAGCTAAAAGACTGTGCTATGTGCTAAGCCTAATTCAAGACATCTTTCTTGGTTTTTTTTTAATGCGTTATGAAAACTCAGCTTGTTTAGTTAGTTTACGTTAGTTGGTACGATCTGGTGAATTGTGCAAATCCAGAAAATGGATTAATTCAGTAACCAAGTTGTGGGCTGCATGAACCCAGCCACCAACTACATGTTATAGTCCTTTCAGCCCTCCTTCAGTGGCCTTTCTGCAGTTGTTCTTTTGTCTTGATAGTTTTTTTTCTACCTGTCCTTTCCCAACACCAGTCTTGCAGCTCTCTTCTCTTATTGATGAATCCTGGCTCATTCTGTTCCTCACGATGGGTCAAACTGCCACCCTAATTCTTCTTGGATCCTCATTTTATCCAGGACTCATATATCCTTGCCCTTGACCCCTTCCTTTGACCTCTCTCATGACCTCTGCTTCTATTTCAAATCCCGCTGCCTCAGAGATCCTCAACCTCTGATCTTTAGCTCTTCTCTCCTTCCCTTTCCTGTATATATTGGTTTTGGCTGTTTTTTTTTCAAAGATTCCCTTCTATATCTACCTCAACAATCTTCAAATCACAGCCCTGCAAGCTTCACTGGGCAGCCATCCTTGCATTCCAACACATCTCAGAACTGCCAGGCTGGGAAAAACATTTTCTCCCTACTTTCCTTCCTTTATGTGTTTGTGTATTTTTGTGTGTGAAGTCCCTCAGGACCAGAAGAGTGTTGGCCTGGCTAGGAATGAGGATTTTGTTATACTGGATTAAAATAGTCAGGATAAGAAGATGGGGTGAAAAGGGAGGAGGAACATTGGAAAGTTTGTATGAATGTACTGTATAAGGGAGATTTATCACTTTGAATGCAAGCTATATTCTCGGACAATTTCTCTTGGCCTAAATTGGCTTGTGTTTTCCCCCAGCCTTATATAACCTTTCCTTTTATTTTATATCATTCTCTCTCCTGAGTCTAAAGTAGTGCTTCTCAACCTCAGCATGTTAGCTGGGGAATTCTGGGAGTTGAAGTCCACGCATCTTAAAGTTATCAAGGTTGAGAAGCATTGGTCTAAAGCAGGGGTCTTCAAACGTGGCCCTTTTATGACTTGTGGACTTCAACTCCCAGAATTCCTCAGCCAGGCACGCTTTTCTACGTATTTTGCCACTTTTGAGATTGAGAATATTAACCTATTACCCAACATCACATTGATACCCTAGAATTTAGACGATGGTTTTCTTGCAAGACTTTGCAATTCAGAACATTGTAAAACTTCTCTTTTGGATCCAAGGGAGTGCCTTAAACTTCAAATGTAGCAGAAGGGGGAAGAGAAGACTCTAGGGCAGGAGTCTTCAAACCTGGCCCTTTTATGACTTGTGGACTTCAACTCCCAGAATTCCTCAGCCAGGCACACTGGCTGAGGAATTCTGGGAGTTGAAGTCCACAAATCATAAAAGGGCCAAGTTTGAAGACCCCTGGTCTAAAGGCACATAATGCAACCCCTGCAGTGAAGCTGGGCACATCTGGATCTGCTCATTACCTAGAAGGGAAAATGTCTAGAATTCAGGTCTATATTCACCTGAAGACCAATGTTTGGATTTTGGGATCTTTGAAGATCAGTTGGGAGGAAATGAGGAATTTTAGCCAATGGATGCTTAACCTGACTGCAGTAAACTTGTATCTACCAGACCTCAGCAATTAGGCACTTGTAAAATGTCTCTCAGACATGATCCTGCATTTATCTGCTCAGAAGTAAATTCCACTGTGTTTAATGGAGTTGCTCCATATCAGTTCATAAGGCTGCAGCTCTGTTGTTTTGAGAATTAGGGAAAGGGTTTTCTAAGAGAGGCTTGCAACCAAAGGACTATGCTACCTTTAGGGGTGGTTTATTTTACTGTATGCTTATATGTTGCTTGATGTCTCAGCATCAGCAAGGCAGTAACCTCAATGTGTGAATAAGCCATAACAAATATAACCACCACAGATGAAGTTTCCGTATATTTGAAGTGCAATGTCACCCCATGAACAGTTCACACATTCAGCTGCTAAGCATCAAGTTTCTCTCTTATCAAGTGACCTATACCTAGAGGAGAACCAGCCTGACCAGTGACAATAAGGGAAAGCATGATCATGCAATTAAATGGGTGGATGTACATTGTCAATAACGTTTGTGCTGAGATTATTTTTGTTCAAAAGCCAGATGGGGAATATCGGTTGTGTGAATATACCAAACGGGGGGGGGGGAGCCTAGAATTTCACTAATTGCTGTTCCTTTACTCGTGGAGTATATAATTGTCCATGTACACTCAAATGCATGCTCATGTACCTGAAAGGGAGCTTGGGTATTTGTAAAGGGAATGTTGGCTTGTGTGTGTGAATTAAGACTCAAACCTCAGTGTTACATATGTTCCTAAATTAACACGGCATGTAAGGTTGTGCAGGGAATAAAAATGCACAGGTTGTGGAAACAGATCTATAAAAACAACATGCAGGAAAGTACATGGCTATCCGAATTTTGAGTCTGTCACTTAGGATAATTGGCACAGCTCCATTCCTAATGAACTGTTCTCACCAAGAGTCCGAGTTTTAGACTTTGGATTTAGACTTTTAAAATCCCAAACCCTGCACTTTCCATTTCAAAGTTAGCATTTTTTTTTATAGTGTGCATATGTTTGAAATATACTTGCCACTCCAAATACAGTGAAAGCTATAATCTGCTCCCTAGTACATTTCCAAAAACAAAATATATCAATGTTTTAGGAAGGATAACTGAGAAAGAGGAAAGGCATAAGGTGAAACATTTAGAGTAATTGCCCTTCCAGTTATGCTCATCATTTCCAACCATCATGGTCACCGGAGCTTTGCAAGAGGTTGGAAGTATTCCATTGGGATAAAGCTGGCTTGAAGGATGTGGGAATGGGAGGAGCCAGCTTCTAAACCCCTCCTCACAGAAACACCTTCAGAATTTTATTATTCAGGTCTGCAACTTGTTCAGCCTTATGTAGACAGCAATTTCTGAGGAATCTAGCTGGGATTCCTTCTGAGTCCATCCAGATAAGATTGGTCTGCCAATTTATTTAATGGAAAATTCTTACAATTTGCCTTCATCATAGCTTTATTGAGAATGACTGGCTGAAAACTTATTTATTATTATTTTAAAATATAGTTAATTAATACATTAGTAATATCCTGAATCGCTTTTCTATATGTATACAGTATACAAAGGCAAAAAAATTTGTTTCTGGATGCAATTTAAATTTTTGTAATTACACATGAAGGCAAAATGCAAGGAAGTTGCCAACAACCTCATGTGAATTTGGAGTCTTCCCAAGCAGAAAGATAGGCTATAAATTGAAATAATACTATTATTAATAGAGCACATGTATCTAGCAATGGTGCATGGCTGTTTTCAAGGGCAGGAGCCAATCTGTTATTTTTAAAGCCTTGCATGCCCTAATATTTGTGGGGCCATCTGGTTCTTACAGCTTTCTTTTTGTGCTTTCCTGTAAGGAAGTATATTACTGTGTTTGGCTTTTTCTTACAGAAATAATCTCACTCTAACTTCCCCTCTCTCTCTTTCTTTTCTCTCCCCACATTTTCTGTCCTACCACTACAGCAGAGCAATGGATAGCACACAAAAGCCGAGGACATCACCAATGCAATCACCATACAGGAATGCAATGACACACCAAATTGTTGCCTATTTTTCAGGTGCAGCTAGGCATGCAAACATTTCCCAATTGCTGACCATATTTTAGCATGGTAGTTTCTCTCATGTGCCGATCCCAATCAAACATAACTTACTTCCCTTTGGAGTCATAATCCCAGAGACACACTTTCATACACACTGACCATCCAATCATATTAATAGCTGTCTTTTTGCACACACTTGAGTTGATTCCTCCTCTGCTTTCATATCCCTGTAAACCTTCCTTCCTTCCTTCCTTCCTTCCTTCCTTCCTTCCTTCCTTCCTTCCTTCCTTCCTTCCTTCCTTCCTTCCTTCCTTCCTTTCTTCCTTCCTTTCCTTCAGATGTAATGGACTATGACTATGACTTCCATACTCCACACTTTCCAGACAGCAAAGGTTCCCCTAAGCTAATGGGACTTGTACTCCAGCATGTCTGGAGGGCCTGAACTTGGGGGAGATTGAGGTATCCTTGAAGCCATGGCCCATGCATTCACACACTGCAATGCACAGATGTAGACAAATCAAGATCTCTCTCTCTCTCTCTCTCTCTCTCTCTCTCTCACACACACACACACACACACACACACACACAATATGAGCAGGCAAATAGCCACCAAACTGAAAACCAGACCTGTATCCTCTAGATTAGAAGATGGTAAATCAGTAAGTGTCAGCAGAGCACAAGCCATCCTTACCGTCTGTCTATTTTTAACATGCTGCTGTCCAGTCACAGGTGCTGAAACTCTCACTCCCCCCCCCCCCGGTCTCTGGCCCCATATGCTCTCTATGAGCTCCCTTTTCGGGGGGGAAAAACAACCAGCCCATATTTTTGTTTCCCCCCCCCCCAGCTTTTTGACCATAGCCACCCCCTCCCTCTGCCATCCAACAGAGAAAACAAACATACACTGACACACACCAATAGAGCCACTAAAGGCCCATACGTACCTGCTAAACCAGCCCTTTTGGCTTAGTGTTATTTTTGAGAGAGGAAGACAGAGACAGAAGGAAAGCCTGTGATGGAGGGAATTGCCCCTGCCTCTCCGCCAAAAAAAAATAAAAAATAAAAAAAGAATTAAAAATAGGGGAGCAGGAGAGAGGTTATGGAGTGCTTCCCCACCACCACCTTCTGGGGACTGAGATATCTCTGTAGCAGCGCAGAAGGATGGAGTCGATAATTGATGGTGAGGTGGAGGAGGAGGGGGGGAGAAGGAGACGCAGGATGTTGCTGAATAGAGTCACTCTGTCTGCCTCTTCCCCCCACACACACCTTGTGTGTTTCTGCTTCCTACCCCCCCCTCCACCCCTAGTCTCCGGATGCAGGGCTGCGCCTTCTGGTACTGCAGACCCTGTGATGACATCACTACCTCTTAAGGTGGAATTTTGGGGCACCTTCTAGGCTGTCTTATTTTTTTGGATTGGATTGGTTTGGTTTGGAGGTGGGGGAATGTTTTGTTTTCTGTGATTGGGGAGTGCTGAGGTTCAGAGAAGCACAACACAGTTTTGCTCACAGGGAATTGCAAAAGAAATAAACACACACACACACACACACACCCCACACACACTTGTGGCTGCCACCAGAGATAAACAAATGGTTATAGGATGGGGCATAAATTTGGGACTATGGCCCGAAGAGCTATGTTCCCTGGAGCTGCCACATAAACATCCATCTGCCCCCTACCCCCACCCATCCATCCATCCACTTATCCATCCAGGCTTCTTCTGAACCAGGATATCTAAAGTTATGGTGCTTAGAAGGTAACCTGTCCTACTCTAGAAAACATTAGAATCTTTTGGGAGAGTAAAGGTACAGATGGTGAAGGTAGCCACCTTAAAGAGAAAGAGGGCTGAAATACTGGGGTGAGTTGAGGAGATTGTTCCTAAACTGCTGAGCTGATGGTTGTGGGGACACCCACAGACCAGGATATGATAGGGTTTGCTATAGGAAGAGGTTGACTTTTATTTGAGGTGTACACTACCTTGCAGGAAACACAAAAAAAGCTAACATGAAGGGGCTACATTAATACTCCCTCCCTACATGCTACTCTTAAGAGGACTGTTGCTCTTTGGAAACTGAGACATTTGTCTTACATCCCAGGCATAATATATGATCAGAAAACTCAACTTTCCTTCTGGTGGGCTAGGTTGCACTCAGATGTGCGAAGATCAATTGCTCTCTTTTCTTCTCCCCACATCTCAGTCCAGACAATATTGAGAGGATTTAAAAAAAAAAAAATCAATTCCAATCATCCAGAGTCATTGAGAAAAGATGGTATTAATCTATGGGGCATTAGAAGGCCACCCTTCTGGCTTACATCCAATTTCTGTCATCATAACTAAAGTCTCTTCTAAAAATCCATTGCCACTAACTGCTGAACATGCAAAACAAGCAGTTGTGGGAATTTTGCCCAGTGTGTCACAGGCTCTCCCAGCCCAGAACTTCAACAATTTAGCAGGTAACCTATTGCAGGGCCTTTTCACCGATTGTACCACTTTTAGGATATGGCAATATTCGAGTACCACCTAGCAAGGTGTCAAAAACTTGATGACCAAAAAAAAAACCCCTGTTCAAAGTTGCAATTGCACTGAAATGACTTATGACCATTTTCACACTTATGACCATTGCAGCATGCCCAGGGTCATGTGATTTATATTTGGATGCTTGGCAACTGATTCATATTTATGATGGTCACAATGTCCCAGGGTCATGTGATCCCCTTTTGCAACCTTTTGACAAGTAAAGTCAATGGCAGGGCTGCTGGTGGCCAAGGCAGGACTTCCCTCCCTCCCTCCTTCCCTGCCTCCCTCTTTCTCATGCCCACCTCCTTCTGAAGGAAGAATTTGAAAAAAAAAACCCCATATTTTTTCTCTTCCATATATTCATCAAACAAGGAAAAGCCTCCAGAAACAGAAAAGACAAACTGCTGAGTGAACTAGCTTAAAAAGGCACATTTCCCTTTAAGAATTAGCTACTGGCTAGAAAGGAAAGTAAGGAAGAAAAAAAAATGTAGTAAGTATTGGCTGCCAGCTAAGGCAGCCTCCCCAAATGGCTCCATTCATAAGTAAAAGAATCTACAAGCAAAATCCATTCAGGAGAAAAATACTTCAAAATCCCTTGCAACAAAACTTACAGCTAACAATAGCAGAGCAATAGAAGCTAACACCAGCCATCAGCCAAATAGAAATTGCCAAACGCTCCTTAAGAACACAAAGCCCACATTGCACAAATCCCAGAACTTCAAAGTCACAAAAGCACATAAGAATCCTTCCACTCTCCATCTCCTCCCTCTTTCTCATGGGGGAGGGTGAGCCAGAACTGAGCCTGGGCCCTTTGTCTCTCCCCAGCCACTGCAGCTCCAGAGGACTCTCTCACTGTAAGTCCTTGCCTGTGCGGGCTCTTTCCCTCCCCCACTACACTTGGCTAGGCAGGGCTGCGTACCACCTGCCACTTGTTAATGTACAAGTGGTACGCGTACCACAGGTTGAAAAGCCCTGACCTATTGGACACAAGGCTGCAACTGGTTTCTTATTCCCAGAACTGAACATGACACAGTAGCTTCAAGGCAACAAGAGGTATTGGGGTATTGATTAAGGGATTGGACCACTCCCAGGAGATGGAGGTTGAAATTCACATCTAATTATTATTCTCAGTGGGTGAAATTTAGCCGATTGCTATTTATCAGCCTAATCAAACCTCAGCAGAAAAAAAGGGAAGATGAGTTTCCTTATGTTCCTTGAAGGAAAGGCAGTATTTAGGGTAAAGCTCTCCTTGATTCCTGATGACTTTATGAACAAAAACAACCACGAAGTTTTAATAGCAACAATTTAAAAACAGTTGCCTTCTTCCAAAAGATGATTTGGACTTCCCAGTGTAGGCTTCACTTCTGATATTCCCCTGTAGTCTCATATTTTGGGAATATCAGGTCCTGCTTAACTTTCAAGATTAGCTAAGGGCTTGCCACCTGCTGTAGACGAGAGCAATGCATAAACAAGCAACAGCCAACAACCAAGTATTGGAAGAAACGTGGGGTAAAAATGTAAGAATCAACGTTAGGATCTACTCATGCTGTGGCCCATTGGAACTAAAATGCCAGAAGTTATTATTGTTTTCCAGATAGTGCACTTTTTAAAAAAAAAACAAAAAAAAACCCCACTGCTGTTTAAACATTTAAAATAGTGTTTAATATTTGCAGAAAGATGGAGGGCAACGAGGCAGGCAGCCATGAGTCTGCACAGTTTTTGCAGAGGAAAAGTCTCAGTCTCATGTGCTTACAATCTAAAGTGAAATGGAAGAGAAAGAATTGAGGAAGGGGAGAAAACCTTTGTCCAGCCTGGTTCCCTTTAAATCTCTCTTCCTTAGGACTTCATGTTAGTGGCTGATGTGCCCAGAGCTATTGCCCATTTTTGTCCAGTTTTATCCTTCTGTCAGCATTCACACCCACACAAACATGCAAACATGAGTGCAATTTATTCCTCTCCCCTCCCCTCCCCTCCCCTCTTCTCTTCTCTTCCCCTCTCCTCTCCTCCCCTCTCCTCTCCTCCCCGCTCCCCTCTCCTTTCCTCTCTTTCCCCTTTCTCCTGCCTTTTTTTTTGCTCCCCGCTGAAGCTTGGCACACAGTAACACATCCACTTTCTTTAGGAGATGTCCTGCCCTTAACCTTTCCCCAATCTTTTGTGCAACAGACAGTTTCATTTCACTTTATGCTTCAGAAAACAGCGGTCAGATGAAAAACATCTGCTCTCGTTTTCCTATTACAATGCGTTTCTCCAAGTTGCATTGACTGTGCCCTTCCATCATCAGTTTTCCAAAACAAATAAATAAATAGGCAAGGAACCCACAAGTTCTCCTCTCCCTCTTCCCCACCAGCCGGTCTCCTTTGAAATCCCATTAACTCAGCAATTATTTAGCCGGTTTCTCAAAGAAGTGTCAACTACTCTAATTAAACTTATAGTCCCTGAGCATTGTGGGTAAAACGACTGGTGAAGTTCTGTGGGAAACGTGTCACGTACTGCTGACAGCCATTGCAAAGACCCACCTACGGTTACAAGACAGCAGCAAAGAAATGTTTTCTGATGATCAAACAGGAATTCACAGAACAAACAAAACTACTGTACTTACAGAAATATTGTCGCACATGGAAATCTGAGCAACCCAGTTTGGCTTTCTAGTTTTCCATTGGCTCTTTCCCTGTCACCTTTTGAATGATGCTCTTTTTATATATATATATATATATGTCTTTAATAATTTTAAATATTGGAATCCCAGGTATGGACATTTAAAGTCAATTAAATAAAATACCAGAGTTCATTATTTTATTTAATTGACTTTAAATGTCCATACCTGGGATTCCAATATTTAAAATTATTAAAGACACATATGGACGGGCAGCACTACAACAAGCCAGATATTGGGAGACTTTATCCAAACGCAAGACCACCAGCTATGAACAACTAGCTTTTTTACATAACTGCATCTATAACAACATCCCACCAAAATCTTTACCCAGAGTTCATTATTTTATTTTTTATATATATATATATATATATATATATATATATATATATATATATATATATATAAATATTTTTTTCATATACAACTTAAGGCAGTAAACATATCTTAATACTCGTCCCGAAGGTGATTTTTCAAAAGGCGACTGGACTTTGTTTTTCCTTGAAGACATTTCAGTTCTTCTGAAGATGTCACCCTACCAGTTTTCATGCCTAAGGTGGGACTAGAACTCACAGTCTCCTAGTTTCTAGGCCAACACCTGAACCACTATTACCAAACAAGGATTGCATTGTAAGGAAGGCATCCTCAGACATTAAAGGGAATAAAAATAAAGGTGTCTCCTCCAACTATTATTTAGATTGCCCGAATGACTTTGACATATCCGTATTCATCTTCCTACAGAATATATGCAAATAGAGTGGCATACAGGTAGTCCTTGACTTACAACGGTCACTTAGCAACTGTTTGACGTTATGATGGACCCCCCCTAAAAGCTACTTAGGACCCAATATTGAAGTTCTGACATTGCCCCCCCCCTCCAATCACATGAATCGGTTGTTTTGTAAGTCAGGCCCGACTTTATGATTTGTTAAGCGAATCACTGCAGTTAAGTGACTCAGTCATTAAGCGGATTTGGCTTCTCCGATTGGCTTTGCTTGTGGAAAGCGGTCTGAGAAAGTTGCAAATGATAATCACGTGACCATGGGACACTGCAACCTTCACAAATACCTGCTGGTTGCCAACTGGCCAATTTTTGATCCTGTGACCCTGGGGATGCAGCGATGGTGGTAAATGTGAGGCTTGATTGTAAGTCATTTTTTTCAGTGTTGTTCTAACTTGGAACCATCATTAAATGAACGGTTGTAAGTCAAAGAGTACCTGTAAAGCACATTGGACTAGTGGTTAAGGCTCAAAACCAGAAAGAAAATATGTACAAAATGTTCTATAGATGGCACATGTCTCCAGAAAGACTAGCTAAAATGTTTAAGGACAGATCTATGAAATGTTGGAAATGTCATCAAATACCAGGTTCTTTCTATCATATGTGGTGGACATGTGTAGAAGTTAAAACTTATTGGGATATAATTAGAACATGGATAGAAAAGATGATACAACAACGTATAGAACTAAGGCCAGAAATATTCCTGCTGGGTATTTTACCAGGGAAATATAATAAGGAGAAAACATATTTGATTATTCATATAATTACGGCAGCCAGGATTGTGTTTGCACGAAATTGGAAAGCACTGAAAGCCCCCCCCCCCAGAGGGAGAGGTGATTGGGAAAATACTGGAATGTGCAGAAATGAATAGATTAACAATGATAATTAAAGATAAGACAGAGTCAGAGTATTATGAAATTTGGGGAATTTTTTATGATTGGGTGAAAAGAGAATGTGGTTAAAAGATAGTTAACACCAATTTAGATGGAAGAAAAAGGAGGAGATAAGGAGGGAGACCCAGGCGACACAGTATTGAATAACCGGAGGTCGTATATATATTTATAGAAGTATATACCGAGAAGGTCAGATAAATAGAAGTATTAACGTAATAGAAAATCAATCTTATTATATATAATATAGATAGGGAAATTTAGAGAGAGGAGCTGCTCGGACATTACTCCTGAATTGTATCTGAAGAGGGATGAGAGGGAAGAAAGGAGAGGAGAGAGAGGAGAGAGTAAAGGAGGAGAGAAGGAAGTAGGAAGGTTGGAGGAGAAGAGGAGGAGAAGTGGGGAGAAATGGGAGGGGAGTGGTGAAGGAAAGAGGAGAGGAGAGGAAGAAGAGGGAAGTAGGGAAGAAAGAGAAGATAAGATAACTTTTATTGTCATTTTTATATTGTGGGCACAACGGCACACATCAAAAATGAAATTTAGTTGCCCGCTCTCAAAGTGAAACACATACATGACACAGACCTAAAACATACTATATACAACATATGTATAGACCCACATCCCTACATGTACATAGCAAATAAATATTAAATACTGTCCATCTTGAGTATATAACGCAAGGAGGAAGCTTGAGAGTTCGCAAGGTTAATGCTGTATGGAATGAAACTATGGCTGAATCTGGATGTTCTGCTACGGATACCACGAAGCCTCCTCCCAGAAGGTAACAAGGAAAACAGGTCATGAAGAGGATGTGTAGTGTCCCAGATAATCTTACGGACCCTGCTCAAGCAGCGCTTCTGTGCTATGTCCTGGATGGGAGGGAGGGAACTGCCATGATTCTTTTCAGCCATTCTCACCACTCTCTGCACCGCCTTCCTGTCTGAAGCAGTGATGCCTCCAAATCAGACTGTGATGCTGTATGACAGGATGCTCTCGATTGTCCCCCTGTAGAAAGTGGTCAGGACAGGGGAAGGAAGATGTGCTTTTCTCATGCCACGCAGAAAATGCAGGCGCTGCTGTGCCCGCTTCACCAGTTTCTCACTGTTAAGCGACCAAGCCAGCCTACTCGTTAGCTGCACACCCAGGAATTTGATGCTGGTAACCATCTCCACAGGTGAATCATTGATGCACAGAGAAGTGTGGCTGTGCCTGCCTTTTCTGAAATCGACAATTATCTCTTTGGTTTTTCCGGTATTTAAAACTAGGCTGTTTTCCTTACACCAGTTCACCAACCCCTCAACCTCCTTGCAGTAAGCTTCCACCTTGTCATCCTGAATAAGGCCCACTACTGTTGTATCATCTGCGAACTTCACAATATGGTTGGTGGAAGAAAGGGAGAAAGAAGGTAGAGAAGAAAGAGTAGGAGTGTGGATACAGTGAAAGGAGAAATGGACGAGCAACACCAAAATTTATATGTATGTATTTACTTTATTTTATTAAGAGTATTTGATATATAAGAATGTAAAAAGAATGTATGTTAACACGTGATAAATATCGCGGTATATTTGCTGATATGTATGGGGGAGAGATGGAAAAAATAAAGTTCTTCAAGGAAAGAAAAAAGGCTCAAAACCAGGAGGCTGTGAATTCTAGCCCTGTGTTAGGCATGAAAGTCAGCTGGATGACTTTGGGGCCATTCACATCCTCTCAGCCCAATCTACCTCACAGGGTTGTTGCAGGAGAAATAGGAGGAGGAAGAATATTAGGTATGTTCGCTGCCTTGAATTGTATACGGGGAAAAAAAGGCAGGATAAAAATCTAAAGAATAAAAAAAAAGCTACCAGAACAGGGATCATGTTTAGGTGATCTCACAGCCCAATAGGTGCACAGGATGGGGGCACATTTATTAAAAACAATAAAGGCATAAAGGAATCTAAATAAAATAAGCAACATATTTATTCTGGAAAAGCAGAACAGAATACATGAACAACTTGTAGAAAACAAAGCTTAAAGCCAGCACCCTAACTGGACAGCTGGCTTTTGCTGTCAATACCAGAAGCTTACACCAAGGTAAGAGGCTTAGAAGTTACCCAAAGCTTTCTCCCTCTGGTGGGAACTGCGGCTGATCACTCAGTCTGCTCCTTGCTGAAAAGAAGCTGCTAAACGTTCCTGTAGTTGCTGTCATGTCAAAAAGGCTTCAGGAGGGATTGTCTCCAAAGTGCTATGCTCTGATGCATCTACTCCACATTTCTCATGGCTGTGGAGCCAGGCAGAGAGAGCTACGGTATCAGCAACCGTGCTTTCTGAGGGAAATGTGTCTGGATTCTGTGGCCAGGATAAGGGTGAGGGTCATACCCTGTTGTTCAGGGGGATCTGGTGGCTAGGACAATAGGCTTCCATTTTCAGAGAATAAAAACTTCTCTGTCTTGCAGCATCCAATTCCTCTGATTCAGAGATGACGTCTGACTGAAGCAACTGAATGGTTTGAGCTGTTTCGAGCTGAGACTCAGGGATGAATCATCAGGAAAGGGGGGGGGGAAGGAAAGTACCAATCCAACATAAAAATGCATCACTGATGGTCCTCCAGGTGCTGAACCATGATTCCTAGCAGATCCAACAGCATAGAGAACAGTGAGGAATCCTGGGAAAGGTAGTTCTGCAACATCAGGAGGACCATATGGACCATACCCATTTCAATGCTTCCCTCACCTAACACAATCTAAATGTTTGAGGGACCCCAATTACCTCAGTCACCAATAAATTTGAAGGACATGCAGTTGAGGAAGTAAACCTGTGCAGCCTCCAGAATTGAACTCATGACCTAAAGAATTGAACTCATGACCTAAAGCAGTTTTGTCATCCTTCCCAAGTAGTCCAGACAAGAAATGTGACCAGTTGAGTTAATTCTACTTTATTGCAAGGCTACATAAACAGAATCTTGTTAGTCTGAAAGTACAAATCTCTTATCCCAAAGATGCTTTTTCAGGAGGCAATTGGACTTTCTTGTTTTTCTTTGAAGATGTTTTGCTTCTCATCCAAGAAGCTTCTTCAGCTCTTACTATTATCTCTTACTATTTCTTTTTGTGTCCTGTAAAGTTAGGAAGGATCCTTTCTGAGTTTATTCCTCTGCCTGTTTTGCAGGTGTGGGCTCCCATTTCCTTTATCTGATCATTTCCTAGCTATCTCTTCCCCCATCCCCAGATCATTCCCACATACCGTTACAAGTTTTGAACTGAAATGAAATCTACACACATGTATGTCCAAATCATTTGGAAATAACACAGTGTATTTTGGCATGGGTAATTTCCACTCAAATGTGCATGCTGCATAATAGTTTAAAATTGGCATCCAAATGAATTACTGAAGAGAATATGTATCTACCATATTGCCATGAATAAACCTGCAGCAGATAATCAGAAATAAAATAATTAGAAAAATTATAAAGGTAAAGAGCTAGGAACACTTCGCTCATCTGCAAACAATAGTGGGATGAAGCCATTGCAAAGTTAGTGTTCAACCAGATACTGGTTTTGGTTTTTTTTAGCATAACATTATTGGAGTAAGGAAAAAAAAAAGCTCTACATTTCTATCATCCATCCAATTTTTGGAAATCTACAAGCCCTTTTTCTGAAGAATAAAAACTTGGACTTATGACTTCAGCTAATTTCAGCTAATTTTCATTTAGAATATTTGATACCAAAAATAAAACATTTAAATTGAAACCAGACATTTTTCTTTTAAACCTAGATATCATGGGTAAGCCAACTGAAAGAAAACACGAGAGTTTGTTTATATATGACAATGGCAGCAAGAGTTTTATATGCACAGCGTTGGAAAGATACACAAATTCTCACAACTGAAGAGTGGACCGTGAAACTAATGGAACTGGCAGAGATGGCAAAAATTTGATGAAAGACAACCGTTTTTCTAGGTTTGTTTTTACTGGGAGACTATGTTGAACCTGTTTGAGTGAGATAAAAATGAAGTTTTGGTTTTAGAATTTGATGATTAGATTTGTTATAACTATTGAATTATTGAGCATTTTTAATATTATTACCAGATATGTATATTTTTTAAGGTTTATGTTTCAACAGAGTAATTTATTTTTGTATATGTAATTTTTGTGTCTGGGGAATTGTTTGGCTTGTATATGGTTTATACAGTGTTTTTATTTGAATTTAGAGTAAGAGGTTATTTTGTTATATATTTGTATCTGTACTGAAGCCAGAAGTCAATTTTTTTGTTTCTCCTCCCCCCTTTTCTTCTTGTCACTTTTTAAGTTTTTCCCTTTGATCCCTTTCCTTTTTCTTTTTTGTATTTTAATTTTCTTTGAAAATGAATAAAGTTAGTTTTTTTAAAAAAAAACCCAAAATAAAGCATTGAATAAATAGCAACAATATAATCCAATAGCATCACATCAATTTCACCTCCATACAAACAACACAGCAGCTCTGTCACGTCCCAATGACAATTGTGAAGGTTTGTGGGAATCTGAGTTGTGGAATTCATCTAAGGCAGGAATCCTTTAAATCAATGTTTCTCAGCCTTAGGAACTTTAAGCAATCTGGACTTCAACTCCCAGAATTCCCTTACCAATATGCTAAGGAATTCTGAGAGCTGAAGTCCACACATCTTGCCAAAGTTGAGAAACACTGCTTTAAACATTGCAAGTTTCTTTATTAGCTATATTAATATCTGTTAATATTAATAGATAGTAAGCAAATCATAGAGGCAACAGAGGTCGCCATTTGTTAAAGTTATTGAACCAAGAAATCGATTATACATCCCTGATCAGTTTTATTACACTCTGTGATTGCAAACTCTACAAGACACCAGTAAAAGCATTAAGTGTTTTATTCCACATGACAGAAGACATAAAAGTGACTATCAGGACAGTAGGTATCCAAGGACTTCATTCAAATGCAGCTGGGTTGGGTGAATAATTCAGTTTCCTGTGAATGCATGTTATTTCATTTTAAAGCAAGCATATTTCTGTCTCTCACGGGTGCAAGAACAAATTATACATGTGATCCCCCAAGGAAATATTAGAAATTTGGCATGGAATTAGAAATTAGATTTAGGAAGGGGGAAATGATTTTGTGGGCTTATTTAACTCCTTATCTTTTGATGTAGCTAATGGAATCAGAAAAAAATGAAGCATTAGAGGCACATTTATTTGCATAAATCAATGCAGAAGGTAGAACAGTATATTACTAGTACAGTAGTAGTAGAAAATATGCCTCTTTAAGTAAAATAGAATGAGAGTAAGATGTGACACAAAGGCCATCTAACCCACTCCCATTGCTGGGGGGGAGGGGTCATCAACAGAAAACTCTCCATTTCAATACGAAAGCATCAAGTAAGGAAAATCTTTGATTGTCAGTCAGAATAGAGAAAAATCTATGACAGAGGAAAGTGGATTGACCCTGTTGTGAAAATATCTGGCCTTTTCCTTGAAATGCTCAGTTGGTTATTGATTTATTATTGTTGTGTTTTTTTTTTTTTAAAAAAAGACATATCTCAAAGTCTTTTAACTTAAGTAAATGTAAGTAAAATTATGAAGATGAAATTCAGCTTTAGTTACTTCCCCAGAAACAAATGAGCTCTGTCTTTTAAGCGTTGGGCCAATGGGCCCCAAACCATTGGAAGAATAACTGATGGCTGATCAAACTGATGTAGTAGTCACATTCAAAGGCATTCGAGAAAACATCAGACATATTAGGCATAAGCATATGAGGCTACTGAGTTGACTTTGGTTGATCTTCTCTCATTATTCTTCCAGCTTGCCTCACAGCACTGTTTATATTATTTTATTTATTCAATTTACATGCCACCCATCTCACTATCCAAAGCGACTTTGAGTGGCTGTTTCTAGCTATTGTCCTGGTGACCCAATAGGAAGGAGGCTAAAGAAAGTTGACTTGACAATATCATCTGAATATGTTAGGGAGCTGCCATCAAATATTGGTTTTGTAGCTCAGCAGCCGAGTGGGAGAGGGTCTCTGAGGTTCAGGCCCGAGTCTTCCAACCCTCTCTGAAGACATTAGGAGGTTGTACCTGGAAGCCTTTGCATGCCAAGATCACAACCCTTCCACTGAGCTATGCTCCCAGCTAAATGAACACAGCTGCCTAATGAACAATCTATTTCATTATTGACTTTTCTCTGGGGGGGAAAGGACTTTTCCTGCTCCGCTACAGAGACTTTTCTTAAAGGGACTGAAAGAAATGCCACCCGTAGGCAAAAGAAGTTTTCTCTAAACTTATAGCTCAGAGGAGTTACATCATTTCAAATACATAGAGTCATAAGGCTGGAAGGGACCTTGGGGGTCTTCTAGTTTAAACCCCTGCCCAAGGCAGGCGTCCTCGGCGTACGACAGTACTTTTAATGAGCATTCAGAGTTACAACTTCAAAAAGTGACTCATGACCATTTTTCACACTTACAACCATTGCCGCATCCCCCACGGTCACATGATCAAAATTCGGATGCTTGGCAACTGGTTCATATTTACGATGGTTGCAGTGTCTCGGGGGTCACGTGATCCCGTTTTGCGACCTTCTGACAACCCAAGTCAACAGGGGAAGCCAGTTTCAATTAAGAGCTATATTACTAACCTAACAACTGCAGCGATTTACTTAACCGCTGTGGTTCTGAAAGGTCTTAAAATGGGGCACAAATCACTTAACAGATGTTTTGCTTAGCAACTGAAGTTTTGGGCTCAATTGGGGTTGTAAGTTGAGGACTATCTGTAGCATCTTACACATAGCTGTGAGTTATCTGGCTTTTTTGAGGTTAGTGCCGTTACCCAGAAATCTAGATTTCAAGAAATGAGGCAACCCTGGCTTCTGTCTCTCTCCTTTCTAACCCCCTCCCCCTTTCTTTTCTTTCTTTATTATGCCTGAATTCTCTGGTATTTGCTATAGGGAGAAGGACTCCCTAGGCTGAAATCCTATGATCGCTTCCTTGGAGTTAAGACTCTGCAGAATTACGTCTGAACTGTTATGCATAACATCAGGTTGTCCATGAAACAAAAAGCAGGAGGTCAGGAAGAAAGAAGTGGAGGAGAAGACGACAGCTGAAGTCAGTGGCAGCTAATTTCTGGATTCAGGAATACATTAGGATTTATTAGGAGAATTTCTAGGTTGCAGTCTAGAAACTTAATGGTTCTTCTCTTTCTTTCTTTCTTTCTTTTTCTTTCTTTCTTTCATTCTTTCTTTCGTTCTTTCTTTCTTTTCCTCCTCCTCCTCCTCCTCTCCTCCTCCTCCTCCTCCTTCTTCTCTTTCTCCTTCTCCTCCTCCTTCTCCTTCTCCTTCTTCATGACTGGAAACTTGTTCTTGTATTTATAAATGGAATTATTCCATGAAGTATGGTGAATGCAGACCCCATGCTTATACTGGTGAGAAAATAAATCCTCGCAGAGCTTCTTAAATTCTTAATACCATGAAACAAATGATAGCTACTATTGTCTGACCACTCTGCGGGCAGTGGAATTTTCTGCTTGCGGCTGTGATGTTTAATCTTTTCCATCAGAACCAGCACCACATGAAGACTGTTTGGAAACAGCTAAGCCAACTCGGTCATGATCTCGGTCAAAGACTGAGTAGTATCGTCGGAGGAAAACATCTCCCAGGATCCAGAGTGGTCCTGTGGGTTTGGGGATGTCGAGGATCATGAATCCACTGACGCAAGCAGTCACCTTTGCCTGGGTCACCTGTGGAAGAAAGGAGACACCTGGATGATGGGCTTATGAACTTCAAGGTTTCACATTTGCATCACTGCGGATCTTTCCCCTGAGCATAACAAGGGCCCTTGATGATCCATGACAGCTGAAGAAGAGAGAAACCTTTTTTTTCCTCCTACCATAATATGGGTTATTCCGTCTGACAAGAACTCATAGATTTTTCCTCTCCTCAACTTCTTGCACAATTCATAATCAAAGATGCCATCAACTGAACGTTCAACTTTCTGGGGAGATGGCCACATCCAGTGAGGCCCCAATGACAACCTTTGATCCCTTAAATATGATTGGGGTCCAATCCTACTGGAGGGTGCCAGACTGGGGTATGCTGGGGTAATTATGCTGGGGTAATTATTTCTTGGAAACATGTATTTGTCTTGATTCCCAGCTGTTCATTTATATGTTGCTCGAGAACCCCCAAAAACAGGTAAATAAAGTTTCCCCAGGATGATCCAGTGATATTTTATTATTTTAATTTAGAGTCTGGATTGGAAGGATTTACAGGAAATGTGAACGGCTTATGAGCACTTCTCCCTGTTGTGAAGCCTTCAAAGTAACTTCAAATGTTGTCACCAAAATTTGATGGAATTGTTTTCCATTTCGTCTTATATTTTATATCATTAAACCTCCCCAATTTTTTTTTTAAAAGGGCCAAGTGGGTGGGGAGAATCCCTAATGACATCATGTTGTATTTTCTGGTTTCATTTATTTTTTTAATTTGTAAAATGAAATATGGTCTCTGGAGGAACAAATTCTCTGCCCTAGATCTTATAGAACCTTCCTTTCAGTATTCATGACATTATGAGGAGATCAGGATTCCACTGGTTCCAGATTTCCACAGGGTGCAGTCAAAAAAAAATCAAGATGGGGTCTGTGACAGTGGGATTGATTTTATGTGTGTTGGGCCACTATCCTGACATTTTTCTTCATACTTTGTGGGCACCTTTGCTTCAAAATATGCTCAGCCAACACTGGTGTATTTGGGGACCTCCAGTTGAGTAGGATCTTAATCTTCTGCCCTGGTCATGATCTGGTTCCATCATCAAGACATTCTAATCCAGGGAACTGCATCACAATTTCAATCTTAAAATCTTGGGGAAATTCTTCACTGTCTGGAGGCTCACCCCTAGGTAGTACCAGCAAAATGGTAACTATGTACTTTCACCTTAACAACAAAGTAGCATACGAAGCCTCAAAGGTCTACTTAAACAACAACTTACTCCCCTGTAATCCCTATCCCCTAAAATCCTATAATCCAATGTTACTCCAAGTTGGTCCAAACTCTCTCCTATAAGATACACCTGGAGAATATAGTGGCAAAAATCAATACTAGGAGGAATAACATACTCCAGAAATTATGTGGAACTAAATGGGGAGTTTCAGCTGCCACCCTCAGGACATCAGCACTAGGGTTGGTATACTCTGCAGCTGAATACTACGTAACAGCTACTTAATACTACTTAAGAGCCTTGGTGGCGCAGTGGTTAGAATGCAGTACTGCAGGCTGCTTCTGCTGACTGCTGGCTGCCTGCAGTTCAGCAGTTCGATTCTGATCAGCTCAAGGTTGACTTGGCCTTCCATCTTTCCAAGGTCGGTAAAATGAGGACCCAGATTGTTGGGGGCAAAATGCCGACTCTGTAAACTGCTTAGAGAGGGCTGTAAAGCACTGTGAAGCGGTATAGAAGTCTATGTGCTATTGCTATTGCTAACAGCTGCCATACTAGTAACTCAACAACACCACGAGGATTATAAGTGGATGTATTAAAATCACTCCAAATAACTAGCATCCTGGTCTAAGTGATATAGCACCACCAGCTTTATGAAGGCAAGATGCACTAGTGAGAGAATACAGACAAAATAATGAGCAACTAATTCCTATCAATAGTGCATGGTGACCTTTCTCATTTACCAGCCGGAAAATTCAAATCCAGGAAGCCCCCACTGGCACTTGTACAACATCTGCCCAACAACTTTAACATTGATTCCCAATGGAAAGCTAAGTGGGCCGCTGAACGCCCAGACCTAGGAAAGCATATAAATGACCCCACAAAAAAAGGGGCAGGCTTTGAACTAGCATGTCAGCAATGGACAATCCTGAATAGGATTCTCACCTCACATGGTGTCTGCTGGGACTCTCTGTATAAATGGGACACAGTATCCTCCCCTCAGTGGGACTGTGGGGTCAAACTGTACATCACATTGTTTAATCACATGGTGATTAATATTTATATGTGTTTATATGTAAGGGTGTACACACACACATATATATAAATGTCTATATGTGTGTTATGTGTGTTATGTATGTGTACACTTTTGAGAGAACAGAATTTCATTTGTAATGTGTGCCAGTGTGCCCATAGTAAAAAAATGACAATAAAGGTTATCTATTGTGACCGGCTGTAAGTTGAGGGCATACAGGTAATCCTCAACTTACAACAGTTCGCTTAGTGACCATTCAAAGTTACAACGGCACTGGAAAAATGTGACTTATGACTGTTTTTCATAGTTACGACCTTTGCAGCATCCCCATGATCATGTGATCAAAATTCAGATATTTGGCAACTGGTTCATATTTATGACGGTTGCTGTGTCCCAAGGTCATGGGATTACCTTTTGTGACCGTTTGACAAGCAAAATCAACGAGGAAACCAGATTTACTTAACAACCGGGTTACTAACTTATCAACTGCAGATTCACTCAACAACTGTGGCAAGAAAAGTCGTAAAATGGGGCAAAACTCACTTAACAAATGTCTCATTTAACAACATAACTTTTGGGCTCAATTGTGGCCATAAATCAAGGACTACCTGTATACCGGTCCAGTATCTGATTTTTTTTAAATATAAACAGTGCTGCACTTCAATGGTTAAATGGCCTAGAGTAGACAGTGGTATTTGAACATAGACTTTTTAACATTTATATTTTATTGTGATTTATTAATCTAGGTCAAGAGTAGGCAACCTTGGCTCTTTTATGACTCGTGGACTTCAACTCCCAGAATTCTGGCTCAGGAATTCTGGGAGTTGAAGTCCACAAGTCATAAAAGAACCAAAGTTGCCTACCCCTGATCTAGGTGTAATTTTAATATATATTTCTAATCCATGTATGCTATGCTATATGCTAAATAAATAAATAATAAATTTTCCAGTGTAAATTGAGTTAAACCTCGCATTGGGAGAAGAAAAGCAAACACAAGAAAATGTGGTTTTCCGGCTGTGTATTAAGACACCCACCCCACCTCCCCATTTCCCCGTCTGCATCTCATTGGCTTAGCTCACCTGAAGAGTGTATTCTTTGGGGGTCAGGGTGTAGGGTCTGCCATCAAGATGAAAGGTGACGCTGGGCATCTGAGATAATTTCTGGCAATCTATTATGTACTGGGAGAAGGAAAGGGAGATTGGCATGAAGAAAAAGAAAAAGGTTTGATATCAACTCTCACAAAAGTGCTGGGTTGTTGTTGTTTTTTTCTCTCTCTCTCTCTCTCCTGGGCCAATTGCTTGCTGATTCCCATCACAGGCGCTGCCTGAGACAGGCGGGGGGAAACTGTCACAGTGCAGCCTGAGCTGCTGTTGAAGATGACAACCTTAGTTTCTTAGTTTTTCTCTTCCCTGTCAAGTCCGGCAAAATGCAGCCTGTGACATGATGCCATCGCGCAGTGACTTGGCTGCCGGCAGGAGAAGGAACATCAAAAAGCAATGCCTTCAGGCCACTGAGTCCATTTCAATGCCCCTTGCAGACCTCAAGGAAATTCTTCTGAAAGGGAATCCTGCATGGTGTCTCGTCCACGAGGAGTGTGTTTGTCGGAAACGGGAAGTTATACGGCCAGTTTCCAGCAAAAAAAAAAAGGTCATAAATCGCAGTCATGTGACCTTGGGCTGCTGCAAATGTAGGCTGGTTGCCAAGCACCCGAAATGCAAAATGACTGTGGGAGAGGTGG
The DNA here is from genome assembly GCA_023970755.1 of Azemiops feae. NCBI lineage: Eukaryota > Metazoa > Chordata > Lepidosauria > Squamata > Viperidae > Azemiops > Azemiops feae. The sequence continues at coordinate 738,006 of JALGBA010004203.1, read as the reverse complement.
GCGGCCATCCAAATGTCGAATCCAGGTCAAAAGTATCCTGTACCATCGTAACTATGAACGGTCGCCAAACAACTATTCATGAGACGAGGACTACCTGTATAGAGTCTATGAAATCCCATTTCAACATTTTTTCCCCAATATTTTTTTCTATGTCTGCAATCACGAACCTCCTCCATCATTTCATCTTGAAGAGTGCAAGGTTTTAGCTTTGCAAACCTTGTACTCAAGCTTGAGTACTGAAAATAGAGACAAGCAATACCATATCGATGGTATTGGAGCTTCATGGAGAAGGGGAAAGAAGACTCATACAGGTGTACCTTGGTACTCAATTGCTTTGAAACTCATCAACTTGGACGATCGAATTGGACAATCACTTAATTATGAGCCAGCGGTGTGCGACAGCAGCCAAAAAAACCCTAATACAATCCTTGGTTGTATAAACAGAGGCATAGAATCAAAATCACGCGAAGTATTAGTACCACTTTATGAAACCTTAGGAAGGCCACACCTGGAATACTACATCCAGTTTTGGTCACCACATTACAAAAAAGATGTTGAGACTTTGGAAAAAGTGCAGAGAAGAGCAACTAAGATGATTGAAGGCCTGGAGATTAAAACATACGAAGAAAGGTTGTAGGATTTGGGTATGGCCAGTCTAGAGAAAAGAAGGACTAGGGGGGGGGGACATGATAGCAGTATTCCAGTATTTGAGGGGCTGCCACAAAGAGGAGGGGGTCAACTTATTTTCCAAAGCACCAGAAGGCAAGACAAGAAACAATGGATGGAAGCTAATCAAGGAGAGAAGCAACCTGGAATTAAGAAGAAACGTCCTAACAGTGAGAACAATTAACCAGTGGAACAGTTGTGGGTGCTTCATCACTGGAGGTTTTTAAGAAGAGACCGGATAGCCATTTGTTTGAAATGGTAGAGTCTCCTGCTTAAGCAGGGGGTTGGACTAGAGACCTCCAAGGTCCCTTCCAGCTCTGTTCTGAATTGAATTGATTTGAAATGGTACTCAAAGTATTTTGACATGAAAATTTTGTCCTGGTAGTCATTGTTTGTTTGGTATTCAACGCACAAACTAGAACTTGTCAGTAACAGATGCCTTGTGACCCACTGCATTATTCCTTATGGGAAAAATTTATTTGATACTCATTGTTCTTGGTACTCATCACGCCTCCCAGAACCAATTAATGATGAGTACCAAGGTACCACTGTAGAAGGAAAGAGACAGTGAACACCCACACACACATTCCCCCCCCCCAGATTCCTAACAGCACCACTTTAAGGAGTAGCATTTGACTAATAAATATTAGACTACACAGATGCATTTGCAGACCCATTAAGTTTGAATAAAAGCTGAGTTTGGCCTCAGCTCCTGAAAATGGGGCTTGCTGTGATTGTTCTGTTCTGTGTCATGTTTCTTGATTGTTCTAGAATGAGGAGGAATGTCAGTCTGCCATTGGCAGCTGCAGAGCAAAAATGCAAAGTCTGCAATGGGCAAATATACTACTCGTGGGCCACAGTGAGGGAGCTTTCCATCCATCCGACATTCCTTATTAAAATATTCTTTTAATGAAATTATATAAACCAGGGGCAGACATACTGCAAAGCAAAACGGCTGCCTCTAGAACCGTGTTTCTCAATCATGGCAACTTTAAGATGTGTGGACTTCATCTTCCAGAATTCCCCAGCCACCATGGCTGACTGGGGAATTCTGGGAGCTGAAGTCCACACATCTTACAGTTGCCAAGGCTGAGAAACACTGCTAGCATCGTCATTATTTCCAAGAAACCTTTGGGGTAATAGTTGGGGCATCGTTTGCCCGCATGCTGTTCCAAAATGAGCTGGGAAATAGAGTTTTGGAACTCTAAAAAAGGGTGGCCAGAGGGGAGCCCTCTGCGGGAATAGACAAGATGCAGCAACTATTTTGAGACATTGTCCACAGGTACTTATTGGTCCCCAAAAGCTGCCTACAGTAGTAAAATAATGAAATCAAGGCTAGGGTTATCAGATCTGGATTGCAAACATTTGAAAGACCACCAGGTGACAGCAAAGTGTTGGTGATTGGGACACTCACTTGCTGCTATCTAGTGGTCATCTGGGATTTTGCAGCCCAGGTGTGGCTGTTCTAGGAACATCTCTTCCTTACCTGTCCACCAAAAGCATGTTGAGCACCAATAGCTTCGTTCAGAGCCTTTACGTCCGCGCTTGGCCCCGTAATGAGAGAGGTCCCAGTGTCCACAATGCCTTGGCAACCGTCCTTGCAGATGGTGGATGAATTGGTTTTTTCAAGCAGGTTCCATGGCCAACATGTATTGTCCCTGGGTTGTTTCTCTATGGTTATCCTAAACAGAGTGTTTGGGAAAGGACGGGGATTTGAAACTTGGTTAAGATTGGGGGAGAAGGCTCAGTGGGAGACAAGAGAAAGTGTCAGAACATTAGAGGCGGGGAGGCTACACAATTTGGAGAGTTTGCACTCAGCAATTTCTTCCAGACTAAGGTCCAGTTCTCTTTTGCCATAGCAGAGGAAGTGGGGGGACCAAATCTGTATAGATCTTTGACTTACAGCCTCAATTGGGATTTTAGTCATTATGTGAATTGCACCTCATTTTACAGCCTTTTTGGCTACGGTCGTTAAGCAAATCACTATGGTTGTTAAGCAATATTGAGTTTGTTGGAAGCCCTCTGGAAATGTCACATACATGAGCCAGCAGTGTGCTGCAGCTGCCAAAAAAGCCAACACAGTTCTAGGCTGCATTAACAGAGAGATAGAATCAGTGGTGGGATTCAAATATGTGAACAACCGGTTCTCTGTGTGGATGCCGCTTTCGAAAGTCCATTCTGGGCCTGGGCAACAAAAAATTAGCTACCGGGTCTGCCGAACTGGTGTGAACCGGCTGAATCCCACCATTGGATAAAATCAAGATCGTGTGAAGTGTTAATACCACTTTTGTAACTCCTTGGTAAGGCCACACTTGGAATACTGCATCCAGTTTTGGTCACCACGATGTAAAAAAGATGTTGAGAGTCTAGAAGGAGTGCAGAGAAGAGCAACAAAGATGATTAGGGAAGTGGGGGCTAAAACATATAAAGAATGGTTGCTGGAATTGGGTATGTCTAGTTTAATGAAGAGAAGGACTAGGGGTGACATGATAGCAGTGTTCCAATATCTCAGGGGTTGCCACAAGGAAGAGAGAGTCAACTATTCTCCAAAGCACCAGAGGGCAGGACAAGAAGCAACGGATGGAAACTAATCAAGGAGAGAAGCAACCTAGAACTAAGGAGAAATTTCCTGACAGTGAGAATAATTAACCAGTGGAACAACTTGCCTCCAGAAGTTGTGAATGCTCCAACACTGGAAGTTTTTAAGAAGAGACTGGACAGCCATTTGTCTGAAATGGTATAGGGTTTCCTGCCTGAGCATGGGGTTGGACTAGAAGACCTCCAAGGCTCCTTCCAACTCTGTTATTCTATTCTATTCTATTCTATTCTATTCTATTCTATTCTATTCTATTCTATTCTATTCTATTCTATTCTATTCTATTCTATCATATGACTCCAGGATGCTACAACCTTTGTAAATACATGATGGTTGCAAAGTGCTTTTAGTTTGATCATGCGAGTCTGGAGACACTGCAACGGTTGTAATTGTGAGGACCAGTGGCACATCACTTTTTTCAGTGTCATTATAACCTTGAATGGTTGTTAAATGAATGGTCATAGTCCTTGGAGTATCTATATCTGGACTGTGTCACTTTCAGAGTCTGCTGGGAACCTTGTCTGACTGTCTGCTGTTTTATTCCAAAACCAACCACTGCTTTCACCCTGCATAGATCAGTGTGTTAGGGAAGAGGATGTAGCCTCATCTTCTTGTTGATGTGTTAAATTTTCATGCCCTGGAATCACATCGGATTAGCCCTCAGCTAAATCCAAATGTAAATTGGCCACATTATCTGCAGTTCATAGAATCAAAGAGCTTTTAAAGCATAGAGCTGGGTCATTGCAAACTGACCTTTTTTTTTTAAATTTAAAATGTGATTGTTCAAATTAAGCGATTAGCATAAACACGGGGTGAGCCAGCCCAGAAAGATCAATGGCAGCAACTTCCTTTCATTAACATCGTTAATATTTGGGGAGAAGGAACAGAGAGACAAAAATAACTCTGCAAGTGCAGGTCAGATGATTGACAGCCCTGGCCTCTGTTAGTAAGGATGACCAAAGCATTTTAGAAAAAAACAGTCCATCAAGTGAGGTGTAACAGAGAAAGCGAAAGAGAGTCTGTCTTTTCTACAGATGGGCTATAAAAGAGTCAGCTTGATCCGGTGGTTAAGGTACCAGGTTAAAAACCAGGAGACTGTGAGTTCTAGTCTCACCTTAGGCAAGAAAACTGGCTGAGTGACAAGTGCCAGTGACTTTCCCTCTCAGCCCAACCGACCTCACAGGGTTGTGGTTGTGGGGAAAATAGGAAGAGGAAAGAGTTATTATTATGCATGTCTGTTGCCTTGAGTTAGTTTTAAAGTAATAAAAGTGGGATGCAAATCTAATAAATAATGGTTTCTACACAGAGTTCCTAACCATGAATCTCTTATACATCTGCTCCAGGTGAAATAGGGCTTGTGCTAAGGCAGGATGTACAATCCTGGCTAAAATTTTCTCTTTTCATCCATCCTCTTGACACTTTCACCCAACCTTGGTGTCCTTCAGGAAGGCGAAAGGTTACCCAGATTTCTAAGTGGCGGTATTCTAAGGGGTAGTACGAGATTTATTGAATTCAGCCCATACATTTGAGGGCGGTTAGGCTGGGGAAAGCTGCTCTACCTAGCCTGCCTTTTTCTATGCTTCCATTATCGATCTGGCGCTTTTGGACTACAGTACCCATCTCCCCAGATTGGCCATGCAGTCCACCAGATCTGGTGAGAACACTAGGTTGGGGAAAACTTAGTGCTTAGTGATCAGAGAACACAGCTGGAGGGACTGCTGGCTTCTTTCTGATGCCTTTAAGTTCTTGCAGGAATATCAGGTAGTAGGACAAAGAAAAGAAAAAGAAGAAGAAAATAGCACAATAAAAAGGATAGCAGACCTGAATGTCTTTTTTTAAAAAATACTACAGCATTGCCCTCTAGTGTTGAGGGGTCTCATTGCAAGCAGCTAAACTCAGCTGGCATCAATAATTATGTATTTACAGGTAGTCCTTAAATTACAACCCTTTGTTTAGCGACTGTTTGAAGTTATAATGGCATTGACAAAAGTGACTTACGACTGGTTGCAACATCTCCATAGTCACACGGTTAAACTTCGGGCACTTGACAAACGGCATGTATTTATGACGACTGCAGCGTCCTGGGATTCTAGGATTGTCACCTGCAACTTTCCTAGGAGCTTTCTGACAAGCAAAGTCAATGGGGAAAGCCAGATTCGCTTAAAAACCATATTTTACTTAACTGCAGTGATTCACTTAACAACCGAATCAGCAAAAAGGGCCATAAAATGAGATGTGACTCACTCAACAGCTGTCTTGCTTAGCAATGGAAATTTTGGCCTCAATTGTGATCGTAAGTTGAGGACTTACCTCTCATTTTCTCCAAGCAGATGTCCTCTGAGGTTTTTAGGTGTGTGCGTTAGTCCACAAAATCATAATTTCTCACATGTGTGGCAATCCAGTCGGGCAGGGGTCTTCAAACCTGGCCCTTTTATGACTTGTGAACTTCAACTCCCAGAATTCCTCAGCCAGCAATGCTGCCTGAGGAATTTTGGGAGTTGAAGTCCACAAGTCATAAAAGGGCCAAGTTTGAAGACCCCTGCAGTAGGGGGAATCTAAAGATGTACTTACTTGTCCATCTTGATCTGCCAGTAGGCTTTGCGGGACACTGGGATGTAGTGAAGCTTTCCCACGTAGGCGTTGTGGTTGATGCCTCCGAAAATAACTTCACCTCCATTCTCTTGTGGTGAGGTCTTGTTGGTGCTAAGAGAAAGGTTGCAACAGTTAAAAAAAGCTGTCTTAAGCCCCAGTGTCATTTACTGCAAGAAAGTTCCCTTTTCCAAGATGGCCGAAGGTCCTGAGATTTTAATGGCTGCAGAAAGGAGCAATTATGGGACACGGAGCGTGTTAACTTATCTCAACTCTTTTCCTGATTGTATGATAAGCTGCACCCAAGATCAATTTTAAGTGTGTCTAGTGCCTAGGGGATAGGAATAGAAATCAGGACAAATATTGAAACATTTTGGAAAATTAAAAGCCCAATTCAGCAATTTCCTTTCCTGTTTTTTTTGGTTTACCCTTACTAAGGCTTTACGTCAGGGGTGTCAAACTCGCAACGTCACGTGACGTGTCACGACATATCGCGACTTTTTTTCCATTGCCAGCAATGGGGTGGGCGCAGTTTCACTATAACGCATCCGGCCTGCGGGCCAGCAGTTTGACACCTCTGCTTTATGTGCCTGTGCTAGTTCTATTATAGCTATCCAGCCACCCACCCCACCTCCAATATTCCATTCCTCTTTTCCAATGTTTTTCTAAGTTGGACACTTTAAGCCTGCTGCCTGAGGAATTCTGGGGACCACACATCTTAAAGTGACTTCAGTTTGAAAAACACTGCTCTTCTCCATCAATATTCTAGTTAGAACCACTCTACCTGAGCTGCACAAATTCACACAGCCACTAGATGGTGGTAAAGAGGCAATTCTTTACTTGAACATAGTGAAGAAGAAGAAATAATCCAGTGGGAGTGTCATTTCTTTCTCCACAAAGTCAATTGTCCCATTAACTGAAGAGAGGGAAGGGAAGGGAAGGGTTAATCCTACCCTCCCTGCATTCTTTGACAGTTCCAAAGGAAATTGCCTTCCAGCTTAAAAAATAAAGTTTAAAAACAGGCAAAAAAGTACTAACCATTTAATCAAATTATTTAATCAAGGTAACCTTTAGCAAAGGTTGGTAGCATGCTTAATTTTGCCACCAGAAATCAGAGAAGTAACAGGAGTTCACAAAGATTAGTCCCTGTCTTGAACACTCTTTCTTCCATAAAAAAATATATATACAAACTACTGTTATATTGGCAGAGGAATATCCTCCATAGCTATTGTCAGAAGAATAATTTGGGGTTTCAAGTGGGGCTGGGGTTGCGCAAGAATAAATAAAAATGAAATCCAAAGAGCTGGGAGGAAAGGAGAAATATTTACAACCTTTCTGAAGTTCCAACGGCTCTGAAGTTCCAACGGCTGAGCCCCCCTCCAAGTTACATGGCCATGCGTTAGGTGCTCAGCAACTGGCCAGCATTTATGGCCACTTGCAACATCCTGCATTTTACGACATTTTTGCTGAAAACCGGCTTCTGGTTTTCTGCAAAAATGGCCCATAATGAACAATGGGTTCACTTTATAACGGATATGTTCGCTTTATGACCACAGCATTTGCTTTACCACCACCACATTCGCTTAATGACCACTGCAAAAAAAAAGATCATTAAAAACGGGCCTGTTGACATGATGGCCTGTTTTACAACCATTATGACTTACAATTGTAATGGGCAGGCTCCATTATTGTCATAAGTTGAGGACTACCTGATAATTGTGTACTGTAAGATGTTTTGAAATCTTGAATTGCTCTTGGTGAGTCATTTGGAAGTAGACTATTAAATCAATTACAAAACAAACTCTATCCTCCTGGATAGTCGTGATAGGTGGTGTATTCCCTCACATCTGGAAGGCACTAAGTTAGAAACTTGATCTTTATCTTTATGCAGGAAGGAAGGAGGGAAGGAAGGGAGGGAGGGAGGGAGGGAGGGAAGGGAGATGGGAGGGGAAGGGGAAGGGGAAGGGGAGAGGAGGAGAAGGTGGGAGGGAAGGGAAGGGAGGAAAGAAGGAAAGAAGGAAAGAAGGAAGATGGGAGGGGGAGAAGGGAGATGGGAGGGGAGAGGAGGGGAAGGTGGGAGGGAGGGAAGGGAAGGAATGAAGGAAGGAAGATGGGAGGGGGGGAGGGAGAAGAAGAGGGAGACAGAACCAGTTCTGAGCTATTAGTTTGATGTAACTTTAAATCTATCTTTTCAATCAGTCATTTTACACCCTACTGAATTAAGGCTGAGATTGTTCAGAAAGAGCAGAGAATGTTTCCTGTAGCACAAGACTATATAGGTTGGATGCCAATTGCTGAGGATAAGGAAAGGACCCCCCCCCCAACTTTCATAAAAAATGAATCCCAGGGGACAGGGCTTGGGAAGTCTTCTGCTTTGGACAATATCAGCGAGGAGGTGATGTCGATAGCAGAGAGGTCCATACTTGCAAAGATGGAATGAGAAGACATTGTTTTTCAGAAGTTTCGCCTTCATCATGTTATCAAAGGGTGGGGTGATGTTGTTTACTGAGATGGAGGGATAACCCAGTCCCATGATACCGTCAAATTTGGCAGCCACAAAAACCAAGCCTGGCAAATCGGTAGCCTCAGCAAAGGTCTGGTTCTTAACGGTGACGTTGCCAATCTGAAGAGAAAGAAAATACACAGCATTTTGTCTTCTGTTTCAGCTATCAACGGGTGTCTATATTAAGGTATGGACAAGTGCAATGAAAACCGTCTGATTTTTATGTGCATCATATGATCAGTTAATCCAGCTATATGATTTATCAAAGTTTCCTGCAATGCATACAGTATAAAAATGGGCAAAGTCTCAATCAAGCCTTCATAACCACCATCTTGACTTTTTTTTTATCACATCTGGTAGACATCCTAACCTTTTTTTACATACAGATAATTTTATTATTATTTAAGTATAACCAATCTGATCCTTCACTAATCAGAAGTTATGGTTTTCAGTGTTTTAAAAAATGAGCAGGGATATCCACAGGGGGTAGTCAAAAAGTCAAGATGGCAGAGATGACGTGAGATTGAAAAACAGGTGGTGCTATTGTGGCTGCCATCTTGCTTCTTTTGACCACACCTTCTTATGGTCCCCCCAAATGATGCTGGAGTCCACATTTTGGCCAAACACCAGTGTCTCGCAATAGCTGATATCTTAAGGATGCGTGAATCTGTAGCCTGATGATTTTTATTTAGCGTAATGAAAAAAAACCCTGCAAATATTTCAAAGCTGCTTCTTTGTCCTGATCACAAGCTTCATACGCCTTCAGTAAAAGTTAAAGGTTGTCTAAGAATTGAAGAGAAACCACTTCTTTCTGTCTTAAATCGCATATTACAGATGTGAGACTTGGCACGGGAAAGAGAATATAAGACAAATGGTATGGAAATCTCATTGAGAAGAAAACTGAATTTTATCTTGAGGAAAAGAAAAATATGCCCTTGTATTTTCTACTTAACCCCTCCCCTCCAACATTAAACCAACTTCTTTCTGAGAAGCAGATTCTGTCAACTTCCTGTACTCACCCTGAGAACATCTCGGCTTACGAATCCCTTAAGGCTACCGCTTCCATAATGAATTTCAAATTTGCTTTTATCAGCCTTGTGGGTGCAGGAAAACAGGGAATGGTAATGTTTGTGTACCCCTGAATGGCAAAACAAACAAACAGTTAATTGTGTACAGAGAACAGATTGGGCCAGGGCTTCCCTTCCCTCCCTGTTAAGCCTACTTTATGGCTTATACCACTGATGTTTCCCACCATACAGTGTATAATATACTGGCAAAACGTAAGAGTACTACAGGTAGTTGTGGTATGGTCACAATTTTTTTTTTCAAAAAATAACCCAGTCAACTTGGATGCAAAAGATTTTATTTGCACAGGACTTTCCCCTAACTGGGTTATTTTTTGAAAAAAAAATTGTGACCATACCACAACTACCTGTGGTACTCAACTGGGCAAGCAGTTACACAGTGAGGTGGATAGTATGCTAACTCCTATCAACCTGAGGGCTCCCAAAATTATACATTCAGTGTAATTACATTCTTTCATAGGGATCTTGATGAAGGTTGTAATTGTTGTGGGCCACAACCAGGCCATCCATACCTAACCTTGTCTGTCCTACCAGGGAGAACCCTGATGGGAGAAATGAAGCCCACACAGTGACACTAGTTTTCTTCCTTGGGTCTCTGTTTTGACGCAAGGTCAGGTGCATCCATGATCAAATCAAATCATGGATGGTTCTGCTCTGATTTTAAGCTGACCTATCTTTCCAGGAGAGAAAAGCATTCCACTCCAAATCTTCTCTGGTGTTGGGGTCATACATTACTTTGGCTTCTTTGGTTTAATGTTGCAGGTGAACCTAGCCAAAGTTTCCCATGATGAAACTGCTGTCTTACCACTAAGTTGACAACTGGGGAGAATTTGTCTGACCAAGTAACCCTTCTACTTCTCCAAGAGAGGAATGGATTACTGTAACAATGGTCATATCTCTAATTTTCTCTACTGGTTCATTCTACTGTCATGTCAGTTTGTGATTTTAAGAAAAGCCTGCGTAACATTTTGGATGCATTAGCGTGCATGTTTCTCTTGAGCAGCCCCTCCCCATGCCTCTCCGCTCTATTCTCGAGAATCAGTTGAGGGTTTTTATGTCTTACAGCATGCCAAATGTATCAGGCAACATTTGGAAGAAGGCACCCACAGGTTGGACGAGCCAGTATCAAAGACGACGTTGAAGCATTGTTTAGGGGTTCCAAGACAGATTTGCCCATAGTATTGTGCCTGGGGTATAGCAAGAAAAGAAGAAGAAGAAGAAAAAGGTCAGCATTTTGTAATGACTTGAATCAACATCTTTATCTATTTGTTTATCCTTTTTTAAACAGAGACGATCAATATGGTGTTGAAACAGGATTGGGGGATCCAAGTTCAGATCCTTGTTTGGTGGCTTTGGAGTAGACATTCTCTCCGAGCCCAACCTATCTCACAGGGCTGTTCCCTCCCCCACCATTGCCACGGAGGCTACCTTGATTGTCTAATGTAGCATCACTCAACCTTGGCAACTTTCAGATGTGTGGACTTTAACTGGACGAAGTCTGTATGTGCTAGTTGAGGCATTCTGGGAGTTGAAGTCCACACATCTTAAAATTGTCAAGGGGGAGAAACACCGGTCTAGAGAGAGAGAGAAAAACAAATAAAAATGTAATTGGAAATGAAGTAAATACACCAATAACAAACTCATTCTGAGTGCCAATCTTTTTGTATCCAACATGGCACTCGCCAAAGACAAAAGACATATATATCACCAGGCACAGAAAAACTGACATTTGCAAAAGAATTCAAGTACTTCAGAAACATTAATCTTAAAGAAGAGGAAAAGGAGAAGAACAGCAAATGAGGAACAAGCACACTCAGTAATTACACGACAAGGTCAACTGAAAAAAAATCCTTCAGCATGAGGAGGAGGAGGAGGAGGAGGAGGAGGAGGAGGAGGAGGAGGAGGAGAAGAAGAAATAAATACAGAATTCTTGAAGAGGACAGAGCAGAGCCAACTCTCCCGTACTGCAACATTTAATTGACAGATTTTCAGATATTGGTCTTTTGTTTTTCAGGTGGCATCCAAAATGGGAATTAAGAGTTTTTATTTGAGTTTGCTTGATTGAGAGGGCGGAATATTAAGGTTATGTAGAAGTTATCTGGAACCAAGGATTTACCCTCTTTCTAACAGTAGACATCCTTGAATCCAGCCTCATTATAGCAGGGGAAGTGGTTTTCCTTGGAGGGAATGTATGCCAAGTGTATTCTTCTATTAAGGTCACCTACGGTCACTCCGACTATCCAGCTAAAGAGAGCAGACACCTAAATTCAGCAACAGTGATACAGGAAGATGCTGGAGATGACTGATCACCTTAACCACAACAGGAAAGGCATCATTTTAAGCTGTGTTGGAGAAGGCAATGGTCAGCCACTTCTGCATTTTAATAGGAAAAACCACATGGATAAATAAGATAAAGTGACTCAAGACATAATGCCTGGATGATGAACACCCCAGGTCAAATTGTACCTGACATACTAGTGAGGATGTTTCTGAGCACTAATTATGTTTACAATGGGGTTAGATTAGAAGTGGCCTTCCAGATGTTTAGTTGCTGGTGTTGTCATGCAGGAAAAGAAAATCTGAAGCTGCAAAGAAGAATTGACAGTGGGAACACGGCATGCAAGAATCATGAAGACGGAAAAGCTTAATACAGTGATATGAAATTAATTGCATATAAATAACATATTAGGCATCAGTAAATTGAAATGGATTGGAGAACCAGAAGATCATACTATTAACTATTCAGGACATGAAAAGCAAAGAAGGAATGCCCTTGCTTTCATAGGAAGGAATAGTCCTCAAATTACGACTGAAGAGGGGGCCTGACTTTTGGAATCTCAAATCTGGGTTGGAAGTACCTGTCAGAGTCTGTCAGAGCTTTGAATAGTCATTAAGTGACTGGTTGTAAGTAGAGGACTACCTGTACTTGGGAACGACATAATCAGTAACCAAGTAAATTTAATAGGACATCATGGAGAATGCTTTAATATTATGATTATCTAAGTTCATGCTCCAATCACTGAGACAGAAGAAGAAGAAGAAGAAGAAGAAGAAGAAGAAGAAGAAGAAGAAGAAGAAGAAGAAGAAGAAGAAGAAGAAGAAGAAGAAGAAGAAGAAGAAGAAGAAGAAGAAGAAGAAGAAGAAGAAGAAGAAGAAGAAGAAGAAGAAGAAGAAGAAGAAGAAGAAGACAAGAGTAATGGTTAAGATTAATATGAAAATTATAGATAGAACATGCAAGCTAGATGTGCTGTGGTTGGAAGCTGCAGATATAGGAAAGAAAACACAGTTGGTTTGTATAGTCTAGGAAACAGAAATGAAGCAGGAAATTGACTTATCTCTGTCTGCCAATCCTATAATGTCTTCATTGCTAGCACAGTCTTCATACAACCAATATTGTGCAAATTCCAAATCAAATACAATAGAAAAGCAAAGCCACCCAGTTTCCATAATATAATCTTGAACATATCCCTACCCTTTAAGGAGAACATTTGAAATCCTGAACCTCATTGATCAAGTAGCTAGAGAAACTAGTGGAATAAACTTAAAGAGGTTGTTAAGGATTATGTAACAAGAGATGGCCAAAGATGAAGAAACAGAAGAAAACAAGCTGGATTTCAGAACAAAGAGTGCAATTTACCAGGAAGCAAAGAGAAGCAAAGCCAAGAAAGACAAATATCTTAGGAAGAAACTTAACCAAGATTTTCAGAGAACTGTTAAAGAGACAAGAAACAGTATTTCTCATTATATCTGCAAAGACACTGAAGACAGAAACTGACACAGAAACCCAAGGAAATTCTTTCAAAATATTTCCAAACTCAAAAGGAGGTTTAAATTAACATGGTAAAGAATGTCAACGTACATATAGGAATTGATTCAAAGAAGATCAAACAAAGATGGGATGAATTTAAGGACCTCGACAACGAAGAAATTCTTCAAGATATTTCCAAGACTCTCTAGGTCTAAAATATGAAGTTAAATCAACACTTTGAATATTATCAAGTGGGAAGGCTAAAAGAATTTAGAATCTCCACATAAAAGCAGCAAGCTACAGGAGAAGAATCTGTAAAGGTTCTAACCAAATGACGCCAGCAAATCTGGACAAAATGGCAAAGAGACTGGAAAAGATTAATCTATTACCAATATCAAAGAAAGGAGAATTAACAGGGCATGCAAAGTATTGTACAGTATCCTTGATTACACAGGTTAGCAAAATAATATTTAGGATCATTCAGATCATTCAGATTAGAGCCCTGCATGGACATTAGTCACTCTAGCTTTACAAAAATCCAAGGAGCAAGAAAGATTATTGGTGATGCTCACTAGAAAACTGTGAAAGCCAAAGGATTTTTTTAAAAAAAGTCAGTATGAGCTTAATTGATTATAAAAAGATCTTCTGATTAGGTCAGGGTTAGGCAACCTTGGCTCTTTTATGAGTCGTGGACTTCAACTCCCAGAATTCCTGAGCCAGCATGGCTGGCTCAGGAATTCTGGGAGTTGAAGTCCACGAGTCATAAAAGAACCAAGGTTGCCTACCCCTGGATTAGGTCAACCATGTCCAGCTGTGTATTTCCTAAGAAAACCAGAAATCCAAGAACAACTTACTGGCCTCCAGCAAAATTTATATATAGGACTGGAAGCCACAGTCTGTACAGAACACAGCAAAAGGAACTGGACCTATGGTGAATATATATTGAGCGAAGCTGGCTTGGAAGAAGATGAGTGCATACAGGTAGTCCTCGACTTATGACCACAATTGAGCCCAACATTTCTGTTGCTAACTGAAACATTTATTAAGTGAGCTTTGCCCCATTTTGCAACCTTTCTGGACACAGTTGTTAAGTGAATCACTGCAGTTGGTAAGTTAGTAACACGGTTGTTAAGTGAATCTGGATTCCCCAGTGACTTTGCTTGTCAGAAGGTCACAAAAGATGATCATGTGATCGTGGGACACAGCAACCGTCATAAATATGAGTCGGTTGCTAAGCATCTGAATTTTGATCATGTGACCCTGGGGATGCTGGAACAATCGTAAGTATGAAAAATGGTCATAAGTCACTTTTTTCAGTGCTATTATAATTTCAAGCAGTCAACTAATGAACTGTTGTAAGTCATGGACTACCTGTATTTAAAACGAGAGGAAGAAACATTAATAACTGTGCTATGTTAACAATGGTACCCTTAGGTAAAAGTGGAAAGGATCTAAAAGGTCTAATAATAGAAGTCAAGGAATGCAGTGAAAAAAATGGGACTAAACTAAATATAAAAACAGTCAAGCTAAGGAATGCCAGTTATACGATTGACAATGTTGCTATTGCTATGGTGGATGTTTCTGCTTTTCACCACTGAGCTAGCAATAGAAAAGTAACCCCCAAGAAATATTTCACAGGCTAGCATTTGTTAAGGTAGCAATGAAGGCTTGGAAAATATACTCATTCTGTAGGCAGGGGTGTGTCTATACCTACAAAAATCAGAATTGTGCTGGCAAGGATTTTCTCTGTGACATGGTATGGAAATCAAAGTTGGACTTTGAAGATGTAGGATATAAATATTATTGATTCTTTGGAACTTTGGTATTTTAGAAGATACCTGAGAATACCATAAACAGGAAGAAAACAAAGAATGCAAATTTTTCACCCAGGGCACAAATGATTGGGGCTCAAGCTATATTTTGAACACATTATGCAAAGACCTAGTTCTCATGAGAAGCCTTCCACCAGAAGTGGAAGAAAAAAGACAAAGGGTGACCAGGAGCAAGGAGTTACAATGGGACTAGGTACACCATTAGCAGATCTATCTATGTAGTGGTTAAGAATGAGGGTTAGGGTTAGGGTTCAGAATGGATACTTTATGGGCAGTAAAGCACTTCCGGCCATTGTAAAATATCTCCTTCCTACCGTGGTCCTGGATTTTGAGTGCTTAGCAACTGACTCACCTTTGCAACCAACTGCAGCACCCCATGGTCACATGACCATGTTTGCAACATTTTTTGCCGGGGCTCATTTCACTTCACTTAACTGTGGTGATTTGCTTGAAGACCACCACAGATGATGTCAAAAAAATGGGTCTGGTCACGTGGGTGCAATGACTTATGACTGGCTTTACCTGTAAGATGCCTTTGTTTAACCCAGCAACACTTACATTTGGTTAATGAACTGGTCTATACAGTACATCGCACAACATTACTATTTGTTGAAGTGTCGTCTCCTGAAATATTATAAGGAGCAAGAACAAGCTAAGCCACGAACTGTGATTCACTAAACAACAGTGACTGAATTCACACAACACACCTAACCAAAATCAAACAAATCACTTTGCGGGTTATCTCTATGGCTTGAACAAAGGCACAGTCCTTGAGACTCTATCCAGCAGTTAAGTTTCCATCGCTCATAGACCCATCCATTTATTTGGTGGATTTGTAACTTTGCTTTTCCTCCAGAAGCTCATGGTAGTTTACATAGGGTCTTTCTTCAATTTATCCCACAACAATAGCCCCATAGAGTAGGTTGGGCTGAAAGAGATTAACTTTCCATAGTTGAGGATGGGCTTGAATCTCCTCAAACTTATCCAATGATTTGACCCCCAGGTTTCGGCATTTTGGCATCATCATACTTGGATACAGAGGCCCTTCATTTACCACTGCAACACTCTGAACTTTAACCATAAACTTATGCCCTCTGTTAAGAAAACATACATCCATGTAGTTGTGGAGACGCTGGTGGGTGACAGAAGCAGTAGCTGGTGGATTTCCAGTCCTTAATCCACCTCGCCTTAATACTTCGGCAATGGGAAGCCCTGACTGGCCAAACCGGTTTCGGACAGATGGGAATTTCTGCAGAGGGATCCTGCCAGAGAAAAGAAAGCAGATAGGAGGGGAGTTAAAAATAATGGAGGGTGTAATATCCTTGCCATCAGTCACCACCGTTATAATGAATCAATGGGCCTGGTGCTTGACAGAAATCTAGGACAGAAATCAAAAATACAGATCCTAGTAGGTTCATATGACTTCCCAGAGCCCTCAAGATTAGGCACACCCAAAGATATGGGTTTTTTCCACATGGAGGTGGGATTTAAGGCACACCTTTTACCCGTTAGTATTCTTCCTCACTTAAAATTGGATTATTTGCAGTCTCTCTACCCCTCTCCCCCCGAAATGCAGTCTTCTGGATGATGAAAGGTGTACAGACCTGGTCGAGGGCATACAATCTACAAACTGAAATTATTTTATTCAGTCAAATGGTCCTACAGGGCGGGGTTTATTGAAAAACCCATAATTAGTCAGATTTACACTATTACAGCTATGAAAAATGAAACAACGTTCTGGTTCGGGATGAAGTAAATTCAAGCAAGATATGCTTTCTTGTAGTGTATGCTGTTCTGACAGATGTTAAAGATGCAAGAATATTTCAAAAGTAAAACAGACAAGTCAATCTGTAGAGTTTATTATTTTCTTCGATTGGGATTTTAAATCATTGAATTTAAGTTATAAATTTCTTGTCCATTTGGCATTACTGTGTTCAGAACTCTGTAGGATTAGCTTGGCATTTTTCATCTAACATTCCTCAATCCTCTCTCACCTACCCACATAAGAGAATATTATCCACTCAGGTTGAGAGATAAATCCTTACACATGTAGTGAGAGATTTTTTTTAATTAACACTGATACTTGGGCATCACCCACCTGTAGGCAGCAACAAGGCTGGGCAGGTAAACTAATTGTAGCTATCTAGCACCCCTAATCAGTGCTGAGTTAGTCATAGACTGGTGTGCGCTAGCACCAGGTTGAAACTGGGGTTGGCACCTTTGAGGAATGACACTGTGGTGTCTTCTCCATAACTTCATGGGAGGAGCCAAACACTAGCCAATCTCTTATTTTGTATCAGACATATCTGAATTTTAGGGAGAAAGGTGAGACAGAATTAGTGGGTGCAAATGGGGTTATTTTGGAAGAATTGAGTCGTGTTATCAACTGGATAGTACTTATCTTTTCAACACACAGGAAAGTGTGTTAAACTGGTACCTTCCGCTCTGCTCATATGTGTTACCAAGATCTGGTTGGCAGATCTAGAATGCTACCTCACCGTATGTCTACAACACCCAGGAATTGCAGATCTCATAAATAATTATTATTACGAGGGCAATTCGGAAATAAACCTCTGTTTGGTTATCAATGACAGACACTGGCAGATACAGAACTTTTATTATACACATTAGAAAACTACAACATTACATTACTTTGCGACATAATCACCATTCAAATTGAGGCACTTGTCATAACGTCTTACAAGATTTGAAACTCCTTAGTAGTAGTCGCTCGGCACCAAATCTGGGCTATAGGGCTATGGGGGAGGGGTGTTTGATAAAAAACACCCCAACGGAACTGCTTCAAAAGTTCTTGGGTGCATCTAGCGGTGTGCGGGCGA
The DNA here is from genome assembly GCA_023970755.1 of Azemiops feae. Taxonomy (NCBI): domain Eukaryota; kingdom Metazoa; phylum Chordata; class Lepidosauria; order Squamata; family Viperidae; genus Azemiops; species Azemiops feae. Next base: position 720,147 of record JALGBA010004203.1, on the reverse strand, counting down.
GCATTATTGTGAACCAACACCATTACCGGAAGTGGTGCCATAGAAAATCCCGCCAAATGTGAAGATGCCAAAGGAGTACTGCTAGTGAAGTTCATGGAGCGCGGTTTGACCATCAATTTAGATGTCTACTGTGAAACGTTATGAAAACTCAGACAAGCCATCCATAACAAGCGTCAGGGCATGCTGACTTCCGGTGTGGTGTTGGTTCACGATAATGCTTGCCCGTACACCGCTAGATGTACCCAAGAACTTTTGAAGCAGTTCTGTTGGGATGTTTTTGATCACACACCCCCATAGCCCAGATTTGGCGCCGAGCGACTACTAGTAAAGTATTTCAAACCTTGTAAGATGTTATGACAAGTGCCTCAATTTGAATGGCGATTATGTCAAAAAGTAATGTAATGTTGTAGTTTTCTAATGGGTATAATAAAAGTTCTGTATCTGCGAGTGTCTGTCATTGATAACCAAATGGAGGTTTATTTCCAAATTGCCCTCGTATTTTAAAGCAGGAGGGGGAATCTTGAATCGGTGAGTCAGATACACCCCATGTTTAATGCCATCCAGCTCAGGCAAGTTCATGGTGCTTGTTTTCTAAAAGACAATGCCCCCCCCAAAAAAGAGGTAGAACACTGAAAGTGCTCCAATTCCAAGTGCTCCAATTCCAAGTCGTTGATGTACGACAACAATTGGCCCCAGAGTTTCTGTTATTAAACAAGAGTCACACTGGATTTTACAGCCTTTTTTTGCCACAGTTGTTAAGCAAATCACTGCAGTTGTTAAACGAGCCTTGCAGTTGTTATGTGAGTGCAGCTTCCCCCCCTTGACTTTGCTTGTCAGAAACCAGCTGGGAAAGTTGCAAATGGCGATCACATGAGCCCGGGATGCTGAAACCATCCTAAATACATCCCAGTTGTCAAGCGCCCAAATTTTGATCACACAGCTGTGAAGGTCATAAGTGGGAGAACCAGTCATAAGTTACTTCTTCATTGCCATTGTTGAAAGATCACTAAACAAGGATTGCCTGTATTGTTTAGTTCCGGGGTCTTCAAACTTGGCCCTTTTATGACTTGTGGACTTCAACTCCCAGAATTCCTCAGCCAGGCATGCTGGCTGAGGAATTCTGGAAGTTGAAGTCCACAAGTCATAAAAGGGCCAAGTTTGAAGACCTCTGGTTTAGTTGCTGTATCCAAGCAGCACCCCATATCTTTCCTGTTCCCTGAGAGAACGAGCAGGTGAGTTTCTTTAGCTTCCTCACATTCCAGGGTTAATTGTAGGTTGGCTTCACACACAGCACTAAGCCAAAAGATGACTTTTTCGGTTTAGTATGTTGTGTGAACTCTGTCATAGTGACTAAACCATGGATAAGACAACTACTATTTATGCAGTTATAGGTATATTAAGGCCTCCAGCACTACATGAAACTACCAGATCTGATCGCAACTTCCAAAGATCTGATTACAACAACAACAGCAAAAAGTTGTTTTACAGTGACTGGCTTTTTGGGGTGGGAAATTCACAGGACAAGTATTGTAAACCCTAACATTTAAAATTAAACTTAAAAAGTCTCTCTCGAATTGAGCACATCTTCATGGACGTGTGTGCAAACTTTTCTTAACAACAGTTCAAAAATGGTATTGCCTTATTTAGAGATATTTTTTTTAGTGATTTCCCCATCTAAATATTAACTTGGTCTGATCCTACTTAGATTTTTTTTCCCATGGAGCAAAGTGGATTTCCCATTCCTTGTCGATATGTAAATCCACTCTAATGGGTACTCAGTGAATCATTGTTTAAGCATATAGCAATAAAGGTAATCTTCAACTTACAAATATTCATATAATAATAATAATAATAATAGTAATAGTAGTAGTAGTAGTAGTAGTAGTAGTAGTAGTAGTAGTAATAATAATAATAATAATAATAATAATAATAATAATAATAATAATAATAATAATAATAATAATAATAATAATAATAATAATAATAATAATAATAATAATAATAATAATAATACCATCAAACATCCACATCTGCCTACCCCAGGTCCTTGGTAAGGACTCGATAGGTAGACAAAAATGCCAAATCCATCCTGAACATCTGGCTGACTGTGCGATGATCAACAACAACAACAACAACAATAACAATAACAATAACAATAATAATAATAATAATAATGTTGGAAGGCACCTTGGAAGTCATCTAGTCCAACCCCCTGCTCAGGCAGGAAACCCTATACCATTTCAGACAAATGGCTGTCCAGTCTCTTCTTAAAAACTTCCAGTGTTGAAGCATTCACAGCTTCTGGAGGCCGGTTGTTCCACTGATTAATTGTTCTAACTGTCAGGAAATTTCTTCTTAGTTCTAGGTTGCTTCTCTCTGGTTAGTTTCCATCCGTTGCTTCTTGTCCTGCCTTCAGGTGCTTTGGAGAATAGCTTGGCTCCCTTTTCTTTGTGGCAGCCCCTGAGATATTGGAACACTGCTATCATGTTACCCCTCGTCCTTCTCTTCATTAAACTAGACATACCCAATTCCAGCAACCGTTCCTTATATGTTTTAGCCTCCAGTCCCCTAATCATCTTTGTTGCTCTTCTCTGTACTCTTTCTAGAGTCTCAACATCTTTTTTACATCGTGGTGAATACTGGATGCAGTATTCCAAGTGTGGCCTTACCCAGTGGTGGGATTCAAATATGTGAACAACCGGTTCTCTATGTGGATGCCACTTCCGGAAGTCTATTCTGTTCCTGGGCAACAAAAAATTAGCTACCGGTTCTGCCGAACTTGTGCGAACTGGCTGAATCCCACCACTGGCCTTACCAAGGCATTGTAAAGTGGTATTAACACTTCATGTGAACTTGATTCTATCCCTCTGTTAATGCAGCCTAGCACTATGTTGGCTTTTTTGGCAGCTGCAGCACACTGCTGGCTCATATTTAAGTGATTGTCCACTAGGACTCCAAGATCCCTCTCACAGTTATTACTACCTGTGCATTTGGTTTTTCTTGCCTAAATGTAGAACCTTACTTTTTTCACCATTGAATTTCATAGTGACCATTTGAAGTTACAGTGACACTGGAAAAAGTGACTTACACCTGGTCCTTGCACTTCTGACTGTCACAGCATCCCCACAGACACAGGATCAAAATTTGAATGCTTGGCAACCTCTTCTCTTGACCCTCACCTAACAATGAGACTTGATTGATTTGATTATGTGCCATCGAGTTGGTATCAATCTTAGTGACTACATAGGAGAATCTATGCTCAACTTGATCCTTCAGGTTTTCCAACAAATAACACCTACCTTACAAGTAACTAATATAATTACATAATAAATTGGTTAATAGTTGTGCATCTTTGTTTTCTTCCTGTAACTCAGTGGCCATTAAGAGGGAAAATCATTTTCTACTTCTGTTTTAGTATAACGGTAAGTAGTTTTCAAATACTGCCGGTTGGATCTAATGTTTTTGATTAGGTCCCACATATGAACCAGATATGGCAGGCAGTTCTATCGTGCAAATGAGGACAAGCACATCCTTAGCCTTGCGATAATCATCGTAAAAACCAAGCTCTCTGGTATTCCTCAAAGGGGGTAGAAATTTCTGGATTTCTAATATTATTATTATTAAGGATCATTGCACAGTCAGCCAGATGTTTAGACTGGATTTGGCATTTTGTCTACCTATCGAGTCCTTACCAAGGACCTGGGATAGGCAGATGTGGATGTTTGATGTTATTACAGATATCCTCGCAGGATGGAAGCAGTTCCGCCTTTTGCAATTGACTAATGGCGAATTTGTCAATGCCAAGTGGTGCTCCAGTTGTTTTGGGATTGCACCCAAGGCGCCTATTACTATTGGTACTACCCTTGCTTGCTTTTGCCACAGTCTTTCTATTTCTATTTGTAGGTCTTTGTATTTTGTTATCTTCTCCAGTTCTTTCTCATCTATTCTGCTGTCTCCAGGCACTGCCATGTCCACTATCCAGACTTTTTTGTCTTTCTTATCGACAATTGTTAAATCCGGGGTGTTATGTTGCAGGTGCTTGTCTGTTTGAATTCTGAAGTCCCAGAGCAGTTTAACTTTATCATTTTCTATGACTTTCTCTATTTTATGATCCCACCAGTTCTTGCTTACAGGCAAATGATATTTCTTGCAGATATTATTATTATTATTATTATTATTATTATTATTATTATTATTATTATTATTATTATTATTATTATTATTATTATTATTATTATTATTATTATTATTATTATTATTATTATTATTATTATTATTATTATTATTATTATTATTATTATTATATAGAGAAATGATTGGGTTTGGTTCTTTTTCATTTTAAGGCAGATATTTCTGCATGTATTAGTTTCATGCTCACGACAACATGAAAATTCTGCATAACATTTGCAAATTGCACTGAGATCTCTGGCTAATCCTGATATTCTAGCTTCTATCCACCAGAAACACTTTATTTGTCAACTAGTCTTTGGGTATCCTATGTATTTGTTTCATTCTAGACAGTTTCTTTGTTTTTATTTAGGTTAAAGAACAAAATATATTTAACCATTTCCCCCCCAAGTTGATGCTACAATGGATTTCTGTTAATTGTTACTACTCACAGAGCTTTTTTTTCTAATTGGTCTAAAAAGTGCACAATTTTCACCAGATTCCCCCCCCCCAAAAAAAACCCCACTAATATTTCTCTTTTTATTCCCAATCTCCAGTAGAGTACTTTATTGTTGATATCCAAGAGGCTCCAGGCCTGTCCTAAATGGGATAATGAGGCTTTTCAACAACCTTATAATAGCAACACAATGTAAAGATCACATTTATTTACATGCTATTAAAAGTTGCAACACCTCTTTTTAGTCAAGATCAACTCTTGTTTATTTTGCAATCCCGCTACTGCAGTGTTTCTCATCCTTGGCAATTTTAAACTGTATGGACTTCAATTCCCAGAATTCCTCAGCCTCCATGGTTCACACAACTTACAGCTGCCAAGATTGAGAAACACTGTAGTAATGTAATGTTCTTGTCAATAATACAGAAGAGGCCGGCCATGCTTCCAAAGCATTCTTTTCAACTTCTTCATCTAAATTACAGCCATAGGATGTTCTGGAGAAGTCCCATCCAAGTATTGAGCAGGTCCAACCCTGCTTAACTTTTTGAGTTCAGCTAGGACGGTGTTCTCATGCCATTAAAACCAATAATGCTGAAAAAAAATCACCAAATGATCTTGGAATACTTGGGTTTCCTCCCAGTGAGTATTTTGAACTGCTGAATGGGTCCCAAGAATATATGCTGTTCTTCTTGGCTATCTTTATCTATGGCTTCTGCAATTTCATATCTCTGTTAAAAGTGGGAGAAATCTACATTAAGCCTAATGAAACCTCTTATCTATCAGCAAAAGAGATGGAGGAGAAAACTGAAAGAGGACAAATGTGTATTTGTGTAAATTTGGACTTGCAAATTGATCTGTACAATAATTTAAGCAAAAATATAATCCATCTCAGTTGAATTTGGAAGAGAATAAACAGATGTTTCTGTGTATTTTTCTGCTTGGCTACCCAGCTGCTTATTATGGATGGGTAATTTCAAGGCCATTGTTTTATCTTGAAACTGGACACATGCTGGAGGGATTTTCAACTAAGAGGGTACTCTCAGTTGGGGTATATTAGCACCCTAATCTAGCAACTTGTTTTCTGAACAATTGCAAGCCTAAAATTCAACACAATCCTTTCCTGTTCTTTTAAAGAACCCAAGAATTCTGTTTCTCACAATTTTTATTCCTCTTACAGGCTTCAGGAATGTAAAGAACTTATTTATATTTTTAAAAAACCCAATTCTATAGTTGAACTCTTTCTCTTCTAAACTGTTTAATTCCATTTCTTTCCCAGTATTTGAGATATCCCAAATTCTTAAATCTTTATTAAGACAGGGTGTGCTTTTACCATCAACTACTGGCTATTCAGTATATACTTTTTATTTTTACCTGGAGTCTCTGCCTTTTTATTTCTCCTACCTCCTTTCAGGACACTTTCTTGCATATGATGGACAGTCCCTTTTTTTCCTGTCTCACATCTGAAATGTCCATTCTTGTTTGTTAAAAAGCCTGCCTAGCAAGAAGTTCAACAGGCGATGAAAATACGGCCTGTCATGTAGCCATTAAAAGAGGCATGGCAGAACTTCTGCTTCTCCAGATATCACTAAGGTATATCTCAACATGCTGGTTAAAGCTGTTGGGAGTTAGAGTCCAACCACATATGGACAGCCACAGATTCCCATGTTAAGCTATCAGCACCCTTCAAGAGAGAGAAGAGTCCTGACCATAATATTATCAGTCTTTTTGACTGACAACTATTGTTTTAATCTAAGTTTCCACAATTTGGTGATCTCCAGATTTATCAAAACTACAAGTTCCAGAATTTCCAGCCAGGATCCCCCTCTCTAGCCCAGCACAAAGAAAAGGAAAAAGTAGAACTAGCACCAGAAGACAAGACAAGGAACAACGGATGGAAACTAATCAAGGAGAGAAGCAACCCAGAACTAAGGAGAAACTTCCTAACAGTGAGGACAATTAGCCAGTGGAACAGCTTGCCTTCAGGAGTTGTGGGTGCTTCATTACTCGAGGTTTTTAAGATGATACTGGACAGCCACTTGTCTGAAATGATATAGGGACTCCTGCTTGAGCTGGGGGCTGGACTAGAAGTCCTCCAAGGTCCCTTCCAGCTCTATTCTGATTGAGATTAATTAATTAATTGGGAAGATCAGTACATTAACTTCATAGAGACCTCCTTTCCAATCACTAGGCCACTTTGTTTTTCAAATTACCTCTAGTTATCCCAGATCCCATATTCTGTGTTCACAGTTGGTGGCTTGCACACACTTCTTTCTTGAAATGCTAGCTGTGTGCCCCTATAGCTTGATTGTTCAAATTCTCTGCAACCATATTCTTCTTTCTCAATCAAGGATCCCCACTCCCTCAAGCCACAAGCTTCTAAATCCCCCCCAAACTGATAACCTCCATGAGGATGAGGACTACTGCTCACCGAATTCACAGCCACGCTAGCTAGGAAGCTGGGAACTACTGTACTGGTACAGCCTAGCTGGAGCATCTGAAACTAAAGCAGGCTATCCTATCTTCTATGAGGATCTAGAATTCCTAGGTACTCCTCTGCAGCTCAGAGTTCAATAACCATCTTGCATTATCTCACCGGATTTGCCCTTCAATCCCGATTGCCAGCAGCACTATGATCCAGATTCTGCCTCCCATCTTTCGTCGGTTCAGTCCTTCTGCAGTTTCCAGCAGGAATTCCTTCCGTGTGTCCTGACTGCACCCGGATTATTTTTCTTGGGGATGGAGAAGTATATTTGCACTGGCTGGGGAGTAGTGTTATTGCCTCGCCCATAAGGCCCAGGAATGTGGGTTGTAGATCCTGACTGGTTAGGACTGCTGGGGTTTACCGCCTCTATTCTATGTAATTATTGGGGTTCATATTTCAGCTGGCTAAGAGCACCTGAGCAAAAATTGCTTTGCCACTCTTGATTAATGAGCAGTGAACTTTGATAGCCTTGAATCTCATTGGTCGTGAGGTGAGCTCAGTCAGTTGGTCTCCTTAATGTTTGGCTAGCACTTGTGGGGGTTCCATGTTTGTGGTGTGCAAAACCTTAGGATTCGGAAACAAAATGATTTTCCTTGAAGACCTTAAACAGGTAGAGCCACTGTGGGTGTGGTAATATCTCTCTTGCCATCAAGATAGAGAGATTAATTTGTCAGCAGAAAGTATTTTATGAGTCGGAGAAGACTGTTTTATTTATTTTTTTAAAAAAAAACCAACAAAATCAGGTAACTACACTTACATAAATCCAAGATACATAAAGAAGAAAAAGAAAAAATATAAAAATACCAAGGAAATCTACTGCAGTAGGAATAAAGAGACAGGTACTAGACATACAAAAATTCTCTCTCTCACTCACCAGACTATAATCTAGCCATTGAGATAAACCATAAAATCCATCCAAGTTTGATAAAATTGTGGTTCTTAGCTCTGATGTCTCCTTAATTTAACTTTGTAAATTTTTTATATTGTAGCAATCGAAGAGGCCTTACTAATCCACCCCCTTTTTTCTGTTGTCCCAGATGTCGCAAACCTTTCGTTCAGGTGAGAACAAAAAAACTACACTTCATTAAAATGAAATTACTGCAACGATCCCCAGTGTGTTTATTATTTTATCTCAATCTCACTCTAAAATATTTATGGCCACTAAGGAAGGGCTTGAGGAAACACTCAGGGCTTTTGGAGACAACTAATTGTGAACTGCTTGCCTGTGAGACCAGCATTGAGATCGCTGCAGTTGCTAATTATGTTAGGCAGAGTGAAACAGCTAACCAAAAAGGACTCAAGAATGACTCACTTTTTCATTTTGCAAGTCTTTCTTGAACTTAAGTTCATGCCCCATTCTCTTCTGTATAGATAGTCCTCGACTTACAACTCTAATTGAGTTGGGAATTATAGTCATAAATTGTGCTTTTTGTTAAAGTGGTCACCATGTGCCTGATTTTATGACCTTTTTTTGCGATGGCCATTAAGTGAACCCATTTTCCTTAATGGGTATTTTTGCCAGAAACTGGAAGCAAAAATAAATAAATATATATGACAAAGCACAGTCATGTGACTGTGGGATATTGCAATCATCTATAAATGCAGGCTGGTTGCCGAGCAGCCAAAAATATGATCATGTGACTGTGGCCCCCTGCAGGGAGCGGGCCGCCATAGAAACTTCAAATCTGGGTTGTAAGTAGTTCTGGGGAGGTCAGTTGTAACTTCAATCACTAGGTGACCGTTTGTAAGCCGAGGACTGCCTGTAGTATTAACTTTCTTAAATCCTGGTCTTCTGATCCCAGAGAACTAATTTACGCCTAAATGTCTTGGGAACATTTTCATACTGTCATGTTTCTGCTCTCAAGTCCCTCAAAAGTGGTTTGGAGTCAATCTGTTGCTGGTGATTTCAAAACACCCACATCGGTTTCCAACTAATCAAGAAGGGAATGCAAAGAACATATTAGTCAATAGTTCTCCCCTATAGTTTATGTTATGTACATCTGTAATTGCAAAAAAATAAATAAATAAAATAAAATTGAAAGGTTTCTATAAGGGAGAGCTAAGAGACATCCAGGCACCATCCTTCTATCACTTTGAAAATCTGTGAATTAATAGTGTCCCAATGTGATTTATAATGTCTTGATAGGACCATACTTGGAATATTGCATCCAGTTTTGGTCATAAGGCTGCTTATTACCAAGCGTCTATGTTACTTTGGCTCAAAGAATGGATTATGCTGAGAAATAAACGACTTCTTTATTTGGAGGGACATGACTTACAATTGGGCTGGCATGCGTTCTTATGGTATGAGAAAAACAAAGTACATAAATATTTTCAAAGACATGCCATAAGGAATGTGTTGTTCTCAGAGTGGGAGAAAATTAAACATAAAATATATATGAAAATACCAGAGTGGCTTTCAACGATGGAAGCATTTGCTTATCCAAATTTAATTAACTATGACAAACTTGTTACTTATAAAGACATTTTAGATAAGGATGGAAAACTTAAAGACAGACTAACTCTCTATCAACAAGGCATTGACTTAACATGGTGGTCCTATCTGCAAATTCAAACAAGATATGAAAAAGATGTAAAAGTAATGGACTTTTATAAAGAACAGACAGTATTTGACAAAACACTTTTGAAAACAGATGAAAATTTGATCAAGAAACTTTATAAATTTCTATTAAATTTGAAGATGGAAGAAGAACAAGTAAAAGAAACAATGATAGTGTGGGCAAAAAACTTTGGATACTCCATAGACTTAGAAGACTGGGAAAAGCTTTGGGAGAGAAATATTAAACTTACTAAAGCAGCTTCATATAAAGAGAATTTATATAAAATGTTTTATAGATGGCATATGACACCAGTTAGATTAGCGAAAATGTTTAAAAATGTATCGAATATTTGTTGGAAATGTAAAGAAAAACCAGGTACTTATTATCATATTTGGTGGATGTGTCCTAAAGCTAAGAAATTTTGGTTTAAAATTCATAAATGGTTAGAAAAGATGACTAAAACACAAATAGAATATAAACCAGAATTATTTTTGCTAGGAATATTAGGATCTAACTATGGTAAAGAGAATGAATATTTAATATTACATGTATTGACAGCAGTGAGAATTGTATTTGCTCAATTTTGGAAAAATGAAAATTTACCACACGATCAGATTATAATTATGAAAATTTTAGAATGTGCAGAAATGGACAGATTGACATTGGAGATTAAGGAGAAAGAGGATTCAGTGTATTTTAGGAAATGGGAAAATTTTTTATCAATGGTTAGCATTACGTTAGAGCTAAATTATACTTAATTAGTAAGCTTTTATTTTATGACTATTTTTAGTATTAATGACTATAATTGTTTAGTATTGTATTAATTACTGTTATTCAATACGTGTACCCGGACAAGAGTCTGCTTGTGTAAGCGTTGGATTTTTTATGTGGGGGTAACCCCACTACTGTACCTATCCCTACCCCTATTCCCATCCCTATCCCAACTCCACTCCCTAACCCCATCCTCTACCCATATTATCCCTACCCTTCCCATACCCATAAAAAAATTAAAAAAATATATTAAAAAAAAAAGAAACTTCAAATCTGGGTTGTAAGTAGTTCTGGGGAGGCCAGTTGTAACTTCAATCACTAGGTGACCGTTTGTAAGCCGAGGACTGCCTGTAATATTAACTTTCTTAAATCCTGGTCTTCTGATCCCAGAGAACTAATTTACGCCTAAATGTCTTGGGAACATTTTCATACTGTCATGTTTCTGCTCTCAAGTCCCTCAAAAGTGGTTTGGAGTCAATCTGTTGCTGGTGATTTCAAAACACCCACATCGGTTTCCAACTAATCAAGAAGGGAATGCGAAGAACATATTAGTCAATAGTTCTCCCCTATAGTTTATGTTATGTACATCTGTAATTGCAAAAAAATAAATAAATAAAATAAAATTGAAAGGTTTCTATAAGGGAGAGCTAAGAGACATCCAGGCACCATCCTTCTATCGCTTTGAAAATCTGTGAATTAATAGTGTCCCAATGTGATTTATAATGTCTTGGTAGGACCATACTTGGAATATTGCATCCAGTTTTGGTCACCACGATATAAAAAAGATGCTGAGACTCTAGAAAGAGTGCAGAGAAGAGCAATAAAATTAGGAGACTGGAGGCTGCAATATATGAAGAACAGTTGCAGCATTTGGGCATGTCTAGTCTAATGAAAACAAGGACTAGGGGTGACATGATAGTACTGTTCCAATATTTGAGGGGCTGCCACAAAGATGAGAGGGGTCAGTCTATTCTCCAAAGCACCTGAAGGCAAGACAAGAAGCAATGGATGGAAACTAATCAAGGGGAGAACCAACTTAGAACTAAGGAGAAATTTATTTACAGTTAGAACAATTAATCATTGGAATGGCTGATGGGTTTTTAAGAAGAGATTGGACAGGTCTAGAGTCTCCTCTTGAGCTTCCAACTCTGTTATTCTGTTATTATTCCGATCCTATAACATCTGAACTTCTGTGGGGAAGGAAGGGAAGTTCATTTGAACGTATATCTAGGAGTGGATTGAGTTGAGAGCTCCTGCCAACCAGACCTGTGGCTCTGCATAGCATAGCATGGCATGGCACGGCACCACCCAGCACAGCACAGAAATAGCGTAGCATAGCATAGCAGCACTCATCACAAAAGAAAGAAAAATCGCCATCTCGGTTTTTCAAATGAATCATAGCTGAGCTGGAACAAACTCAGCTCAGCTGCTGAACACAGAAGATGGCATTGCTCAGGTCAGGTGCTGTTGCTGAAGGCGCAGGGCAAGGCCTTGTGTGCCAATGGCCCAATTCATCCTAGGAAGTTATGTTAGTGCAGCTCACAGAAAATCATAAGGTGTGATGATACCTTGAAAAAAGGGTAAATAAAATGCTGGAACAAGTCCCAGGTAGACCAACTGGATTTCATCAGGCCCACCCACATATTTTTAAGATTACATTTGTGGTCATAAGGAGTAGAAGCTTGGAAACAAAAAGAAAACTAAAACTGGCCACCACGCTTATTTATTTTTTATTTTCCAAACTCCACAGATCTAAAAGATCAAATCTTTTTTTTAAAATCCCCCCACAGATGTTCACATATTCATCTTAGTTGTCTTAGCCTTGTTTTCACGCTTCAGTGGATGGAGTATACTTCAAAAGGTGGACAGCAGTTGCCTCCGAATAGTTTTTCTTCCCCAAATATCAGTCATCCAGGGAGGTGTTGAAACAACGGTGTGATTGGATCCTACAAACTTCCTATACTTCACTAACTTGCCATGTGAGGACAATTTTCAAATGTACATTCCTCTCACGTGGGGCAGATCTTTGGATTAAGAAATGACTAAAGAGAATTTGTGGGATTGCGAGACATCTTTCTTGTGCTTCTTGTGAAGTTTGACCAGCCCTTCAGGGCAGGGTGCTTTCAATTTCTGCGGCAAATAAAGGAGAGCTTTAAGGCATCTTGATTTGTTTGTGTGTCAGAGACCCAAGAAGAAAGGATAAATAACTACGTAAGCGCATAAAAATCTGCAGGCACACTGAGTGGTAAATCAGGCCGGATGTATGTGTCCAGTAGACGTATATGAGTGTGTGTTTATGTTACAAGTGGTATGTAGAGCAATCTGGTGGCTATATCTTTACCCAGCTTTGTTTCCGAGTCTTTATTATTCAGGTCTATTTTACCAATTTGTGCCACCCTCAAAATGACGAAAGGCTTCCTTTCTGTGAATACAATATGTAAATGGAGCTTCAGAGGGCTTGCTTTGCAATTCATTTATTCTATAACTAAAGGGAGGGACAAAAAGCTATGCTGAATGCAGAAGCCAGAACCACCCATGTGAGGTTTCACATGGACCCACCCACCAACCCACTGCAGCTTCTGAGATTTCACTAGCATTTCCCACACAGTTTTCGGGGTGAACTTCGCACCTGCATAGGCTAGGAACTTGCAACTGGATCTCTGAAGAAACTGAATTTTGCATCATTCTGTCTGGGATAATGTGATCTCAGAAATGCAAACTATACATAGATGTAATTTTACTGACTGGGTAAGTCCCTCCCCCCCCCATTTTTTGCCCATTCTATCTAACCCTGTATGGGTTCCATGTAGTTGGCAGGGTAGAGGCCCACACGTCCACTGTCAGTCACTCCTTTGCACCAGCCTTGTTCATCCTCATCTTCCAATTTGGTGAGAAGCTCTCCTGGAAAGAAACGGCAGAGGAGAATCTCATAAATTATTGCAGATAACGAAATAGTTTGAGCCAATGAACTGATCTGCTATCAACCTCCATAAATCAGGTAGTCCTCGACTTACCACAGCTCATTTAGTGACCGTTTGAGGTTGCAACGGCACTGAAAAAAAGTGACTCATCACCGTTTTTCACACTTATGACCATTGCAGCATCCCCATGGTCACGTGATCAAAATTCAGACGCTTGGCAACTGGCTCATATTTATGACCGGTTGCAGTGTCCCGGGGTCATGTGATCCCCTTTTGCAACCTTCTGACAAGCAAAGTCAATGGGGAAGCCAGATTCGCTTAACAACTGTGTTACTAACTTAACAACTGCGGTGTGTCAACCTTGCAATAGACCTGGCCAAAGCCATTTTGCTCATTTTGGTTGCCACAAGATAAACATGTTCTTAGAGGAAAACTCAAGCCTCGGAGTTCTGTTTTAATTGGTCTCATCTATCAAAACCATGTCATAGTGATTCACGTAGCAACTATGGCAAGAAAGGTCCTAAAATGGGACAAAGTTCACTTAACAAATGTCTCATTTAGCAACAGAAATTTTGGACTGAATTGTGGTCATTAAGTCGAGGATTACCTGTATTAGAAAATGGTTTGGTATATATTCTGAAATAACAGGATTTCTAGGTTGCTTTCCAGAAACATTTTTTTCAACATGGTATCCAAATACAGTGAAAAACGTTTAAATATTTATTAATGTTATTGTAAGGAACTAATTAACCAAAGATCTGTATAAAATAGATACATAAAACAGTACTACTATTGTTAATTCCAGCCTTGTTCTGCTATTGTTACATTTAGAATAGGCGGATTTTTAATATGATTCTGGATTGATTACTATTTGTTGAAAACACACTTGTTCTTCTTGGCTATATTCCCAGAGATTAATTTAGAATCTATTAAGGCAAAAGGGTGGATTGTGCAAGCATGAAGACTTACCCAAAGAATTAACATACATTACTGGAAGAAAAACTGTAGATCTGATTTAGAGCAATGAATTTTTTGTTTTGTTACGTTTTTTTTTAACAAAAGAGAAAAATAAAAAGGTTTCGTATGGTAACATTTTTGTTATTGTTTTGTTTATTACATCCTTTTTCAGACCCATCTTCCTCTCTGCATCTTTTTTTAATGTGAATTTTAAGTAAAAGAAAAAAAGAAAAACATACAATTTCAAAACCAGCCGCCTTAAGTTCCAACATATCAAAAATAAGAAGTTATAATACACTACCTATTTTTGCTAGCTAAAAGCAGACTGAAATCAATCAGATTTTACAATTGTCTTTCCCTTTCCTGGAACGCTTCAGATATGGTGGATTGCAACTTCCTTAATTCCCAATTCAGGTTAGCTATTGCTCAAGGGAGCCAGCATGCCCACCAATCCAATTATGCCTAGGAGTAGGCAACTGTAGCTAAACTCGTTGTTCTTGTGGTGTTACAATACTTTCACAATAGCATTGTGATTGCTGGCTAGCCATGCCTTTCTTCAGAAGATTGCTTGTTAATGGCCCAGAGTCTTGATGTTTCCTCAAGGAAAGCTAATGTTTGGGGAAGATCTCTCGGGGAATCAGCCCCCACAGCTTTGAGAAAATGAGCCACATGTGCCTTGCTGAGCCTGAATGAGTAAGAGGATGAAATGATGTGCGCGCCTGAGTCTATGTTCTGGAACAAGAGACAGCGATGCCGGTTAGTTGAGGCTTGAAGTACCTTGGAGATCTGGAATACAGTAACAACTCCGACGCTGGAAGTAGTAGGCATGATATTTGCCTTCTATAGTCTGGTTTGTAAGGCATCTGCCTCGTTCATGAACATTATTGGTAGTCCTCGACTTATGACCACAACTGAATCCAACATTTCTGTCGCTAAGCAAGACATCTGTTAAGTGAGTTTTGCCCCATTTTACGACCTTTCTTGCCACATTTGTCAAGCGAATCACTGCAGTTGTTAAGTAAGTAAGTAAGTAAGTAACACGGTTGTTAAGTGAAGCTGGCTTCCCCATTGACTTTGCTTGCCAGAAGGTTGCAAAAGATGATTACATGACTCAGGGACACTGCAACCGTCATAAATATGAGCCAGTTGCCAAGTGTTAGGAATTTTGATCACGTGACCATGGGGATGCTGCGACAGTTGTGTGAAGAACAGTCGGAAGTCACTTTTCTCAGTGCCGTTGTGACTTCGAACGTCACTAAATGAACTGTTGTAAGTCGAGGACTAGCTGTATCAGTGTTCCCCTCTGCCCACAAAAAGGAGGAGAAGACCCTTCCTTGGTCAGGGTCTCCTGGCCAAAGAAACTCAGCTACTCTGCTGATCAGCCACAGTTGGACGAAAGGCAAACAGATTCCCCATTAGAATCTGCATAAATAAATATTCAATAGGGTTGTGAGAGGAAAGAAGGAGGAACACTTTAATCTTACCTGCCTTATGCAAATCCAAATTAAAATCTCCCTACTGCCAACTGTAGTGAAGATAAGGCACTTTTCAGTACTGCAAGGGTGGGGATGGATAAAGTTTAAGTCTAGCAGCCTGTCTCCCAAGAATCCTAATGATGAGTTGGCTGCCCTCTTCTCCTGCCCGCCCCCCCTCAGCCTTAGCAGTAGGTCTCCAGGCTGAGTGTAATTGTAGAGAAGGAGGGAGTCAAGTCTTTACCCTGTGGGAAGTCAGCCCCCCCCCCCCCAGAGAAGGAAATATTAAAAGGGCAGAAAAAAACATATTTCCTCAGGATCTTGAAGAGGCAGGAAAGCATGCCCAGTTTTCTTAATAGCCCCAAGTCTGCCTCCCCCAAGCAGAAACCAGCTCTATAGAAAGGCAGATGCAGACCATTCAGGAAAGTTGGAGCTAGAAGATTAAGAAGACAAAGACCTAAAATCTGCATACCTCACCCAAACCCATTAGCCCAGCCCCAGGGAAGCAGGATATGACCTTTGGGACATAATAGAATTAAACCACAGATACCAAGGCCCAGAAAAGCACACTCGAGACTCAGTTCAAAGGTCATGCCACAGGAACAGGAAACAACTCAAAACAAAAGGCTTCAGAGGGTATAAAAACCCACTCCCTACATGTGTTCCCTCTCTTTTCTGCCAGAGCCATCTTTCTGTCTGGCTCTCCTCTCCAATAAACTACAACCTTTTTGCCAAAGCAGTTGCCATGTTTATTCCCAGCTTGGATGAACCACGATGAAGACTTTTCTTCCAACAACCCACCCAGTGGACAATGAATGAGCGCCTTAGGGTTGGAGGCTAGTGAAAAAGAGACAGCTCCCCTTTTCTCCTGCCACCTGTATTTATGTATTTGTTTGTTTATCATTTTATTTGATTTTATTTGATTTGTACGCTGCCCATCTCGTCTAGATGGTATGGAGGAATGACTTTGGAAGGGAGAATCTCACAGGGGACAATTGCCATGTAAAAGACATTTCAGCCACAGAAGGGGAAATGGTGTGGGAGATGTTTCAGAAGGGACCCTCCCTAGTTTTTTTGGAAATTAAAGAAGGGGAGAATACTTTCACCTCGCAAGATTCTTTTAATGTAAGCCAGCCACGCTGAGGGGAAAGGGAGAGGTTTCCAAGCTGAGCCATGCTGGCTCAGGAATTCTGGGAGTTGAAGTCCACGAGTCATAAAAGAGCCAAGGTTGCCTACCCCTGGTCTAGTCCTCTGTCAAAACTCACCGGTTACCCAGCCTCAACCCATTCAAGTACAGGGATTGATGGATGTTTTCTCACTGGCTGGTATGTTTAATGGGACGGAAGGAAACCAAAGTCAGTAGAACCCTCCATGTCCTTTCCTTAGTTCACTGTAAACGAGGATACCATTTAATGGCACTCTTCTATGGCAGAATAAAGGTCAACAGTGGGATAACAAGTGTTATGCTACGTATCGTTTTCTGTCATTTGAAGAGCTGGTAGATAGCACTGTATCTAAGCTGCATGGAGGAGTCTTGGGGAGAGGCAGGACTATTCTCAGTTAATCCTGACCACTTTGGTATAGGAAAAAATAATACGAGATGAATAAGCCTGTACCTATCACCTTTGTAACTGGAAATGCCACTATCTCCTGGCCCTTGTAAAGTGGCAAGCAGCCGGAGCCGATTCATGAATAACAAAAGCCAGTAACTTTACTATCTACCACTGTATTATAAGAATCTCACCAGAAAGCTTGCCTTCCCCTGGGAACGACTAGAGAAGGCTTCATGGATCTGGTGTGTGTGTGTGTGTGTGTGTGTGTGTGTTTGTGTGTGAAGCTTAGACTCCAAGCTAGGTCCTTGCTTGACTCCTTCTTCCAGCCTGGCTGACAGTTTCCCAACAGTCCTAAAACAATTGATTGCTTAAGCCCATGCTTAGAATTTCTTATAGAAAAACGAAGAGAATGAAAGAATATAGATGACAAGAGAAGGGAAACCAGAGTCCATTTCAGGAGGTTGGAACAGATTCATATCCATTTTAATACCAGCCAGTCTCTGCAGAGATGAGGCTCCCTTTGGAAGATTGACGTTGTGTGGAAGGATTATGAAGATAACACTCACCTGCCTTGAAACTTAGTTCATCTGCCTCCTGACCAATGTAATCGTACACGGCACGAACCCGCTGGCCTGGTATTGGTGCAGGTGCTGGCTTCGGTGCTGGCTTCGGACTGTAGAAAGGAAGGAAAATGTGACTATAAATGACCTTGTTCAACCTTTGCTTATTACACCTACCCTAATCTTTCTGCTTATCCAACAAGAGGCAAAGGCAATGTACATGGTAAGCCACAAATATTAGGTGTTATTATATTATAGCTTAATGTGAAGTATGAAGCATTGATCTACAGAAGATCACCAAGTGAATTTCATAGCCAAATAGAGATATACACCTGGATTTCTCTGGAGCCATTGCAAATGTTAGCATCTGGTCATTTCTTTGCTTAATCATGTGGGTGAGAATCATAAATGTAGGAACTAACAAAGGACTGAAGATCTATAAATAGTTAAAGGGATTCTTAATCTTGGATGGCCTGCTAGGTAGCTGAACTCTTTTAAGAACTCCATAAATACAGGGACTGTCTTTCCAAGATGAGATTCCAGGAAGAAAAAGTTAGAGATTCTAGTTAGTCCTTGACTTATGGACCAGAATTTCCACTGCAAAGCACAGTGATTATTAAGTGAATCATGCCCAATTTTACAATCTTTTTGGCCATGGTTGCTAAGTGAACACTGCAGTTGTTAACTGAATCATGTGGTCCTTAAGCGAATTTGGCTTCCCCCATTGACTTTGCTTGTTGGAAGTTGGCTGTGAAGGTCGTGTGGGAAGTCAGCCCCCCCAACCCCCCGGGGAAAGAAATATTTTTGGAAATATTTAAAAGACAGAATATATTTCCCTAAAGGATTTAAAGGCAGAAACCAATCCCCCCAAGTCTCTCTGTCCCAAACAGAAACCAAGTCTGCAGAATTGCAGATCTTGTCAGAAAGACCGGAGTCAGGAAATTGGGATTAGGAAGAAAGATCCCTAGAATCAACAACCCCTCCCACCAAAAATCTAAGAGTCATCAGCCACAGCCCCAGGGAAGCAGGATATGACCTTTGGGACACAATAGGATTAACCCACCACCATCAGAATACCAGAAAGGCACACTCAGACTCAGGTCAAAGTTCATGCCATAGGAACAACTCCAAACAAAAGATTCAAGAAGGTATAAAAACCCACTCCCTACATGTGCTCGCTCTCTTTTCTTCCAGAGCCATCTTTCTGTCTGGTTCTCTTCTTTAATAAACTGCAACCTTCTTTCTAAAGCAGTCGCCATGTTGTTTATTCCCGGCTTGGACTGAACCATGATGAAGACTTTTCCTTCAACAGTCGCAAATGGTGATCACATGACCTCAGGATGTTGCAACCATCATAAATACATGCCAGTTGCCAAATGCACGAATTTTGATTACCTGACCACAAGGATACTATAATGATCATGTGGATGAGAACTTCTTGTAAGTTACTTTTTTCCCCCCCAGTTCCATTGTAACTTTGAACAGTCACTAAACAAATGATTGTAAGTCGAGAACTACTTGTAATTCCTTGGTTTCAAGAAGTCTTGGCTTGGAGGTCTGCAAGAGACATGGATCGCCAGGTTCCTGAGAACAGATTTAATGTCACTGGGCCTAGAAAACCAGGAAGTGGGTAAAATTGTCACAGGCTGCTTAATTAGTCTTGTGAAGGAGATTTCATTTTTTACAAGGATAATTTTATCTACATTCTAGTTCTGTACCTCTGTCTCTTTGTTTGCTTGGATTACTTACGAGTTACTGATTTTGGCAAACAGATCTCAGCTTCACAGAACTGCTTGCAGTACTGTAGCTTAAAAGGTTAAATCATAGCAATTGGACCGTTTATTAAAATTGAGACTTTTGACCTGGATGACTGAATCTTCATTTACAAACTGCCTGCAGTGAAACTATCCTTGCAAATTTTTCCTTTGTTGTCTTCATTAAATTAAAAAAAAAAAATCCTTTTCATGGTTATTCCACTATTGGGTTTCTAATCTCTCATTTTATGCTCCAAAACTGCTTGGGCCTGGTAACCTTGCTAAGAGGGGAAGTGCTTATTTTTGGGGGAAAATGGTTCCTGTCTTAGGATAAATTGAAAACAGGTTTAATTTTGAAGTTAGCATTTTATTCCATCTAGCTTCCTGCTCCTGTACTGGTAGTCCTCGATTTACGATTGGTTGCTTAGCGACTATTCGAAGTTATGACGGCTTCCGTCAAAACCTGCTTATGACCCAGTTCCAAAGTTCTGATGTTCGTATTTCTCCCCATAGTCACATGACTACATTTTGACAGCGTGACAACTCACCCACATTTATGGCCATTTGCAGTGCCCTATGGTCACACAACCATGATTTACAATCTTTTTGCTGGGAACCGGAGTTTACTTCTGGTTTCTGACAAAAACTGCCCCATACCAAACAATGAGTTCACTTAATTTTCACTTAATGACCGCCATAAAAATGTAAAATCAGGTTTGGTCATGACTCACTTTCTGATTGTCACAATTTAATTGCAGGCTCCATTATGGTTGTGACTCAAGGACTACCTGTACTTTTGCAAATGTTGTTGATATAATTAAGCAGAGAGAATATATTTCAGCTCTGTAATTGCTAGGCTGCATTGCCTAGTAGATATTGCTCTCTTAAGGGAAGTAAAGGAGCAAAATCAGTCTTCAAATATTTCTTGACCCTGAAAGCAAACTTAAGTCTCCATTCTTTAGAAAGCGAGATTGTTTTTTTTAAAGTAAATCATAAACATTCAAAATCACTTACTGCAGAAAAATAATCAGCACAAATTTCTAAAATGGCTGTAGAGGAGTGTGGATTTGGTTGTCTCATGGAATAGTTAAGCTCAGCCTGGATATTTGTAAATACAGTAAAGTTTTATAAAATACCACAACCTGAAAGATCCCTTCCAAATAAAACTAAATCCAAACCAGAAGTTCTGTCTTCTTGTCATCATTCATGTTATAATAACTATTGTGTAGTGGGCTTCAGTAGGCAAGGAGCAGACCAGCATAGTTACAGTGTTATTTATTGACTCAAACTAGAACTGGAGAACTGCAGGCAATTGCCTGTAATTTATACTCTGAGCCCACAGGGCCTTAACCAATCACAATACTTGAAAAACCCGCCCAAATATGAATGTTCAAAGTTTCCCTCCAAAACAGTTGGAGTTAATAGTCACGGTCATCTAAAGGTTAGTTTCACTTTAGCAGGGATTAACACAACTTTATATATATTCAATACATAACAATAACAACACAGCATCCGAGAGTAAATCTCTCTTTAATTATCACATTCATCTCCTAGCACATATTATAAAATTTGCTGAATACTTGAAAGGGCATTCAGAAGTTTTCTTAGGATCAAACCACAGATGAATCAAGTCTCGATACTAATGTTTAATTTTTTTTTCCTGAAAAGCATTTTCAGAGGTTCAAAATCTGAATGGAGAAGGAGAAGCTGCAAGAAGTTGAATAAACACACATTCCCACTACAGAGCTGCTGTTGGCACAGATAGTTATGATTCCTGTTTTCTTCTCTAGTGGGTCCAATGCACATTTTAGAGTATTATTGTACTATAATAAAGGCGCAACAAGAAATATTCAAATATGCATGTGACCCTATACCAGTGATGGCGAACCTTTTAGAGACCGAGTGCCCAAAAACTGGCCCCGCCCCACCCCGCCTGCCCGCAGGGCCACTCACCGCCTCCAGAGCCCGCCTCAGATCGCCCAGCAGCACCATGGCGGCCACGCCCTCTGCCCACACCCCGCAGCATCAACTGTGCGCGATGGGGTGTGAGGGCAGAGTCTTGACTACACTGCCTGGCTGCCATGTCCTTGGCTGCGCTGCTCCGCGTGGGCCAAGCTCGGGGGCGACTCTCCTCCAGGGGGGCTGCTGGTGAGGAGGGGGTCGCGGGGGGAGGCAAGGCTGGGGCAACGGCACATGTGCCCACAGAGAGGACTCCGAGTGCCGCCTCTGGCACCCGTGCCATAGGTTCACCACCACTGCCCTATACATAGAAATGCGACATGTATATTGTACCAACTGTTTTAAAATAATGGCTTATGAAATACAGTTGGCTAGGTCCACATAAGTAGCTAAGCCTTAATCATGGTTACTAACCCAAGCAGTTGACATCACATATTATGTCAAGATATAGTTTTTAAAATCAATAAACCATATTTGCAAGGATAGCACAGTACACAAAACCAGCTAACCACATTCAAGTTTAATAAATTGCATAGCTGTGAAATGTTCCCTCTCTGATCAAGCACAGATTCTTACAGACACTTTATTAAGTAGCAATTCAAAAATATCAAGAGATCGGATCATGGGTCTGCTCTGTCATTCTCAAGCCCATTTCAATCTTTGTGTGTTAAACAAGAAACTGCAGGTTTTCTGACTGACCTCGCTTCCGTGATCTCCTTTCAAGTCAACTGAACTTTTATGCATTCAGAAATAAATAAAAATACCCCCTGTGGAGTCAAGTGGAACTGTTTCAAAGAACTGGCCATCCAAGCAGGTTGAAGGGCAAGGCAAGCCCTGCAGCCAGTGAGGGATGGTATTTGGGAAGAGAAGAGACTTCATTAGATCCAAAACCTTCAATGTCACGTTAGGTTGGAATATCTGTAGCAATGCCAAGGAAGGCATCCTTTGACTTTGCTCACAAGTGAGAAGTGCCTTTCTACTTCCACTTGTACCTACAGCAGGGGTGTCAAACTGCCGGCCTGTGGGCCGGACGCGTCACGCGGAAGCCGCGCCCACCCCATTGCTGGCAATGGCAAAACCGTCCCGATATGTTGCGCGACATCACATGACGTCACGAGTTTGACATGTCTGACCTACAGTATTAATGATAAATGGAAAATATGAGAGTATATGATGCAACAGACTGACTGGGAATTGAAATCCACAAAGCTTAAAGTTTCAGAAATTGAGAATCACTGGACTAGACTATCAGTCAGGGAGGGTCTGGGTCAATTTTTTTTTTGATGATGATGATGAAATTCAGCAGTTTCACAGCTACTAAGCCAAAACCACACGCACATATTGTGTGAATCCAACCATCCTGTTTTGTATACTGTGCTTTATGGTTCAGCATGGAGTTTGAACCCAGCCAAATGTGGCTTATTTGATAATGATTAAGCAAACCATAGGCTGGTGTGGTGCGTTAATCAGAGAAGTAAGTGGCTCTAGGCAAATCACCCTTTCTTAATTACAGGCTTCCTGCTGTTGCCAAGTATTATTCACTTAGTTTACGAGGTTGCAAGAATTCCGGTAGAAGAGCGTCTTGATCACTAAGAACATAAAGACTACCCTGCTATATCACACCACAACTTTCCAGTGGTCAACCAGATGTCTCTGAAGTCCTTGTTCCTCCCTCTCCCCATTGTTCCTCTGATGCCCTCCCCCATACCAAGATACCCAATGACTTTCAAAACTATCCAAATCTGTGGCTATTGCTGTACCTCATAATACTTTAATTATATGGTCTATAAAGAAGCCCTTGCTTTTTTCTTTTCTAAATCTCCTCAGTTTCACTGGGTGACCTCTGACCCTAATGTCTTAAGAGTTAGGGTTTTCCTATGCCACGTGCCATTTTCATATACTCAATCAGGCGCCTTCCTCCTCTTTTCAAGTTCAAATGTTCCAGTTTTTTTCTGGCAGAAAGAATGTTTGATTCCCCAGATCATTTGAGTGTTCTCTTTTGCACTTTTTTTTTTTTTTTTTTAGCTTATTGTATCCTTTTTAAACCTGGAAGTCGGAACTATATATGGTATTCTGGCTGTAGACGTAACATAGATTTGTGTTATTGCTTTACAATGTTGACAATTTTCAATCCATTTTCTTGTGGTCCTTAACGTGGAATTTGATATATTGCATTACAATGTTGGCAATTTTCAGTCCTTTTCCTTGTGGCCCTTAATGATGGAATTTGATTTTTTTCACCAGCGTTACACATTGAGTTGATGTTTTCACTGAGTTCTCCATTTGAGGCCAATACCCTTTTTCAGTTAGTCACAAGCAGCTTAAATCATCTCTGGGTTTATGCAAAGTTAGGGTTTTCTGCCCCACTGGGGCATCACATTACACTTATTTAAACTGGATCACAGTGGCCATTTGACCATTCAATCACTTCATAATTATGTCCAGTCTTCACCACCTTGTCTATAATCATATCTGCAAACTTGGGCAGCTTGTAGGTCACACAAAATCATTCCAGCTCCTGTTCCCACCCCCAAAATTGGGGAAAGTGCCCATCCATTCTTATTCCGTGCTTTCTGATTTTTAACCCATTAGCAATCATTAAAAGGAGAGGTCTTCTTATCCTAGGACAGTGGTGGCGAACCTATGGCTCTCTGTGGGCACGCGTGCCATTGCCCCAGCCCCGCCTCCCCCCGCGGCTCCCTCCTCACCAGCAGCCCCCCCTGGAGGAGAATCGGCCCCGAGCAGCCAAGGACATGGCAGCCAGGCAGCGGGGACAAGACACTGCACTCACACCCTGTCACGCGCAGATGATGCTGCGGGGCACGGGCAGAGGACGTGGCTGCCATGGCGCTGCTGGGCTGCCTGGGCAATCTGCGACGGGCTGTGGAGGCGGTGGGTGGCCCTGTGGGCGGGAGCGGTTTTTGGGCACTCAGTCTCTAAAAGGTTCGCCATCACTGTCCTAGGAAGATGAGATTTATTGAGTTCAGAGGATGGACACTACAATAATGTCCAACATTATTTTATTGTTTTATCTCTTTCACTGAATTTGGAGGGTGAGAAGGAAGAGGAGGGGGGGGGAACACAACTCACCAGCTCTTGGTAGGGGAGATGTTGCAAGGTGTCACTTTCTCTGGTTCTTTTGTTTTCTTGACCTTCACTTGTGGGCGCTCATGATCAGGACTCCAATCCTGGATAGCAGGAGAGGAGAGGAGAGGAGAGGGAGAAGGGAAAATGTCAAATCTGAATTTAGGCTGCATTTCTTGACAGCACCTCATTCAGAATGAAAAAGAAGAAGAAAAGTTGAAAGGGGTTAGGAATCAAAAGGGCAGCCTTGCGATATGCAGAACTTTGTTGATATTTATACCTTCTTGGGTCACTGGGTCTGTCAGTCACCCGCAGGAAGTCTCTAATCACCACAGCACAAAAAGCATGATAATATTTTGGAGATAGGTGAAGTGGATTTTCCAGCAAGAAATTATCTCAAGAGATAGATGGCAGCTAGTCCAAAGGAGAAACATAAAAGATGCCCTTCCCAAAAAGGATTGAAAAATGTATGGAACTTTAATCAAGTAATACATTTCCCCTGAGAAAAAATTTCCATCAAAACATGCTGGGCAATTTGTTTATTTTATTTTTTTAGTGCCCCCAACAATTTTCGGTACAGGTAGTCCTCAACATATGACCACAATTGAGCCCAAAATTTCTGTTGCTAAGTGAGAAATTTCTTAAGTGAATTTTGCCCCATTTTACGACTTTTCTTGCCACATTTGTTAAGTGAATCATTGCAGTTGTTAAATTAGTAACGTGGTGTTAAGTGAATCTGGTTTCCCCATTGACTTTGCTTGTCAGTAGGTCGCGAAAGGGGATGACATGACCCGGGGACACGCAAACGTCATCAATGTGAGTTGTCAAGCATCTGAATGTAAATCACGTGACCATGGGGACGCTGAAATGGTTGTAAGTGTGAAAAATGGTCCTAAGTCACTTTTTCAGTGCCGCTGTAACGTCGAACGGTCACTAAAGTGAACTGTTGTTAAGTCAAGGACTACCTGCATTATTTTGCAATTTGGCTTTTTACTTGTTTTAGATGGAATACAGATAGACCTCAGCTACAACCATTTGTTTAGTGATCATTCAATTAAGATGGTGCTTAAAAAAAGTGATTTACAACTGGTCCTTGCACTAATAATAATAACAACAACAACAACAACAACAACAACAACAATAATAAAGTTGGAAGGGACCTTGGAGGTCATCGAGTCCAACCCCCTGCTCAGGCAGAAAGCCCTACACCATTTCGGACAAATGGCTGTCCAGTCTCTTCTTAAAAATTTCCAGTGTTGGAGCATTCACCGCTTCTGGAGGCAGGTTGTTCCACTGGTTAATTGTTCTAACTGTCAGGAAGTTTCTCCTTAGTTCTAGGCTGCTTCTCTCCTTGATTAGTTTCCATCCGTTGCTTCTTGTCCTGCCTTCAGGCGCTTTGGAGAATAGCGTGACTCCCTCTTCTTTGTGGCAGCCCCTGAGATATTGGAACACTGCTATCATGTCACACCTAGTCCTTCTCTTCGTTAAACTAGACATACCCAATTCCAGTAACCGTTCCTTATATGTTTTAGCCTCCAGACCTCTAATCATCTTTGCTGCTCTTCTCTGTACTCTTTCTAGAGTCTCAACGTCTTTTTTACATCGTGGTGACCAAAACTGGATGCAGTATTCCAAGTGTGGCCTTACCAAGGCATTGTAAAGTGGTATTAATACTTCACGTGATCTTGATTCTATCCCTCTGTTAATGCAGCCCAGCACTGTGTTGGCTTTTTTGGCAGCTGCAGCACACTGCTGGCTCATATTTAAGTGATTGTCCACTAGGACTCCGAGATCCCTCTCACAGTTATTACTATTGAGCAAGGTATCCCCCTATACTATACCTGTACATTTGGTTTTTCTTGCCTAAATGTAGAACCTTACTTTTTTCACCATTGACTTTAGGACTGTTACAGTGTCCCCATGATCAAAACTTGGGCATTTGACATATATTTACGACAGCCGCAGTGCCCCAGAGTCATGTGACTGCAATTTGCAACTTTCCCAGCCAGCTTCCGACAAGCAAAGTCAATGGTGGAAGCTGGGTTTACTTAACAACCTTGCGATTCACTTAACGACCCTGCAAAAACAGTTGTAAAACTGGGCACATTTGCTTGCCTCACTTAGCAATGGAAGTTCTGCTCCCAATTATGGCTGTAAGTTGAGAACTACCCCTGGTGACTATTTCTCAAAAGCCATTAACATTTCTCAAAGACAATTAATCAGTGGAACAGCTTCCCTCCGGAAGTTGTAGGTGCTCCATGACTGGAAGTTTTAAATAGGCATTGGAGAGCCATTTGTCCAGGATGATATAAAGTCTCCTGATCGAGTAGGGAATTGGACTAGATCTACAAGACCTCCAAGATCCCTTCCAACTCTGTTATTCTGTATTCCATATAAATAGGTTCCTGAAGCATTCCTTCAGCCGAGCCCCATTTGCCAGACTATACAAAATGCTAGAGAAGAATGTAGGTGTAAGATTTTTTTGCACTATTAAAACTTAGGTGTCTTTTATATTCCATTTGATGCTAAGAATTTTTTTACGGTAAAATCTCATAGTTTACCTTGAAAGAAATACAAAGGCAAATAGTATAATTAAATAAATCAGATTGTCTCAGCCTGAAGGGTCTGGAGATTCTTAAACCGAGCTGTGGGGTTTAGCTCTAATTTTTAACTCATAATCTAATTTTTATGGCATTAAGCCATAATGGTTAAGAGGTGTAACTGGGATGTTAAATGAAAACAAAAATCTTTACTTCTTCCAAGATATTTCTGGTAACTCGTCAAAAAAGGGACAAATGAGATTACTGTTGTTATCAAACAATCTGAAATATTTCCCTAGCTATCAGCTGAATTGTTTTGTCACAGAGGATGTTAAAAACAGTAGTTGGCTATCAACCTGAAGGCTCTGAAGAAAAAGAATTCTTTGTTTCTGAGGGAAAAACCAGCATGGAGAAGTAAGAATATCTGGATTTAGAATCAACTGAACAGTGGATTCCTTTTTTTTTAACTGGGAACTACAGATAGTCCTTGATTTATAAACACAATTGAGCCCCAAATTTCTGTTGCTAAGTGAGACATTTGTTAAGTAGGTTTTGCCCCATTTTACGACCTGTCTTGCCACAGTTGTTAAGTGAATCACTGCAGTTGTTAAGTCAGTAACACAGTTGTTAAGTGAATCTGGCTTCCCCACTGACTTTCCTCGTCAGAGGTTGCTAAAGGGGATCACATGACCCCCAGGACACTGCAGTCGTCATAAATACGAGTCAGTTGCCAAGTGTCTGAATTTTGATCATGTGACCATTGGGGATGCTACAATGGCCGTGTGAAAAATGGTCATAAGTCACTTTTTTCAGGGCCGTTGTAACTTTGAATGGTCACTAAACGAACCGTTGTAAGTTGAGGACTATCTGTATCACTACGTTGGGACATTTTTCTTTCTGTGCATAAATGGAAACCCGGAAGGAGTCCGAGAACATGCAGCATGCTCTTCTCCTACCATTAAAGAAGAAATGCTTCCCACCTCAAATTTTGGCCAGTTCATGGGCATTCCTGGGCCATGTCGGTTACGCCACCACTTAAGATCCTCTTGGTCATTTATCTCCTCAATGGCCTGATGCAAGTCACTATAAACAGCTTGGACACTGAAGAAAAGGAGAAATAGAGATGAGATCATCGCGCATACAAGCGTGCACATGTGCAGAAAACGTTCCCACTTAGGCGCAATGTGTACAGAACACGTCTGACTCCGGATGCTGCCCTCAGGGCATTTACAATGTTGTGAAACTGATTTACAGTTTTTTACAGGATGTACTGAGTTGCAACGTTTGCCTCATGGAATTCTAGTGTGCTTTCCAACCCTTACAATATATATATATATATCCAAGAGAGAACGATTGAACTGTCTTATGTTTTGATTGATAGCACAACCTTGTGCTTTTCAGGAAAGTTGGCTACAAGGCAAGGCAGGCTAGATTGCAGGATGCAGGAAAAAGAATCAGATGGGTGGGAGGAGAATGGAGGTGCATATTTTGGGAAAGATTTTCCCTGGGGAGATGCCAAGGTATAGCTTAGCTAGTTCCCATTCTAAAGGTCAGGCCATGAGATGGGAGACAGTGTAGAATGGAGGCTTTCTTGGTAGAAATGGTGAAGGCAAGAACAGCTTAGGCACTGATTGTCATGGAGAAAACCTCTCTATGTGGTTACTAAGCAGAATGGGATTACTTGCCTTGGCCAATTCGCCCCAGCCAACTCACCCCACCTGACTTGCCCAGGCTGTCTTCCTGTGACCGACTCACCATGGTCAACTTGCCATGGGAGAACTCGCAGCGGGACAATTCAATGTGGGATAACTGAAGAGAGGGACAAGAGGGACAAGTGACTTGAACTCTGGCTCACTCCAGTCTCGATCACTTCTAACTTGAGAAAGTTCAAACCTAAAGTTGTCCTAGACCCATCATTAAGAGTTGGGCTTGATAGTGCATAATTGATCACATAATCAACTAGCAGTGAGGTTTCATCTATGAGAAGTTTCATCTATGAGAAGCTGAGAAGTTGGGAGAGGTAGCTCAAGAATAAGAAGTTTGGATGAGAGGGAAAGGAACAGGGGAAATGGAAGACTTACCTAAGCCTTAACACTAAGGGGCTGTCAGGTCCCCAAATCCTTATCTGTCTCCCTTTCATATATACGTTCTTGTGCTTTGCTTTGGGGCCTGCCATTTAGCTGGGGGGATGGGGGATGTTTGCTTTTGCTTGGGATAACTTTCACTTTCTGCTTTCCCTTTTCCACCTCTATCCACTTGAAAAAGGAATGTGTCTCCCTTATCAGGGAGACGGTTACAGAGAAAGCTGGAGAAGACCTTGAGATGCGCGCCAACTGTACCAGTTACCCACTCATTGTGCCACCTGTGGATTGGCTGGATTTCAAATTGACATTATGACTTTGGTGGGAGGAGGAAGCCCCGAAAGTCACTCTTACCCGAGGTAGAGGGAAGAAAAAAGCAAAGAAGAAAAATCCAGAACCTGCCTCTCCCGATAAAGAAGGAGAAACTTTATGTCCCAGCTGCTTTAAGACTTAAAGTAATGCAAGCTGGGCATGACTCAAAAACTGCTGGACATTTTGGATTTGTAAAAAACTTACATCTCATTAAAAGGCAGTTTTGGTAGCCTGCTTTGAAAAAAGACATAGAAAGTTATGTAGCCAGCTACTCCACATGTGCAGCGGCTAAACGGCAACAAGGAAAATCCCCAGGATTGCTTCAACCAGTAGCAGGTCCGTCAGCACCTTGGAGAGAGATCTTTATGAATTTTATCGTAGAGCTGCCTGAAAGTGCTGGAAACACTGTAATTTGGGTCGTAACTGATATATCGTTTTCATGAGGCCCCACAACGTATAATTTCAGACAGAGGAGTTCAATTCACCTCTAAGTTCTGGAAAGCTTTTCTGGACTTGATGGGTTCTAGTCAAGGACTATCATCTTCACACCATCCGCAAATGAATGGGGGGACAGAGAGACTGAACTCAGTTTTAGAACAATACCTGAGATGTTTCATTAATTATCAGCAAGACAATTGGTCTGACCTGTTACCATTTGCTGAGGTGGTTTGTAACAATGCTGTGCACTCCAGTACAGGTTTTACTCCATTTCAAGTAGCTAATGGTCAAGCATTTGTGGCCATGCCTGAACTTCCTGTCAAGGAGCCTGAAATCCTGTCCTGGCAAGAATGGATTAAGCAATTACAAAATACCTGGCCAGTAGTCAGGAAAGCTCTGGATGAAGCCAGAGAAGCTTATAAGGCTCAGGCCAATAAACGGAGGGTGGAGCAAAAACCATATAAAGTTGGAGACCGAATATACCTCTCCACGAAGTATTTGCAGTCTTTACAACCTTCTAAGAAATTAGGGCCTAAATTTGTAGGACCTTTCTCTATCAAACGCATCATCAATCCTGTGACAGTTGAACTGGACTTGCCAAAGAACCTTCGGAAAATCCACCCTGTTTTCCATTGCAGTTTACTCAAGCCAGAGATCACTTCTCACATTAGGTCCCCTGCTCCTCAGGCACCCACATCTATCATGGTTGAGGGTGAACAACACTTTGAGATTAAGAACATTTTGGACTGTCGAATACATCATGGGGTGACACAATACTTAGTAGCTTGGAAGAATCTCTCTTCCGCCCAGAATGAGTGGGTGTACAAGAGACATGTTAGAGCCCCTAAACTTCTTAGATGTTTCCATTCCCAATATCCTGATAAGCCAAATTAATGTGTATATATTGTTGTTCCCCTCCCTTTTTGTCTTTTAGGTGGATTTCCCGTTCTTTTAGGGGGTGGCCTATGTTAGGTCCCCAAATCCTTATCTGTCTTCCTTCCATATATATATTCTTGTGCTTTGCTTTGGGGCCTGCCATTTAGCTGGGGGGATGGGGGATGTTTGCTTTTGCTTGGGATAACTTTCGCTTTCTGCTTTCCTTCTTCTACCTCTATCCACTTGAGAAAGGAATGTGTCTCCCTTATCAGGCAGACAGTTACAGATAAACGAAAGCTGGAGAAGACCTTGAGATGCGTGTCAACTGTACCAGTTACCCGCTCATTGTGCCACCTGTAGATTGGCTGGATTTCAACTGGACATTATGACTTTGGTGGGAGGAGGAATATTGCTGGTTTAATTATACCGTTCAAGCGGGATTTCCCCCAGATCTCGCCTTGACTTCCCTACTGTCACTAGCCCCTAACAAAAGTTTCCTTTTGAGACAAAGCCTTTTTTCAAGAGTTCTGCTTTCTTGGGTTGTTAGCTGAGGTGGGTCTTTACAGGGGTTTAGGACAACTCGCCGCAGCCGACTCACTGTGGCCGACTTGCCTCAGCTGTCTCATCCCAGCCAATTTGCTTCAGCCAACTCACTGCGGGACAGCTCACTGACAATTCATTGTGGGATAACTCAAGAGAGGGACAAGTGAATTGCAGTGGGCCTTGTCTTACTTTAGGTT
The DNA here is from genome assembly GCA_023970755.1 of Azemiops feae. Taxonomy (NCBI): domain Eukaryota; kingdom Metazoa; phylum Chordata; class Lepidosauria; order Squamata; family Viperidae; genus Azemiops; species Azemiops feae. The sequence continues at coordinate 688,465 of JALGBA010004203.1, read as the reverse complement.
TGAACCTTCTCAGGTTAGAAGTCCTTGAGGCTAGGGTGAGCCAGAGTATGGAGTCACCTTTGTCTCTTGTCCCTCTCTTGAGTTATCCCATGTTGAATTGTCCTGTGTTGTCCCATGGTGAGTTGTCCATGGCAAGTTGTCCATGGAGAGTTGTCCACGGAGAATCAGCCATGGCAAGATGGCCAGGGCGAGTTAGCCAGGGTAAGTTGGCCGTGTCAAGTTGTCCCATTTCAACATCAAGTGTCCAGCTGCAGGAGATATGGGCAGAGACAATTACAGTAGAGTAAGCAGATTTCAGAAGGGTGGGGAAGGGGAGTTGTTTAGTTACTGGGCAGGCCATTCAGTAAAACTTGCATGTGCTTGCAAGTTGTTGCCTACTAATATTAGTAAAAGCTGTAGAACATTGATAATTGTGATTTTTTTTGTGTGGAAGGATGGAAGTAACTCCAATGAGTTTCCCTATTAGTGGGAAGGTCAGAGTAGCTGTGATGAAAATATATTCTATAGGGTAGACAATGGGAAAGTAGTTGTTGAACTACTTAACTACTCTGACTACATAATTGTAAATCAATTACAAGTTCTTTTGTGGAATGCAGCATTCTGTTAAAGAGGGCAGAGGACATCTACAGCTGCCCATGGAGAGATAGACTCAAGGGAATGAAGGAAACATCAGGACAGGGGTGTCAAACTCAATTTCATTGAGGGCCGCATCAGCATTGCGGTTGCCCTCGGGGGGCCGGATGGGTGTGGCCAGGGTGGGTGCGGCCTACTGGGTGGGCGTGGATGGAGTGGGTGTGGCCTACTGGGTGGGCATGGCCAGCTCTACATCGTTCGTGTCAAGGGGGCCTGTGGGGGCCTGGGCAGGAGTGGGACAGATCTGAGGGTCTCTGGCAGAAGGGGGTGGGACCAGGGCAAGTGCCAAGGCATGGTCCACTGGAGGAGCCTCCCCAGCATGCACCCAGGGGACGGGGCCGACGCAGCAGGGGCTGGTTCCTCGCTGTTTCCATTCGGCCTTGTGGAGCTAAGACTGAATGCGTTTCAGCATAGATGGCCACCACAAAATTGTACATTTGCTCCCGGCCGGCCTGGGCCAGGGCCAAGGCAGCGGGGGCCGTTCCCTCACTGTTTCCAGCATGGCTTCGCGGGCCACATGAAACCACTTCACGGGCCGCATCCGGGCCCCGGGCCTTGTGTTTGACATGTCTGCATCAGGACATCTGGTGATCAAAAAAATCAAGATGATGGTTTGACTGTACAATTAAAGTGGGCATCTTGACTTTTTTTTATCCCTCCTCAACGGTCACCCTTGGCTTTACTCCTCCATCTAATGGCAAATGTTGGTACTGTACATCTGGAGGAGTGAATTCATCCCTTTTTAGCCAGTAATCCATATCTGACATCCATGAGGATAGAGAGAGTAGATCATTGTTTCTCAGCCTTAGCAACTTTTAAGATATGCGGACTTCAACTCTCAGAATTCCTCAGTCAAGCATGAAGTAGATAAATTGCATAAATAACTAAGAAAAATGCCCCTGGTGTCCAATAATGGCCATTTTACCATCCCTTTCAATGTGGAATGGCTTCTTTCATGAGAGAAAATCCTGCTGTATGAAGCTTAATACCAACTTCTTCATTTTAACAAATGGATCTGAACAATGTGAGACCAGCTGTATGAGTTATATAGCACTCAAGATGTAGTGGAATGTAGTTAGAATCACAGGAGGGAAAGGCTGCTTTCCAGAGAGCTAAAGGGCAGTGAAGTCTGGTAGGCAGGAAGAGGGCAAAGAAGGACTCTCTCTAGCAGTTCACAGAGTATATCTATAGCTATGCAGATTGTGGTTTTAGTCTGGCAAGATTCTGTCTGTAGGCCAACAACAATAAAGAAACTATAAAGAAATAACTCCACATATTATTCTTGGGGCTGATGCAAGACTCCTTTTTCCACACCTGGAATCTGCAGTAATGTCAAGACGCCGATGCAGGGCGAGGAAGGCACTTTTGAGGAAGACGATCCGTCTCTGCTCCAGAGCCTGTCCCTGCTCAAACACAGACTCCATTTCTTCCATGTAGCGAGGACTGCAACGGTCAAGCTCCTGCAGGGCCTTCTCATAGCGTTCCCGGATCTGTTGACCAGAGCCAAGAAAATTCATATGCTTTCAGATTCTTCTATCTTTGGGATCCCCATCCCTAAGCATGCAGTATCTCTTGGACAAGGCAATGCTCCTTCACCTGTAGGGCCACTCCTTGTGGCCCATAGTAACCAAACTGGTTGGTTTTGCTGCATTGCAGGGAGAGGGAGGAAGAAACTCATCCTCTTTGGGGAGCTGAATATGATTTATGGGTTATCTCCTGCCTTAGACCAAGGAATCTGAATGACTATAGGATGTAGACAGAGATCAGTGCTTGTGGGTGTTAGAATATGTACTCCCACCCAAATCGCATCATAACACTCCAAATTAAATAAGCATTTAATATCTGTGTGTGTGTTTCTGTATGTCTGTAATTGCTGAATGTTTACAAGTTCATCAAATCTCACAAGATTCTGACAGTCTCTTTAGATTTCTGAGATCTTGTGAGATCTTGGGATGAGGTTGCCAATACTTGGTAATATTTGGGGCAATTTTGGTGGGGACACTAACTTTTGTGTAAAATGTTTTATCTCCGATATTTGATATATATATATATATATATCACATGTGTAGAATTGTGTCCCTCATGTTGTAATATACGTTTGTAACTTGCTCCTACTGTTCTGTAATTGTGGGTAAAAAAACCTCTGCACACCCAGCACCTTGATGAGCTCAAAGGAGGTTTGAATTGGCTGACTTGAAAAAAATCTGCAATTCATAATTTTTTAATTTTCTTTTTGAACCCAATCCAGAATATTAAAAGGTCACACTGTTCTTCAAACAGATTTTGTATTTAGTTTGCTGTACTCAAGCAACAACAATATTGTTCTGCATAATTGCATTTCCAGTCAAAGGAAAGAAAAACTGTTTGTTTTGGATTTTTTTATTCCAGATAAATCCCCAAGCCCCAAACATTACCCAGATATTAGCAAGAGATCTCAATCATTGCTGCACAGTAAAAACAACTTACAACCATTGATTTAGCAATTGCTCAAACTTACAACGGCATTGAAAAAACTTGCTTACAACCGGTCCTCGCACTTATGATTCTTGCGGTAGTCCCATGATCAAATTTGGGCACTTGGCAACTGGCATTTATTTACAACAGTTGCAGTTTCTGGGGTCATGTGATCACCTTTTGCGACCTTCCCAGCTGGCTTCCAACAAGCCAAATCAAAGCTGGAAGCAGGATTCACTTAACAACCGTGGGATTCAGTTAACAGATGCAGTGATTTGCTTAACAACCATGGCAAAAATTGGGTATGACTAACTGCCTTGCTTAGCAATGGAAATTCTGGTCCTAAGTCAAAGATACCCCCCCTATACTGAAGGCACAAGAGGGGGACATGTTCCTTAACCCCACCAGTAAATTGATAATTTGACAAAAGTATCAGGGAACTGTTAATTAGATGTTGCTAAAATATAACTCACAACAACTCTGGCCTAAAATGAAGAATGCTGGGAACTGTACTTCTGTTTCTGCTTTATATTTTAAAGAGAATATACAGGTAGTCCCTGACTTACAACAGTTCCTTTAGTGACTGTTTGAAGTAACAATGGCAGTGAAAAAAGTGACTTATGACCATTTTTCACACTTATGACCGTTGCAGCATCCCAATGGTCATGTGATCAAAATTCAGATGCTTGGCAACTGGCTCATATTTATGACCGGTTGCAGTGTCCCGGGGTCATGTGATCCCCTTTTGCCACCTTCTGACAAGCAAAGTCAATGGGGAAGCTACATTCACTTAACAACCATGTTACTAACTTAACACCTGCAATGATTCACTTAATAACTGTGGGGGGGAAAGTTCATAAAATGGGGCAAATTCTTAACAAATGTTTCACTTAGCAACATAAATTTTGGACTCAATTGTGATCGTAACAGAAGACTTATCTGTAATGGCCAGCTGATGGTGGAACCAACAGTAGCATATAATAGATGGACATACCAGGCAGAATTTGTTAGTCTATCTGACAAATTGCCCCAGTAGTCAGGAGCAATGGAGAACACGGAGGGGTAGGAAAAATCCCCTACCTTGTTGGTTTCTTGGCTACAACGTTGATGTTCTTCCCGCAAAGTACGTTGCCGATCTGGAGATACTTCAGCCCCTGATGCTGCCTGAATTCCACTCTCCCTCAGTGTTGCAATGTGCTCTTTGCGACAGGCCTTGTGATACAGAGTTTTGGCCTTCTCTGCCTGAATGTAGGAGTTGAAGATCATAAGGAAGAAGGGAATGAAAAGTCAAGGCATTCGGGACCCAATAATCCCAGCAATCCAGTTTCTTAGTTTCCATATACCCTTAATTTATGGAGTCAGTAGGAAGGAAATGTGTCCTCTCTGTAAGCAGCCAACACCAACCTCCTACTATTCATAAACTGAGGACTTTTTCCAACCTCATTCTACTGCTTCAAGCTGGGCCTGGGTGGCAAAGGGTAGGGATCAGGGCAAAGGGAAAGAGGGATACAAGCTCACAATAAAGATAAACCTGGTTCACCAGGCTTCTTTTGCTTCATAAACAAACCTAAATCCTTGGATTCTATTCCTCCATGTCTTTACCTTTCTCTACACTTCCAAAGAACTTCCAAAGGTCATGTTCTTCCTACCTTCTTGAGCTTCTTAGTCCAGGGTTTCTGAGCCCGCTGGAAACCATTTTCTAGCTCACAAGCCTCCTTGAAGCCCCCAAAGAGCTTGCGGTGATAAGAGTTGTGCTGCCAGGATCGGATGGTTCCAGCATCCTCAGAGACCAAAGCCCTTTGCATCTCCATGTGTAGTCGGCTTAACCGCTCAGAAGCCCCCAGGAAAGCTTGCCACGCCCGAAGTAGGCAACCATATGCCGGGCCTAGAAGTGAAGGAGGAAGGGTAAGGAATGACAGGATTTCATAAATTCCTTCACTGCAGCAAAATTGATTTCTTGGGATTTGAAGAATGCAACCTTGATGCTTTATTGAGGAATTGGAGAACTGGAAAAGTGATCTAGGTAGGGAAGCCAATGAAAAATTAACTTCGCTGGCGACTTTTACTCTGTTGTAGTCGTGTGCAGGATTTTCTCCACTGACACAGATGTTAGTGCATGGGAGGTGAGGGTGGGCAGAGATCCATATTTAGATTGGTAGGCCGAAAATTGGCCTACTCTGAATGAGTCTTTTTCAACCTTGGCCACATGTGGACTTCAACTCCCAGAATTCCTCAGCCACCCATGCTTTCCACACATCTTGGAAGGGGGCAACATTGAGAAGCCCTGCTTTACTACAAGAGCCATGGTGGCACAGTGGCTGCAGTATCGCAAACTAACTCTGCCGACTGCCAGGAGTTTGATTCTGACTGGCTCAAGGTTGACTCAGCCTTCCATCCTTCCGAGGTTGGCAAAATGGGGACCCAGATGGTTGGGGGGAAATAGGCTGATTCTGTAAACTGCTTAGAGAGGGCTGTAAAGCACTGTGAAGCGGTATATAAGTGCTATTGCTATTTAAGTGCAATCAGCCAGATAAATGATATGGCAGCTGTAGGAGTGTCTACAGACTATGGTTAAAAAGGTCAAGGTGGCAGCCGTGGCTGTGTAATTGAAACTCTGTTTTTTTTATGTTCATCACAGTCCTTTGATTGCCTTATCACAGCCAACAGCTTGACTTTTTAAATCAAACACCACTGGCCAACCGGCAGCTATGAATTTTATATCAGGTATTTTATATCAGGTATTTCGCTATGTACACGGGCTACAGAAATGAGGTTCACGGTGTTCTATAGTGCGACATTTATTACTGACTTTTGGCAGGACACTTCCTGAGTACAAAGCATTCTGAGAAACAGATTACCCATCTATGGTTTACAGTCTATAATAATACTATGATAGCATCCTTTGGAATGACATCACCTGGACTCGAGGAGATAATTCCAAAAAAATATATGCATCCTGAATTATTTGCAGATGAGTCCCAGCATTTTACTAATTGCTCAAGACGGCAGTTTCAGGTATGTTAAAAACAAAAGAAAACCTAACAGCATTCTCATATAATAGATGTTAAAATGCTGCAGGGCAAGTCTCTGGAATTTACAGGTAGAACATCTAGATTTTCTTAGATAACTTTTAGAAGGCACAGTTTATTTGGCTTTTCATTTGCATAGGTTGTCAACAGCAACTATCCATGGAAAAACCGGTTTCTTTTGTAGGCATCAGAGCAAAGATATTACCATCCCGTCAGTAATACTTACCCTCCCGTACACTTTATCAAGATGAAATCATCATTTCAAAGGGGGGGGGGAATCACCCAGTCCCATATCATGGGAATCATCTATCTATCTTTTGAAGTTACAACTGATGCTAGTTTTAGACTAGAGAATGCATTAAAGTATTATAACTAAGCTATGTCAACATTTAGAATAAATACAGCAGGGCTAGGAAAGTTGAAAGGAGAATTTTCCTGGAACGTTTTTTTGAAATGGTTCCATAGTATATTCTAGGAACAAAAAGAACAAGCTAAAAGTTTGTGGCAAGAACAAACTTTAGAAGATCTTGAAATAGAGAAAAAGACACTTTTCCTGTTGCTGAGCTGAAGTATTTTACATCCATGTGACCTCTAGAAAACTATACAACATTTGCTGTCCCTTATTTCCACCATTCCTACTCACCTGCAATCACCATTGTGTGTAATGGGTGACAAAACCTGATTTTATATACCTCGAGGTTGTCCTTGAATGATGTTGGACTAAAGGGGAAATACCTATTAGTACAGCAAGGAATAATAGGTATCACACATGGACTGGGGACAAATTGAAGGCAGCATCATGGACACATGGTAGGAAAAAGATGTTGCAAGGGTGCTTTGGGGCAATAGTTGGGTATAAGTGGGGAAAGACCCGAAAAGGCTGGTGGGGTAATAATTAATTATCCTACCTCCCTATATTGCATTCTGTTTTTGTGGTGGGCTGATTCTTTGCCTACAGAAATAAATCAGGGTAAAGCTGCATAACTCAGAACTTGGAGACAATACATCATAGACACAAGGAACAGAGTTGGATTTACAATGCACTCTAGTTATGTTGTAAATAACTTGAGAATAAACATTCTAGGTGTGGCACGGTTTTGGCCTTAATCGTGAAGAAAATAGCAAGCATACTAATTTACAGTTAGAACATATGTTTCTACCAGTTCTTTTTCCCAACCCCCAATTCTTTCAAACCTGCATATAAAGCAGACCAGAATTTGGAACATCCACAGAAAAAGGATGAAACCACTCACTTGTGTCAACCAGGGGCCTCCACTTCCGAGTCCATTCATCCATCATCAGAGCATAGCTACGTTCAATCTTTGCCCGTTCCTGGAAACAGGCTACAATCTGGTCACAGACACGGTACCCATCATCCAGACGTTTGACAGTGCTCTGGTAGTGACTGGGCTGCAGGAGAAGGGATGGGAAGAATGGATGGGGAGTGGTCTCAGTCTGGTGGTGCAGGAATACCCCTTCAAAACAATGCCTACCATTTAATGCCTTTCCTTCCAAATCACCTCCTCTGGGGTCCTCCTGTGAATTCCAACCAGAATCAAACCAATCTCTTGGGGTTCTTGAAAAACAGAGAAACCCAAGCACTGTCATTAAGTGTTCCAGGAAAACAAGCATAAATTAGGTATTATGACTTTTAATTATTTTAAAAGAATATGGGGTAATAGGATAAATGTGTTTTCAAAACTGGAAGTCTTTGCACAATGTGCTAATCCATAATTTACCAAATTACAGTGTACTCAATTAACCCAGTTCTCTGAATTTGCACAACACAAGAGAATCATAAATTATGAGTTGGGTTCACTCAACACAGTAGGCTAAAGTATGAGCAGCTAGTTTGAAGTTCAAGGAACATTGTTTTTAAGTCATCATTTATTTTTAAAAACTCGGGAGGCGGGGGGGGCGGAATGTAACCAGACATAACAGAAAATTCTGATACCGAAGGTTGCAATGCTGTAGTCAAGTTCTTTTTTCTAGTTTAAGATCAAGTGATGTGATCATAAAAATAAAAAAAAACCACATTAAGAGAAAGGGAAATCTTGAATCAGCTGACTGTTGATGTCCTAATGTGGTTTTCTTCACAGCAATTTGGGACTGTTACTGTTTTCTTCTTTTTTTTTTTTCAACTTTTCAATCCAGCCTACAACTTGGATATGCCTTCATTACCTTTAGGAAATCAGAAACCTTCAGCACCTCAGCTCTCCCAATTTATCTTTTTGCTACCCTTTCATCAATGTCATGCAGTCTTGACTTCACTGATGTTTATCCCAAGGAATTAATATGGGGTTGCCCTTGTAGCCAGTCCAGAAGTTGCAGAATACAGCAGCATGTTACAGGTGGACTTTGGGCTGCCCGTGTTACACCTCTCCTCTGAGACCCGCACAGGCTTCCAGTTTGCTTCTGGGTGAAATTCGGAGCCAGTCTGGTCTAGTGATTATGGCACCAGGCTAGAAAAGCAGGAGACCGTGAATTCAAGTCTCCCATTAGCCTTGAAAGCCAACTAGAGGACTTTGAGCCAGTCACTCTCTCTCGGCCCAACTCACCTCAGAGGATTGTTGTTGGAAAAAGGAGGAAGAAGTATGTTGGATATGTTCATCGCCTTGAGTTTTTGTAAAAATAATAAAGGCAGGATATAAATAATCAAATAAATAAAAGATTAAAAAAAAAAACCTGATGTGCTATTTGTCACCCATGGTTGGGTTATTTGCCTCTTCCTGGTTGTTTCCACCCACCCCACTAGGTCCAATGGAAGCCTGGTATGTGATAGAGACATTATGATCTGGTGGAGCATCGTGTAAACCTGGCATCTGAGAACTATGGCAGGTAACTCAGGTGACCTTCCTTCCTTCCTTCCTTCCTTCCTTCCTTCCTTCCTTCCTTCCTTCCTTCCCTTTCCTTCCTTCCTTCCTTCCTTCCTTCCTTCCCAATTAGCATATTGTTTTGTTTTTTTGTTTTGTAGTTTGGCATGTGATGCAAACTCAACCCATTTGGTTATCTTAAGACTCAAGGTGTTGTAGCTAGCTCAGTAAATAAGTCAAACATGTTGCATAAACATAAATTTTATTTATGCCACCCCGTCCCTGTTATCAGCTACTCACCATCCAGAAGCTGTTGATAGTTGGCTCATCAGCAGCCACCTCACTGTATATCACAGACATGGTGTCACCTGTTTAGAGGGAACAGGTCTCATAGTGCATCCAAAAGTATCAAATAAAGTACTGGTCTTCAACAATTGTTTTGGAATCATATTCCAGATGTAATAATGCAGAACCTATTATAACAGGATGTGGAGAATGACTTTGGAAGACAGAAGGAAGAGCCACAGACTGGCCAACCGGCACATAAAAGGTATCTCAGCGCACCAAAGGAGAAGGATGTGGGACATGTTACAGAAGGGTCCCCCTCTATTTTTTGGAGAGTAAAAGGAAAAGAGGGGAGAAATACTTTCTATTTTATTTTATTTTATTATTTTATTAATAAAATGTATTGATTCCCCCATCTTACCATAACGCAACTCTGGATGGCTTACAGACATAAAAATTGCATCTACATTAAAACATGAATAAATTAAAACCAAAAATTAAAATCAAAGGCACATGGGGATGGCAGAGGCGGAATGGAGGGAGGTGGGATCTGTTGTTACTCAATCAACTACCTCCACTGTGCTGTTCCCCCATTGGGGCCCTAGGCCAACTGGCAGAGCCAGGTCTTTAGGCCCTTATGAAAGGATAGGAGGGTTGGGGCCAACCTCACATTAGGGGGCAAGATATTCCAGAGGGCAGGAGCAACAGTAGAGCAGGCCCTCCTCCCGGACCCCACCAGCCAGAATATTCAGGCTGACAGAACCAGCGGGAGTGGGTCAATCCAAATGGGGTGAGACAGTCCCTCAAATAACCTGGGCCCATGCCATGAAGGGCTTTAAAAGTGATCACTAGTTTTACAAGATTCCGTTACTGTAACCTTAAAATAAAGACATGGTTAGTTCTTGTGATTGTGCTTCTTGTCTGGACTACTTTGAAGAACTAAACACTTATCTTTAGGTTATATACATATTTCAACTTTACTTTGCTCCCTTGTCCAGAGTTCTTTGGAAACCCTCAACTTTTAAAAGATGCAGGGAGAGAATGTGCTCCCTGCATAAATAATAGATCCTTTTGATTTAAATATAAGCCAGCTAATGGCAGATATACCATCTAATCTACATGCAACATTTTCAAGTAAAGCGTGATTTTTTTTTTAAAAAGTCCTTCTTTTCTGTCAGAGTTCCAAGGGTTTTTTCATAAACCAAAGCATTGGGTAGGACACCCAGATCTTGCATTTATAAAATATAATTTCATTTATTTTCCTTGGATTCATTTGTATAAAAAAAAATCTGAATAATAAACTAACCAAGCTAAGACTAAACCTTAACCAAGATGAATGCTGCTTTGGCTATCACTTTGCCTGGCCAATCTACGAGGGTTGTGTTAACATAGAACAGCCCCAGTTGTAAAACAGCTTCTTATCTCTCAGGCAAACTTTTGGTAAATGGAGATACTCTTTTTTGGAAGTGGGAGTCTCCAGAGATAAGTTTATAGAAAGTGGAAGGTGCTTTGTTATGCACATTGACAATGGCTCGGTTTTCTGATTTCCCTCCTGTCCTGGGGGTGGGGGTGGGGGGTTGATGAGAATGAAGTTCTTTGAATTTAAAATTATGATAAGTTTTTTAGGGCTTCCATTACAGTTTTCATATGCTTCTCTCTTTCAAATGTGTTCAGTTCAAATGACAGGAAGCTGCCAAGTTAGTTTTTGGTGTTTTTTTTTACAGATCTTTGGGAAAGGACTCTGAAAACCCTTACAACAACCCATTTACAGGACCATCTCTCCTCAGTGGTGTCTATCCATCCTGTTAGATCTGGCAGGAGACTCATATTCCTGGACCTATTACAATATATATATCATCTGCTGGGACTCAGGATAATTACTAAATCAATCAATCCCTCTGAAAGCAGAAGAAAACTGCAAGTTTCCCCCCCTCCTCCCCCGAATGTTCACAAGTGCCTTACATTGAGTTAGAACAATTTTGTTCATATTGACACCTCTAAGTCTGTTGGGACTAAAAGTCCCATCAGCTGGGAAAAGCTGGGTGTTTTTTGCCCAAGTTCCTTAGCTTGTCTCATGCAGATAGACAGACTTTCCCCATATGAGATGAGGTAGCATCTCTCCCCTCTATGAAATAAATGACTCCATTGATCAGATTTCAACAAACGGAGTAAGAAAACACATATGCACACTTGTCATAAGCACTTTTTTTTGCAACTCTGATTAATTACAAGATTCAAACCAAGTAGATCACATAAAAGTCAATGCATTAACAGCATAGAAGATTCAGAATAAGCAAACTATAGAAGAAATGTAGCAGAGCTTTTAATTAAATCCATAGCTACTTATTTGAATTCAATTCAGTCATTCCCAATCTTGGACCTCATAAAGCAATAGATAAAACCCTTGGGAGTTTGCCTGCTCACTTTTGACAACTTGAGGATCTACCCTTCATATGTTTAGTTCTCATGTCATCTCCCTTGAGCAAGTGACAAAAGGTCTACAACAAATCTTAGGAAATTATCTTTCTCCATATATTATCTTCTGATCTTTTAGAAGTTGCTTATCCCAATTATAACAATTAACATCATATGACATGCATTATTCAGCATCCTCTTTTCAGAAGTATAGAGGTGGCTCTTTTAGAAATTGCATATTTCTAAAAAAGTACTTACATATAGCTCAATAGTGCCCCTAGAGTATTTGATGAGTTTTATATAAGAAACCCTGAATAACAGTCCACATCTTTTTTTCAATTGCTATATTGATTTTGGTGTCACTTTCCATGCTTGTCTTCAAGATGCATCTATGCTCTTTTTTTGCCATGAGTGATCCCATTGCAAATAGATCCATTTTATTAGCAGTCAATTGAAGGATCCATCAAGAGTCTAAGTTCAGCTATTAACTTGCTGATCAAAAAAGTTGGGGTGCTGTTCTGGATACAAAAAGAGCTAATTTTCACTAAAAGGCTGTTTCTATATCAGAGTTCTGTGAATATAGGGTTCTTCTCCCCCACCCACCCTCCAAGAAAACCTCATATTTATACTTGAAGATTGACCATGTTCTAAGAACTGAAACATTCCTGTGTTTAGAGTAGGAATCCTTGAAGAGAACAAGCCCATATTTGCGATGCAGATCTTCTGGGTTCAGTCTCCAAGTAACAAGACCATATTTACTTAGAACCTGGCCAGTCAGATCAAACAATTTAGGATTGCACAGCTCAGAAAAAGGGAGCTTTATATGATGTATTAAAAATAAAGTGTTGGGGCAGTTGGCAACCTATCGTGGTTGGCAACCTATCATGGCTGACTGCAACCTATCATAGCTGACTGCAGTCCAGATCCCATCGTAAATTTCATCAAAGATTCTCCCTGGACTTTTGGAGATCACTTTTTCTTTCCAAGCTTTAATCATCCGGGGGGGGGGGAAGAACCCTTTTAGTTTATGGCTATATTTGGGGCAGGAGGAAAAGTAAAGGATAACTAATGAAAATTCTCTTTAAGAATGATGGTGATTAGCTGAACTCAAAGCTTCAAGCCATATATGGAAAATAATGGCGAAGGGATACTAGGATAATCTGAGCTTAAAATTAGCATCTAAATTGCATCTCTGAAATACTGCAATTTTGGATCAACTCTGTTCTGATGAAGCTGCTTTTTTTGTAGCATTAAAAATGACTTTAATTTATTTCTGAGTGTTTCTTGGCAGTTGATTCAAGGGTTTACTGACTGTTTAGTTAGTCCAGATGCTGTTGCTGCATCTGGAGTTTCACGGGAGGAATTAAGTGTGGCTTGGCTCCAATTGTTTTTTTTATAGAAACAGATAAAATGTATATTAGTCATACATGTCACCTCTGGAATAACAGGTTTGAATGTACTGTGCTAGCATAGTAATGGCAATTGTTTGGTCAAAGTCTTAAGATGGAATAGAGGAAGTGTCAGTCAGTTGATTAAGCACTGAAGGTATTCATCTCATTTTAAGATCAGAATGTTTCCTCAATTTAAAATTAGGCGTGTATTGGACACTTCAGGGAATGTTTAATAAGGGTTGATTTTGACTGTAATTGGAGAGACACACAGGATATGAAACATGAACATATATGGTTTGATCTTGTTCTGCTAATGTCACATATAGGGCTGAAATCAACAGGGCTGTTACTGTAAGTATGGACTGATTACTGTGTTAATAAATCATAGGTTATTTTGAGATATTGATTCCTGTATTTGGAATCAATTAATATACAAAGATATACATCACTAGAAGTAGGTATCTGCACCCTACTTAAGCAATTGTGTTGTCAGTATTTGAATATTTTCTTTTACAAAGGGGCAAAGAAGAAAACTTTCAGAAAATATGGCTAAATATTAGAGTTGTTCTATTAGTAATTTGCCAAACCCATTCCCTTTTTATTATTACAATTATTAATTATACATTATATTTTTGTTACGACTGTTATAGGTATCTACACTTTTCTTTAAATTAATTTAGCAATTTTTTAAACAAAGTGAATGGTGCTGAGTATAAGATCACGGTGTTAATCCATGATCTGTATATAACCACAGTTAATTGAATAAACATTTACTAAGTTCACACAATACATGAATTACAACTTAGGGGTGGGCATTGTGCAGCCAACTGCATTCCTCCCACACCAAAAAATATCCTATTTGTAGCATCGCTAAACTCTCTCCTGCGGCCTTTGAAGATCAGGAGGTGGAAGTGAAGCCAAAACTTTCCAAACTTATTCTACAATAGATTGTATATACCAGGGGTAGGCAACCTTGGCTCTTTTATGACTCGTGGACTTCAACTCCCAGAATTCCTGAGCCAGCATGGTTAGTATATACTAAAACTCAAGAGGCACAGCCTTAATTACTGTCTGTCTAGAAGCATCTGAATATGCTTGATTAGATAGACCAGTGGCCCTCAACCTTTTGGGCACCAGGGACCGGTTCTGTGGAGAGAGGTTTTTCCACGGACCGGAGGGGGTGTTGTTTTGTGTGCTGCCTGCATCCTCTGGATGGGGCTTTGCTTGTTTGTGCAGCCCTGTTTCTGGCATGCCGGTCCATGGACTGGGGGTTGGGGACCCCTGAGATAGACTTCTGGTCTGAAATGTTTCAGATCTTTTCTTAGGTATTGTACAATATTCTAAGCTTAATTATCCACTGTCAGTCTAGCTAATCCTGACAATTTATAGTTAATCTAAAGATTGGCAAAAGAATTATAGACATACATATTGTTGATGTGACATATTTTAATGATTGATTTTCCTTTCTTTGAAACCTTTCAGGAAATGTAGGAATCCTACTTATCAAGTAAGATTTGTTATGGACCAGGCTTTAAAAAAAACATTGTTGTTGCATTTTGCCAGAATAAGCATGTTTTATATAGGGATGAAAATTATAATACAGGGATGAAAATCATAATACAACCACCATTCCAAAAATAAATTGTTAGGACGAAGAAGGGAACAGAACTTCAAAAACCATTGGGTGTAATTACTCAATTGGAGTGTATACAACTTTGAGATGTCCTTTAACAAGATGTCCTTTAACAAGAACTGCCATAGATCAAAAATGTATATATCACTATTTTGCTAGACGAAAGGAACCTATTATTGGAAATAGGAAGGACCTTGATGGGTCATATATAATCAGCTTATTTTTGTGAGAGAGCAGGGGTCCCCAACCCCCAGTCCATGGACCGGCACCAGGCCGTAGCATGCCAGAAATCGGATCACACAAATGAGCAAAGCCCCATCCACTGGATGCAGGCAGCAGAAAAACCTCTCTCCACGGAACCGGTCCCTGATGCCCAAAAGGTTGGGGGCCACTGAACTAGAGAGCTAGAGAGCTAGAATTTTGGTATAGGAATGTCTCACTTCTTCTGGGCCAATGCCACACTTCACTTTTAAGTGGTGTGTTGGGACCTACAGAACAATTAAATCTGATTTAATCAAATTTAGATTTATATTTTATTATTATTAAACTCAGTTGTTACATATTTCATTATTTCCCACTTCTATTATATTAAAAAATATAATTTTGTAATAACTATTAGAGGTCTCTGATGGTCTTGCCCAAGGCACCTGAGGGCTATTTCTGATCCCTGGGCCTCTGACTACGCACTTCTAGTGCACAATCTTGTTCAATAACCATATCCACTTCCCTACCTTGATCTGAGTGATTTTTAAACAATGGCTTATTGATTAAACTCTGACTGGCTGAGTACCTATAACACTACACCATCAACTATGATTTTAAACCCATTTTGGATGAGTCCACATAACATGGTAAGCCAAAACCAAATAAACCACTGATTGATGATTCAGCAGTATGTACAGTATGGATCGTAGTCTAAAGCTGGAGATAGTTCAGATTAAGTATTGCATTTTTGAACTTGTGTATCCAAACAAATGACATCTAATGCAACTGCCTTCTTCATCCTGGTTCCTTCCAAATAACCTATATTGCTATTTCCAAAATGTTGAAATCTATTTAGAAAACCTCAGTTTTAATAGAGAACTTTTTTTAACTTCTAAAGTAATATTGAACTGATTGGGGCTAGAATGCATTTCTTCCATTTAATTTCCTGCCAAAAAATCATTTCACTACAGTAATTTTTGGCATAGTCTTTGAGGATTTAGAGATCCACCCCAAGGTAATACACTGAAGTCTGTTTTTTTTTCCTTTCCTCCACCATAAGACTTTAACCATGCACGCTTCAGGATTTGTATGTAGCCTTTTCATTCTCCTTGCTTTACTTAAGATCTTTATCAGATGAAGAGATCTGAAAACCATATAAACTTGCCCATAATTGTACTTAGTTGGCCCCAATAAAAGTATTCCCCGATTGTGGGTTTTCATTTTCTTTCCTTGGCTGTGTTTGTGCTTCTCCTTCTCATCCCCCACCATTCCTCTCCCTGAACTTTCAGCCAGCCTGCCAAGGGATTTTGGACAGCATAGGCTTGAAAATGGACGGATCCATCGAACACTGGATGGAAAAGCCATTTGAAAAAGAGGAATGTGGGATGGGAAAGGCTGCAGATGGGAGAACATGTGTTTGCAGTTAACTGGGACCGCGGGCTGGAAAATAAATAGCATATTGCAAGAGAGAACAGCGCAGCAGTAGCATTGTCCAAGCAAGGATGCAAAGAGCAAAATCAGAATCTGTTCAGCTCCATAAAATGAAATGTGCTGTAGACAACCGGATTTTCCGAATGTCTGAAAGCTATTCCTTCTTTGAAAGTGACTTTAATCTCAAATAACAAATCAGGAGCGCACAGTATTATTTTTCGAAATGTAAAAGTCAGCATTTCCTGGATTCTTATGCTGCCTTTAAACCTTAATGTTTGTTTGATTTGGAGTTTACTGTGCCTCTAAACCTACCAATTGTGATTAATTGGGGGGGGGGGGGAAACCAAACAAACCCTGGGTTAGCAAAAGGAGTGAACCAGGTTAGTGCAATTTTCTAGGAGTCAGAGGGAAGAATGAACTGTTTTTTTTGCATCTATCTAAAGTGCCAGTGGTCACTACTCAATAGCTATCAGGAACTACCAGAGACACTCAAGGGTGCTTTTCAAAAGGCAACTGGACTGCTTTTTCCTTGAGGAAGGAGGAGGAGGAGGAGGTTTCATTTCTCATCCAAGATGAAGCTTCTTGAATGAGAAGCAAAATGTCTTCTTCTTCAAGGAAAAAACAGTCCAGTTGCCTTTTGAAAAAGCACCTTTGAGACAACTATGACCTAGATGACTGAGAATCTCCATAGACCAGGGGTAGGCAACCTTGGCTCTTTTATGACTCGTGGACTTCAACTCCCAGAATTCCTGAGCCAGCATAGCTCAGCTTGGAAACCTCTCCCTTTCCCCTCAGCATGGCTGGCTCAGGAATTCTGGGAGTTGAAGTCCACGAGTCATAAAAGAGCCAAGGTTGCCTACCCTTGCCATAGACACTAGAGACACTAGGCACCTGGAATTTTGCAGCTGTGATTACTAAGCTAGAGAAAAGCGATCGTATGTTCTTTGAGGGTTTTTGTTCTAGGATAGTTTTTTCCATCCTGGTTTTCTGCAGATGTATCAGAATTCCAAACCAGCATGACCAATGGAGTTGTGTTCCTCCATATCTGCAGAATGGGACAACTCGCCACAGCTAACTCACTGTGGCCAACTCTCTCCATGGGGCAACTTGCTGTGGGAAAATTTAACAATTCGATTTAATTATTTTAAATATTTTTTTAAAAAAATTCTGTCATTCACATTTCATTCTGTCCCTCCTTTTTCATCCTTTAATGATTCTATTCTACCATTTCTTTGATATTAGTGTAACTCTTGTCCTGCAGCGAGTTGTCCTCTGGCGAGTTGTCATAGATGCCAATATCTGGGGCTCTTTTAAATGGGGGTGTGTGTGTGTGCAGCCCAACAGTAGGCCAGATCATATTGACCATATGATCCCATAGTTGGAACTTCATCTTTGTGATAATTTCTGAATTATCTGTATATCTGGTAGTCTATCCATAGAGGAAATTCAGCTGTGAGAACTGTGAGGAAGTGGACTGGCATCAGTGTCAGAATTGGGGGAAACGGGTGTTTTCATTTTTTTCTCCTGATGCCCAATATTTGCTTTGACACTTATAATCTTTCCCAACCAGCAGACTTCAAAGAAGGGATAAATGTCTCTTATTGGAAATTTGAATTAATCCGTTGTGTAGGAATTTTGAGCTTAGCTGATAGACCGGCCAAGTTGCCCACCCTTCATTTAAGTCCATCTAATTATTTCTGAGTGACGGGAGGTTTATGTTAGGGGCTTCCTAGCAATTAGCCCATTATCCCACATTTTTGTTATTTATCTTCTGCTACGCAGCTGTCAGCATGCCACTGACAAGTTTTCCACGCCCCACCCTGCTTCCACCCCATTCTTTCAATTTCAGGCTTAATTTAAGTAAGAGAAGTGTCGGAAATTGGTATTCCTTTCCCTTCGCTTGGGAGACCTAGAAATAGTAAATCTGCTAGAACTGCAAGAACAAGAAAACAGTTTTGTCCTGTAATGCGGTATGTTTCAATTAGGTAAGACTATGCAACTAAATGGGACAAAAGTGGAAACAAATACTGGAAAATTACTGTTTTCCTCTGAAAGCTGAACCTTCGTTTCTACATGGACTGTGGTTATTACCGGTTGCAGATTGTTCCATGCTTGGCACTTGACTTCTCTTAAATCCTGGGATTAGATATGGACTGCTTCCGTGGTCTGGCCTGCAACTGCTGTCTTGTTTATCATGATGACAACTCCCAAGATATGAATACTGCACAATTGGCCTGTGAACTCCCCTGAAGCCCATCCAGACAAGTGAGTGACATAAAACCATAAAGTGGTTATCTCAGTTTAGTGATTTAGCAGCTTTGCTGTTTGCAAATCATGGTTTATGCCATAGTGTGCTGTGCAAACTTGGCCATTATAACTTATCATTCATATAATATGTACGTAGTCTTAGGGAAAAGCACAAATATTTTAAAGATCCATATTCAATGTATTTTTCCAGAAAGATATTTGTACAGATGAAGATAATATTTAAAGAAAACACAGTTAAAAGGCTAAGAAATTAAACTAGGTTTTGAATAATTCTTTGCTGTCGTGATAATTTTTCAGCCAAAGGAAATAGCCGTATTTTAAATATTACCAATCCAAAGCAAGATGCATTATCATTTTCTAGTAATTTGTGATAGCAAACGTAGCAATTAAAAACAGGAAATGAATATTTTTAAAATTTTGCACTGGTGTTTCTCCTTTTAAAAAATGGACCACAAACCAACAAATACAATATAAGTCAGGATCGTATAGAGTTGAAGATGCTAGATTAGGGGCAAGGATTCATTCTCACCCAGTCGCTCTCTCAACCCAACCTACCACGCAGGGTTGTGTTTGTGGGGACAGACAGGAGAAAGGATCAGTAGGATGATCTTGAACTCCTAAATTAAAAGAGGGATATGAATCTAGTAAATTGTCCAATATTGTTTGGTAACTTTCACGATTTCCTCATATATTGTAATTGGCTACTTGCATCAAAGATAATAAGAGAACTAATTTGCTGTAGTGGTTAAGGCATCTGGTTAGAAACCGGGAGACTGGGAGTTCTAGTCCCACTTTAGGCACCAAGCCAGCTTGGGCCTACTCTCTCTCTCTCTCTCTCAGTCCTAGGAAGGAAGCAATGGCACTTCTGAAAAACCTTAGGAAAACTGCAGAGATTAGTCCACCCAGTCATCAGGGGTCAAAAGGCCCAAAAATACAAACATAGCATGTATTAATTTGCTTACAATATCATTAAGACAGTCTAGAAAGGTAGAATTTATGTAATTAAATGTAGCAGGCTATAGTGCTGTTATGTGGATTATCTTCATAGTAGTTGCGGAAGTATACCGAAACTGATTCTAAACCAGTTTTATGGCACAGAGAGTTCATCAAGAGATTTCATCACATTCAAAGCTCAAATCCCCCTCCTGCAATTTTGGTAACTCTCAAAGGAGCCTGTTATGCTTAATGTTTTAATATGTTTTTAAATGAAGTTTCTGTGCATTATTCTTCGAATGTTCTTCAAGGTTATAATATTCTAGTAAATTTATGAAGGCATAAATAAATTTAACCAAAACAGTTGGAACTTGCTATCATATTTTTTGCAAAATATATTCAACAGTAATGGTTTCTAGTGATGATTATATTTCTAATCCTATAAATCCTGATTTCTTTAACCTTGAATTGAAGGGATGTATTTTTATGCTTAAAAAAGTGGTGACTGAGGAAGGATGGGAACCTAGTTTGTTTTTTAACATAATATGTGTTAGTATATTATGTAAACACAACTAGCTATTGTTTATTCAACCAACTAGGGTGAAATGAACCCCTAACATTCAAACAACACTGTGTACATCCAGTCATTGTCCACATACATGGTGCACCTAGCACAATATAGGTGGGCACCCAACATTCCTTTGATCCTTTTTGTTTTAGACCCCCCAAAATATGCATAGAATTACACTCTGTGTTAATATATTTGAAACCCGTCCTAAGAAATTATTTAGGAAAGTTAAAAATATACCACTCAGATATAAATTCTTCTCCTGTTAAGTCAATTTTGTAACGTCCCCCTTGGCTAAAACCAAATTTGGTCATAAGCCGCATGCATCTTTCAAAATAAATAAATAAATAGCAAATCCTGCATGTTAACTTGAAAAGTATTTGGGATTTTAAAAAGGCTCAAAAATGTCAAGAGATCAGCCAGCTAAGGAGTGATGGGTTTAAGCATACGTTCATGGTCAGCAGAATGAGAGAGATGTGCTGTCATGATAGATGCCATATTTCCATGTGGTTGGCAAGGCTAGGCCAGCAGAGCGACGGAGAAGGAACACACTTCAGCTACCTGCTATGCATTTGCAACTCACAGACACAACTGTTGTATAACTTTATTCCACCTCCACTTCTAGTTGAACATTTCTCTCTTCCTTTCACATCTACGGGAAAGGGGAAGTAGTCCCACTATCAACAGTGGCCCTATCCATGTAACTCTCTAGCAAGCCCCACCAATTTAAAAACTGTAAAAGAGCAACCGCAATAGAGGCAATTCAGGTAGTCTTCGACTTTCAATCATTCACTTAAGCAACTGTTGAAAGTGACAACCGACCCCACCCCAAAGGTACTTAGGACCTGTTTCTGAGGTTCTGATGGCTGGTGGCTCCCCACCAGTGGTCATGTGACTGCATTTTGGGCACTGGGCAACCAGCCCTCATTGACGGCTGTTGCATGCGACTGCAATTTATGAAGTTTTTGTTGAAAACCAGCATTTTTTACGTCTAGTCTCCGGCAAAAACGCCCCCATAGCGAACAATGGGTTTGCTTAGTGACTGCAGCGTTCGCTTAAAAACTGTGGTGTTTGCTTTATGAGGGCCTCAAAAAAAGATTGTGAAATCAGGTTGGTCACATGACCTGTTTTACAACTATCAGAACTTATGACCATAGTTGGCCAGCTTCATCAGAGTCATAAGTCGAGGACTACCTGTAATGTGCAGGAGCCCTGGCACAATTTCTCTGTCCTGGTACACGTGGACTACACAAATAGTAAGGAATGCTGACAAAGAGAAGCAGGGAAGTGGGCCTCTGGCACAACATCAGTACATTGCAACATTAAATTTTCTTCACGCACAGGAAAACAGAAGCGCATTGTTCATTCTTACTTTACTTATACAGAATTCCAATAGGCTGCGGATCCAACAAACGATCCCACACAGTTAGCAAATGTGCAAAGAAGACAACCAGACTTCAAAATGTAACTGCTGTATGCATCTCCTACCTACTCCTCGTTCCACCCTATCTAATAAAATCAAATATTGTTCCAACATTCATTTTCCACTGCCTCACTGTGGGGATAAAGAATCCAGATGAAGAACTCCTGATCAAAGGGGGAAAATAATGGTGGTGGTGTTGCCATTTCATTTCCTTCTTAACTGGAGTTTCTCCTTCCAGGAACAAAGGAAGCAGTGTTAGGAAAACTAAGAATAATTACAACGGAAGCTCAAATATCATTTGAGGCTTCTTGAAACACTTTGAATAAAGAGGTGGGGCATGAGGGAGCCATCTGCAAGGGAGTCCCAGCTGATATGTGTTGTGAAAGACCAGGCAATATTGTGCCATAGTGTCTTCTGTTGGCCAAAGATGCAGGAATATTTTTGTCCTGAAAGATCATTGCCTGGTGCATGGAAAGGAAACTTTTGCTCTGCACACAATGGGGGATCCACTGCAACCCATAAAGAAGAAGGTACATAGGTGTGGCATTCCCACTGCTGTAATAAGTCATATGATGAAGTTGAGGTGTGAATCCTAGCTTTGCATTCAGACAGAACCCCTCATTCTTCTCTCTGCTGCCCAAGTATTTACGGAGCATTCAAGTTTGAAGATGAAGGCTATATTTTAATTACAGTTGTAAACAAACCAGAAATAAGGTAATCAGTCTCACAGGTGAGCAGAGCAAAGCAACCGTAGTTTGTTTTTTCTACTTTTTTAGCAGCTCTTTTCTTTATAATTTGGTAGAGGGTTTTTTTTAATGGAGCTCAAAAACATAGAAGGAAGGAGACAGGGTCTACGTACTAAGCAAGTATCTCTAAGCCAACGCATAGACGCAGAGTTTCATTCAGCAAGCCAACAATAATGATGGTTTTAACTCTGCTTTCTTGCTCAGTTGGATTATTGGATCTGGGCTTTAAAGAAACATTTGCTGCTATTTGGTGATCATCTGGAGTTTACAGCTCAGATCTGGTAGCTTAATGTTGAATCAAAACCCAACAAGTTATATAGTTTACCAAAATACCTAATATGTATAGTCTCTAGCTACTGTCTATGGTGTATTATACAGATATTTCTCCCCTAGCTCTCCACAGGCAACTTCATACAGGATCTATTCTATATCCCCTTCCATGTGGCTTATGTCTAGGAGAGCTGCTCTCTGTGTGGGACTCTTAAATTCTTTCTTCTGCAAGCTCCTGAATTGTAGGAAACTCCATAACAAATCCTGGTTTATACAATATATGAAGCCACAGTTTAACCAACTGCACTGCAGCCTAATGTCCAGACCTAGAATTCTGTGGTTAGTTGATGGTACTGTATATTTTGCAAACCCAGAAAAATATAGTTTATTCAATTAACCCATTTTCAGGCTTTGCACAAATCCTATAAAAATTTGGCATATTGCATCCAGAATCTGCTAATTGGGTGGTGGTGTCTGTGAAATTGAGATATTATTATATATCATGCCCCCTTTTACTATTTTTTCTTAAGCAAAAAAGCCCAAGCATTGTAACATTTCCTCCAAGAACAATTAATGTCGTTTCTTCTTTCAATTGTCCTATTTTTTTCTAGTTCACAATAGCATTTTTAAATTACAATCAGAACTGCTTTGGAAACTGCAGCCCTTCAGATGTCCAGACCTCTTAGGAGTCTTCAGTCAATGTGGTTAATAATGCTTTGTCACTAAAATGAGAGATGCTAGGTGGGAGATATAAGTCTAGAGATTTTCTAATGCAATTCAGCAGCCTTGTTTAAAGTGGCACCCCTGAATTGTAATCTCATATCTACCAAGTGCCACATTGGAAGGTGGGAGGGAGGCATACAGTATTTCAACAGTCGGAATTTAGTGCTCCCATCAGGTTCCCCAAGTATCTCTCAGTGTCACAGATATTCTAGAGAAATTCATTATTCATTTGTTAGATTTTTATCCCTTTATTATTTTTATAAATAACTCATACATAATACTCTTTCCTCTTCCCATTTTCCCCACAACAGGTGGAATGGGCTGAGAGTGAGTGACTGGTGCAAAGTCACCCAGCTGGCTTTTATGCCTCAGGAAAGGCCAGAACTCATAATTTCCTGGTTTCTTGGCCAGCACCTTAACTACTAGATCAAATTTATATTTTTATGTTTTATACTCTATATTCTTGTTCACCTTAGCACTTTATGTTTAGTTACACTGCGTTGCATTTGCCATATTCTTGCACATTTCTGCATTCTGGAGTTGTTCGTTTTGAGCTCTGTCCAGCCCCCATGTTGTTTTTAAGTTCCCTGAATAATGTGATATCATCAGCAGATACAGTCTTCTCTGCTAGTGTGTCCAAAATCTACATCTGTTGAACTGTTTGTTGTTTGCCAGAAGTTGTTAAAGACTTAGCAGTCCTGCCACGAAGTGTATATTTGCCTTTCTAAACTGTATTTCTCAGTTTAAACAGCTCTGAACAACTCTGAGATTATTCAGAGATTTCGTCCCACCAAAGTTTACTCCTCATCCAGGCTCCATTATTGGGGTAGACAGAATGGCCCTTTATTCCATTTTCTATTCCTTATAGCCTCTAGGATTACATTAAACTCCCCGCCTACCACTGAGATCCAGCACTGCGATTTAATTTTATTTTGGCTTCGATGGCTTTTTCCACAAGCCAAATATATATATATATAAAAAAACACCCTGGAAAATAAGAAGAGGGAAGAGAAGGCAGTTCCCAGCTGGAGTTGGCAAGGGCTGGGCTGCAAAGATGGCTCAGGGTTTGCTCTAAGGGAAATGGCTCCTCTCTGCCTCTCAAATTTGGCTGCACTGCCTGCAGTTTTCCATCCAACTAAGAAAAAAGTAGGTTTAAAAAAAGAAAAAAAGAAAAAAACTGGTCAAAATTGCCAAATGGAGGCCGTCTCTTTATTTCCCACAGCAGGGTGGAGGCAAAGTAAATTCTAGGAACTGACTTGCCGGCTTTCCAAGATCTACCCAAATTTTCTTCGATGGTTCAGAATGAAAGAACTGGCACTCCAACTGTCCATGACACTCAGTTCCAAGTCATCCAAAGCTGGTTAAAGTTTATTACTTCAGTTCTCTTTTGGTTTCAGATCGCATGAATCATTACTAATTTCTTCCCTGTTCATTAGGGAAAAATAAAGGCTCCCAAATTGGCTTACAGATATGGGTTGTGGGATATTCCCTGTCTTTTGATGAATAAACCAAGAGGACATATATTATACAAAGCAGAGGAATGGGGAGAGAAGAGGGGGGGGGAAAGCAAATTTCGGGACTGTTTCTTACAGTTACAAGTAGAAAAATTAATTATGGCAGCTTTCCCCATCAATGTATGATCCGGACTTACTAAGTTGATCCAAATCAAACTAAAATAATTTACAGAACCAGATCTTGCTTAAAAAAATGCAACAACCCACCAATCTCTCTATACTGCTTTCCTAGAAGGGGCCTTTCTTACCCAACCTGTTGGAATTTTATTAAAAAGCAAGTCCAAGCTCCCATGTAACAATGGATGCGGTTGGGGGGGGGGTGTCCAAAAAGTCAAGATGGCAGCCACCATATGATTGAAACCCCACAATTTTTTTTTATACTCAGGAACTTCTGCACATATCCCTTCAATTATTTCGTACTGGTTCTTTCATCTTTAAACCACCCACCCCCCCGAAAATCCATTTATTTTTTTTTACATAATTTTTTTAACAAGCAGTGCTAAGAATTGTCCACTGGGAAGATGTGTGGACTTCAACTCCCAGAATTCCCCAGCCAGCATGCTGGCTAAGGAATGCTGGGAGTTGAAGTCCACACATCTTCAAGCTATTAAGGTTGAGAAATACTGTCCTACTGTCATCTACAGTCCCAGCCATTCTAGCTACCACAAGCAGCCATCTCTCTCTCCCACCCCCTCTCCCATATCAGCCCCACAAATTATAGTCTTGCTTTATAAACCTCCATGCTGTATTCTCTCTTAGCTTTTCCTTCCTGTCATTGGGTTGTGGTCAGGATAAAATGTAGAGGAGAGAGAACCACAGAAGCCACCCAGACTTCTTTGGAGGAAAGGCAATAAAAATTTAATAGAGGAAATAAAACAAAAACAATGTAAGAATAATTAAAATAAAGCTGAATTATGGACTCTATCCTCCCATCAAGTTTACAGATAGATATCCCCTTAATTTTTTTTTAATCTCTCTCAAAAAAATGTTCATAGGTTCCCCAAAAGCCTGTGGTCTATTATACAGGACTGGGGACAATATTTGGGGAACAAGGACAAATAGTACCTCTTCCTTGACTTAAAAGTAAATAGGTCTCTTCACTTGCACCCCATTTTATAATAAAATCTACCTTATAAACTTTTTCCCCATTTACCCTGCATAACAATCACAGGCATGGAAATGGACACTGACTCTCCCCGGCCTGGAAAAGGCCTTCAGATGTTCTGGATTACAATTCCCATCATCCTTGGCCTGCTGGATACGGATAGGGGCTACAATCCAACATATGTGGAAGGTAGCAGTTTGAAGAAGGCTGAACACCCCCCAGCCACTGTCGGAGTGCATCCCAAGTTTTCCATTTTATGGGCCCACCCCTTTCCTCTCCCCCCCCACTTCTACAAATGCTTCTGGCTGGAAAACCTACCTTCTGGTGGAGCCCCCATCCTGCCCGTACCCGTCCTCCACTCACTCCGTTCCAAGCAACAGATGGTGGTGGCTCAGCACCGGTGGGATGGTGAAGGGGAGAGAAAGCTGGGGCAGGTGCCAGGGAGGACTTAGCTGTATCGCTCTTCTTCCCAGCCACCCTCACCCCATCTCTCTTTTCCCCCTTTCTTTCTCTCTCTCTCTCTTGCCTTTCCTTGCCTCTCAGTTCTCCATCCGTGCCTGCCACCCTCACTAATTCATAGCACCTCCTTCTAGTTCAGTATCATCCTCCCCCTTTTATCTCTCCCCCTTCCACACTTATCCCTGACAACTTTCCTTTTTACTATTTGTCTTTTCTCTTTTAATATTTAAGATTAAATAATAGTTAATCTTCTACTTTCTTAAATCATCTATCAGGTCCCTAAATACAGTTTTTCTGCTTTTTTCTCCTTACAAGGTTTTGTGATGAATGCACTTTCTGTACTGTGCACCCGTTTCTCCTTTCAAAGAGAGAGATATCTTCCTGCCTAACCCTATTTTATCCTGAAAATGTATCTTTCTGACTCATTTATACAATTAATCTTTTCAGTCAATCATTCATTGGGAGGTTCCTGATAGCTAAAGCTTTCCATTTAAAGGTCTTTTAAAAACCCTAAGAGCAGGCAATAATGTAATATTAAAAGCAAGCACCAAAACAATTAAAAATTATGGCAATAAAAACCATGGTAAAATACAACTCTGAATAAACATAATCTCAGCAGTGATTTTAACTAGAAGTAATCATCACTTAAATAATCACCACTAAGTCAATGAAATATATTCCTCAAGAATGTTTTTTAAAAATTCTAATATGTTAACAATTTGCGGATTGCTTATCAGTCAATCATCTATTTATTGTTAAAGTGATGCACCATTATTTTATTATTGTCCAGATACAACAATCTTATGTTGATTATACTCTGATATTTATTCCACAAATAAATGTGTGTGTATTCCTGTGCATGCAGATAAATCTGCTAAATTGTTTAGGGTAGATCATCTACTCCATCTTAAAATACTACTAAATTGATTAGCTGGCTAGTGGCCAGTCATTAATGACCTAATTAATGTTTTAATCCTAGTTTCCTTCTTCCTATTCTTACAGTACCCGGTAAAGGTTCTGCTATTGCCAAATTGCAAAACGCAACAGTTCTTTTTACACTTTAAAGAGCATGATGTTCCACAGATAAATACTGTAGTTGTGGTTCATGACGGCAATTTTTTTAATTAACTGATCCTAATTTTTACAATGCTATGAAGCAAGTTGTACGATCATTTTCACTTTCCTAATTGGAGATCTGATGCAGTGATCCAATTCATGGACAATGAAAGATTTGAACCCCGCACGTTCTTTCCCTTCTGCTGTGTCTCTCTTCACACAGCACACTCATCCCTTAATGTTTGCTCCTCTCGTGTTTCTCTTTGCTTTTTCTTCCTCTCCCTCCCAGCTCTTTTTTTCTTCCCATAGCTGGGGTTGCCTCTTGAGTCTAATTTCTTCCGATTGTCCAAATTATACTCATTCTCTCTCATAAATGCTGCACAGCATTCACAAGTAAGGTCAAGTTACTTGAACTTACCTTTCCCGTCTTCCTTGCTCGACTCTGCTTTCTCTTTCATGCTGTTGCAATTTCCAGTCTTCCAGTGTTTTCCAAACTTGGAAAAAGGGCTGTTGCTGGTAGGAGATGAATTTAGGCCTGGAAAATCCCTCCTTGCTGGGGAATGTCAAACTTCAGGAGTGGGGGGATGGAAGGGGGGGAGGGAAAGGACTAGTTAACCCTTTATTATCAAGCCACTGATGCTAGCTAGCTCTGAGCATTGCACAGTCCTATAGCCGGGACATGTTAAGAGGAAGCAGTGTTACCTTTCCTACTCAGTGCCCCAGACAGGCATAGCATTGATCTTTACGTGCTGTCCCAGCAGATTCTTGGTCCCTCCACACCCTGACAGCTGCCACAGCTGTACCCCTGGATCTTTTCCAAAACCTGGGAGAGAGCAGCTCTTCTATTCCAGGAAAATGACAGGGCACACATAGGTTTTTTCCCCCCTAAATTCTCTAAGATACCAGGATAGACAAGTTTCTTATTCTGTGACTGATCTTTGCTAGGAACACTAGAAATGAAAGCCACCACACTCACATGTGATATATAGGGAAGGTGGGGCACAGAGCCCAAAGTATAAAGCTCCACCCTAAAGTTACAAATAACTATAATGGAAAACATACAACCAGAGTAACTGATCTGTGCAGGGCCAGGAAAATGCTGGGGTTGTCAATAAAACTGGCTGATCTATTTTGTTTCAGCATATCGAATTCTAGTTTCACCGTCTGAAGCATGTGCATGGAACGTAGCTTTCATATGTATGCATGTTTACTGTGAGAATTAAAGGAACATGACGACATTGGGATATATTATGAGCGGCTGGCAAATAGCATATAATAATGGAAAAAACAGAAGGCACCATTTTAAAGAAGGCACCAGTTATAATCACAACTGGGACCAGAGTTTCCATTGATAAGCAAGTCGGTTGTTAAGTGAGTTCACCTGATTTTAACAACCTTGTTTGCCATGGTTCTTAAGAAAATCATTGCAGTTGTTAAATAAATTACACAGTTGACAATCGAAGCAGGCTTCTCCCATTGACTTTGTCTGAAGTTGGCTGGGAAGTTTGCAAAATGGCGATCAGATGATTCCAGGACCCTGCAACCAGTGGTGGGATTCAGCCGGTTTGCACCAGTTCGGCAGAACCGGTAGCTAATTTTTTGTTGCCCAGGCCCAGAATGGACTTCCGGAAGCGGCATCCACACAGAGAACCGGTTGTTCACATATTCGAATCCCACCACTGCTCGCGGCCATCATAAATACAGTTTATGTACATTGCCAAATGCCCACATTTTGATCATGTGACTTGCTGCAATGGCCTTAAATGTGAGGATTGGTCGTCACTTGTGCCATTGTAACTTTGAACAGTCGCTCAATGAATGGTTGTAAGTTAAGGACTTCCTGTACAGAAATTCTTATTCACAGCCCTGCCATTGGCAAATACCAACAATTCCACCCCCACCCCCCATGATTATGAGAACTAAGCACTTATTCTTTTTAAACCAATGAAAACTCAGATTCCAAACTCCAAATTAAGGTAACCCATTCTGGGCTGGCAAAATGGTCCTTACGGTAGAAGCTTAAGTCTCCCTGTGCATTCTTACCAACAACTTCTGTGGGTAAAGCAGCGACTTCTCTAGCAGCTGTTGCAACCCACTCCTGCCAGTGGGAATTGCTATATTAGGAAGTCCAGCAGAAAATCAAAGCTTAGGTGTTGTTTGTTCTATTCCTTCTCCCTGTACACAGCTAGAAAGCTCCTTACATTTGCTTCCACAGCCTAGCCTAGCTCCAGGGTCAGGAATTCACCAACCATCTATTTTGGGGGCGTATCTGATTTCAGTCCCTTGTGTTGCCATTTTGAGGGCATGAACTGCCCAGAGTATGTACTTGTATAAAGACCACAGAGAAAAATGACTGTCTATCTTTTGGCCGTTTGGAGGAAGAACATGCTAGGAATTTTCAGAAAATCGGCAGCAAGATAAGCCAAAGATTTCTCTAAATTGTCAAAGGGAAGAAGAGGTTTGTGAAAGACAGAATATATTTCTTTTGGTTTTAGGGAGGTTTTTTTTTTAAACAGGGGCTGCCTACTACGGCTGTAAATCATGATGGTTGTAAAGCAGGACATCACCATAACCCAATCTTATGACCTTTTTTGAGGTGATTACCTTGCTCAATAGTAGCAACTGTGAGAGGGACCTCGGAGTCCTAGTGGACAATCACTTAAATATGAGCCAGCAGTGTGCTGCAGCTGCCAAAAAAGCCAACACAGTGCTAGGCTGCATTAACAGAGGGATAGAATCAAGATCACGTGAAGTGTTAATACCACTTTAAAGGCCACACTTGGAATACTGCATCCAGTTTTGGTCACCACGATGTAAAAAAGATGTTGAGACTCTAGAAAGAGTACAGAGAAGAGCAACAAAGATGATTAGGGGATTAGAGGCTAAAACATATAAGGAACGGTTGCTGGAATTGGGTATGTCTAGTTCAGGGGTAGGCAACCTTGGCTCTTTTATGACTCGTGGACTTCAACTCCCAGAATTCCTGAGCCAGCCATGCTGGCTCAGGAATTCTGGGAGTTGAAGTCCACGAGTCATAAAAGAGCCAAGGTTGCCTACCCCTGGTCTAGTTTAATGAAGAGAAGGATGAGGGGGAACATGATAGCAGTGTTCCAATATCTCAGGGGCTGCCACAAAGAAGAGGGAGTCAAGCTATTCTCCAAAGCGCCTGAAGGCAGGACAAGAAGCAACGGAAGGAAACTAATCAAGGAGAGAAGCAGCCTAGAACTAAGGAGAAACTTCCTGACAATTAGAACAATTAACCAGTGGAACAATCTGCCTCCAGAAGCGATGAATGCTCCAACACTGGAAGTTTTTAAGAAGAGACTGGACAGCCATTTGTCCGAAATGGTATAGGGTTACCTGCCTCAGCAGGTGGTTGGACTTGATGACCTCCAAGGTCCCTTCCAACTTTATTATTATTATTATTATTATTATTATTATTATTATTATTATTATTATTATTATTATTATTATTATTATTATTATTATTATTATTATTATTATTATTATTATTATTATTATTATTATATTATTATTAAACATAACAGAGTATAGGGTCATTAAGCAAACCCATTGTTTGCTATAGAGCATTTTTTGCCAAAAACTGACAGTAAATGCTAGTTTTCAGTTAAATAATCGTAAATTGCGATCATGAGACTGCAGAATGCTGCAAATGTCCATAAATGCAGGCTGGTTGCCTAGCTAGCACCTAAAGTGAGGTCACATGACCGGGGTGGGTGGGCTACCCTTCATAATTTTGAAACCTGGTCATAAGTATCTTTGGCACTAATGGGCACTAAACAACTCATGATAAGTTGAGGACTACATATATAATTCTCATCTTCTTATATTGCAAGACATTCTACAACTTTGATAGAGCTAATAAAAGTGTTATCTTGGTTTTTCTCCCCAGATGCAAGGGTAATTTTATACCTATTTTCATCTATATACACATACACACAATATACAGGCAGTCGTCAACTTACGACCACAATTGAATCCAAAATTTACGTTGCTAAGTGAGAAATTTGTTAAGTGAATTTTTGCCCCATTTTACGACCTTTCTTGCCATATTGGTTAAGTGAATCACTGCAGTTGTTAAGTTAGTCACATGGTTGTTAAGTGAATCTGGCTTCCCCGTTGATTTTGCTTGTCAGAAGAGGATCCCATGACTCCGGGACACTTCAATCATCATAAATATGAACCAGTTGTCAAGCATCCAAATGTAAATCACGTGACCATGGGGATGCTGCAACGGTCATAAGTGTGAAAAATGGTCATAACTCACTTTTTTTCAGTGCCATTGTAATTTTGAACTGTCACTAAGCGAACTGTTGTAAGTCGAGAACTACCTTTATATCATCATTATTTTAGCCATTGCCTATGCACTGTAGGATGAAGGCCTCTTCCACGTTTCCAACCTATACGGTTCTGAGCTTTCTTTTGCCAATTGGGCCCGCCATACTTGCTGATGTCGTCCATCCACCTTGTCTCTTTTCTGGATGCTTTTTATCAAGTGGGATCCATTCTATGTCTGCCTTGGTCCACCTGCCATCAGTTCTTCTTGCTATGTGACCAGCCCTGTTTCCATTTCAATTCTTTTACTCTCTTGATCACATCATATATATTTTATATCTCACTAGCTTTCTTTAATTGGGTATTGTTGCATCTGAAGTTCCAGATGCACGTCACTTTCAAGGACCTGTTGGCCAAATATAGAGAATTTCTGGCTTTAAAGTAACATTCAATCAGCACCGCTTCATGCCAATAATTTCTACTGCAGTACTTAATGTCACTTATATTTACTTTGACTGAAAACATCCCTCAGGATTTTGACTTACAATAATTCTGTGATAGAGCTTTTTGTTGCTTAAAGCTGTACAGTTAGCATCTGATTAGTTGATATTGACATTTCCTAGCACTTGTGATTTTGCCAGCTATTTGAGCATGTTAATACATCTGATTTTGTCTATATTTTTTCTGCTTACTACTACAAGAGAGTCAAAGATTTAGGTTTCCTTAAATTAGTTTTGTTTCCAAATATGTGAGTGATTTATGATCATAACCCTTTTTAGTGGTAACTGTAAGATAAATTGGTACTACAGCTATAGACATCACAACTAATACTTTATCTTCCTCTCTGACAGAATGAAGCATTTTAATAACAATAAAATCATTATGGTTAGGAAAGACAATTTTATAGCATTTTGCCTCTGTGGCCAATCATATTCACCTGGGAAACACAGTATTCTTCTTAGTGCTTTCTGGAAAATGGTAGTTAATAGTTCCTCTAAGAACAAAATTTTCCCTGTGCATCTTCAAGTCAGTTTTGACTCCAGGTGACTCATTATTTCTTGGCGATCCCATTTTCAGAAGTGGCTTGCATTGCTTTTGTCCTAGGGCTGAGAGAGCATACTGACCCAGTCATTCACTTGGCTTTTGTGCCTATGACAGGATTAGAACTTAAGTCTTTCATTTTCTAGCCTGTGGGTTTAACCACTACACTAAAAAAATGGCTGTCTTAAACCTTAATTGGTAATACGCATTTCCTCCACAAATCTGAAGAATTCATCTTTAAAATGATATAGGCTAGTAGCCTTAAAATTTGCATTGCAAGCCAATAATTTGCCCTCCGTTTCATCATATACACTATACATATGTTGTATATAGTATGTTTTAGGTGTGTATATGTATGTGTTTCACTTTGAGAGCGGGCAACTAAATTTCATTTTTGATGTGTGCCCACAGTAAAAAAATGACAACAAAGGTTATCTTATCTTATCTTATCTTATCTAAAGGAGCAAGGGGTTAGTAAATGGATTTAATCCTAAATCCCAATAAACATACATTAATCAGTCATACAACCAAAATTAGACCTAGAGGATATAGTCCATTCCAACAGGACTGCATTTTTTCCTTTTGTTTTTAGAAGAAAGCAATCAGTAGTAGGTTTTTAACTTAAAAAATTTCTAAAGGTTGCTGCCTATTTGCTTACAATTTACTCCTTTGCACATGCACTTTTCCAGTTTACATCGCCAAAAGCAGTTGTGTCTCAACCTTAGCAATTTAAAGACGTGTGGACTTCAACTCCCAGAAGCCCCCAGCCAGCTGACAAAGGAATTCTGGGAGTTGGAGTCCAGACATCTTGAAAAGTTGAGTCACGCTGGACAAGACGATTAGTTCAACAGTCCTACGGCTCTATTAATTAAGCTTTGCCTTGACAAAGAGGCAACCGTATGCCAAAGAAACTCAACAAAACTCAAGCGAGCTCACAACCCACTTCCTCTTCGCCTTTGTGCCTTTATGACGTTAATAAAGTTTCAATTTGCTTCCTCTTTACCTCCCTTCGCGCACGCGCACATTTAGACAGGCCGAAGGGCGGAGATTAGGCCCAGTCCTTTGTTGTGCGCATGCGTAAAACGGTGGGCTAGCTAGAATGAGGTCCGGAAAAGCGAGGCGGGGCCAACGTATAAAAAGGCCACGTGCGCCGGCGTTCTCTTCTGTTTCAAATGGCGTCCAGCTTCAGGTGGGTGTTTGCGGCGGCGGGGACGGCGGAGTGGGGGGGGGGGGTAGGGCTTAAGGTTTTCTTGCATCATTTTTATTTGCCGCTATAATACTTTCAGCAATGATTTTTTTTAAACAAGGAGAAGGTGAAAGCTGGACCTGTTGATTGTTTTAAAAAGTCGGGGAGGGGAATAAAAGGGACTCCTTTAGCAAAGGAGGATTGGAATAAAAATCCCAAAGGTGCTTTTTCAGGAGGCAATTGGAATTTATTGTTTTTCTTTGAAGACGTTTCGCTTCTCATCCAAGAAGCTTCTTCAGATGGCGGGGAATGGAAGGATTTATGTTCCTTGCAGACAGCTGGTCATTTGTATTCTTTGGGGAAAGTCATGCAAATGACCAGCTATCTGCAAGGAATATAAATCCTTCCATTCCCCGCCATCCAGTCGGAGCTGAAGAAGCTTCTTGGATGAGAAGCGAAACGTCTTCAAAGAAAAAACAAGAAAGTCCAGTTGCCTCCTGAAAAAGCACCTTTGGGCCAACCATGACCTGTGGATGGCTGAGAATCTCCATAGACAATTGGAATAAGAAATAGGAGTAGGATAATGGGCGAGAGAATATGATGACCCTTATAGAAAAAGCCCTGGAGGATCCATGGAGTGGGAATTGAATTCAGCGCCTTTTTCTTTTCCCTTGGTAGGTGGGATAGGAGTATTGCTATATCTAGATGAGAAGAACGTGGCAACAGGGTTCTTCCAATGATGTTAGCACTGGGCACAGACTGCTGTGATGATAACCGTGCCCCCCTCGCCTTTGACATCTTGGGGGACTGAGGAACAGAACCCTGGCCTGCCTGTTAGAATTTGTGATTGAGAAAGAAGCTCTTGGGAGTGCTTGATCGCTGGTGGCGACTGTCATGTTAGGGAAACAACAGTGCAGATAGTTTTCTACTTAACCACAGTTAGTTTAGTGACTGTTCAAAGTTACACCCGCACTGAAAAAAGTGATTTTATGACCGTTTTTTCACACTTAATGACCATTGCAGCATCCCCTGCAATGGTCACATGATCAAAATTCAGATGTGTGGCAGCACAGAATAAATGTGCATGCATACCCATTTAATGAATAGACCTTCTTGGTGTCATGAAAAAGGCCAAGCACCAGAGGGAAAAAAATACTGCCTTGTGTGCCAAATAATTTAATTGTATCAAAGAGAGCCAGTTTGGTCTAGTCTAGTGGTTAAGGCACCAGACTAGAAAGTGGGAGACTATGAGTTCAAGTCCTGCCTTAGCCATGAAAGCCAGCTGGGTGACTTTGTGCCAGTCACTCTCAGCTCAACTTTACTGCACAAGGTGGTTGTGGGGAAAATAGTATTGCTTTGTTGGGTTATTTGTAAAATAAAAATGGGATACAAATAAATACCTTGAGTGGCAGGTACAATGAGGAGAGCATGCTAGAAAGTTTTATTTTTGCCTTAATATAACTTTGTGGAAGTGACCTACTTATTTGCCCCTTCCCCCATCTGTGTCTCTCTTAGATTTTGCAGATTTGATGATACCAGATCCTGGAAACGGGAAATTACTAGCAAACCACAAGCAGATCCAGATAGATGTTTCTGCAAATGGAAGACATGAGGGCATTCACACATGTGGAATGGTTGAGGGTAGGACCAGCAAGAGTTGGGTTTGTGTTATGCTGTTGCCCAAAAAGAAGTGATAGAAGTTAAAAAGCCTTTGAAATCATCCCTATTAATCAAATACAGTGTTTCCTTAAAGGCAATAAAATGCTGACAGGCCGCCCTGGAATCAATCAACATTTAAAAGGCATGGCAGTTTTAACACTTGTGCCCATGCTCTTACACCTCTGCCTAGCCAGGAAGATCTCTGCTGACAAAGAAGATAACATAATATTTCCTCTACCCATAAAAGTTATACTTCATGCTTTTTGGTGGTCATAAAAACACATTTCACTCACACCAAAGGCTAAAAAGTTGTATATAAACCTTGCTGATGTGCCAATATGTGATCAGCCACCCCAGAAACATGCTATCTCCACTAGAGGGACTAATGGAAGCCTTGGATCGGAGGAAGTTGCCTGTCTAGGTGGGAAGCACGTGCACCAATTATGCAGGAAATGGACTTTGTTCAGGGATGAAGCGGGAAAACCAATTTGGCTAAATAAAGGTACTTTAAAAAAAATAGTAAGATTGATCTTTTTTCTATGTAATCACTGAGCAAGTAATATGTTAAGATTTTTGCCTTTCCTAATTCAAGTTAACTAAGATTTACAGTGAGAATGACCAGGGTATGTATACCTGAAAGTTCTCTCTTCCTTTTCTCTTTTCCTTGTCTGTATGTGTGTCAAAGTCTTTGTGTGCCCTCGAGGTAAATGTAACTCTTAAATGTCTGTAAGCCCTAGAGACAAGAATTTTTAAATCCTACTAGGAAAATGTTTAAAAAAAAAAAAGCCATATCTTAATCCTAGTTTGCCTGGTCAGCAAAATGGGGTGAAGAGAGCCATGTCCCCTTTTCTCTCCCTGTGCTTTTAAGAACAGTCCCAAGTTTGTCAGGAGGGAATGTTCTAAACTCATTTAAAATTAAAGTTTTATTTTGGGTTGTATGTTATGTTTTAGCTAAGTGTATTGTGGATGGATTTTGCCTGCCTGTAAATGAGATGCTTATCTGCAGATGCCTACTTATTTCTGTCCTCAAGTCTGTGTGTGTGCGCGTGCCTTCTGTTAGCTCATTTCAGTATACAAGCAGGGAATAACATTTTTAAGCTTTGGACTTTCCAAATTCTGCCTGCAAACTATTCACCCCATTCCACTTCTCCATCTCTTCCCCTGAGTATCCGTTCCTCATTTCCTACCCAATTGCTCTACAGATTCCTGCTGAATTAAATAATAGAATCTGAATGATCCCTGCACTGCAGCTAAAGGAACAACTTTTTGCAATTCAACTTGCATTTGAAAAGAAAAAATAGTTATAAATGAGTGGGAAAACTTGATGTTTACAATGAAAAGAGTAAACTCGTTCAAATAGTTTCTGTTTTTCTGCATGTTCTAGGAGGGAAGAAGTTTGGGCATTTTCAGTTACTTTATAAGCCATTTTCCCTGAAAGGTGTTGAGCCTAATTTGATCTCAAAGAGTCTCTTGTGTTCTAAGGCAGCAATTGGGAGTAGAGGGCTGAGGCATTCTTTTCAATGTGCATTCTCCTGTGCTTGCTCATTTTCACCTGCAGATTATCCCAGAATTGAAGTGAGGATTCAAAAGGGTTGGTAAAGTAGGGAAAGGGCTGCAGATATGCTTCCCGCTTGCCAGCCTCCCTGTATGTTGAGTTCTGGGAACATACATCCTCCTGATATTCTGTGTTTGTAGGCAATCTTAAATTCCCCCCCCAAAGGCACGGGTAGGCAACCTTGGCTCTTTTATGACTCGTGGACTTCAACTCCCAGAATTCCTGAGCCAGCATGGCTCAGCTTGGAAACCTCTCCCTTTCCCCTCAGCATGGCTGGCTCAGGAATTCTGGGAGATGAAGTCCACGACTCATAAAAGAGCCAAGGTTGCCTACCCCTGCCCTAAGGTATGCTTGATTTTTAAGTGCATATGCTTTGTCATTGTTTCTGGACATCAAATAAATGGAGCCCTTCTTTCCAAAATGCAGCCTGCCTCAGACTTAATTTCCTCTGCCTGCCTTTTTCTCCCGGCTTGGAATAAGATACGAACTGGATTTAACCTCCAACCGAACCTTACAAAGGGAAGAATTGCCAGGAAGATGATCTGCCACTTTGCCTCCTGGAATGGGCTGGCCTGTTGTTTCCTTCCTTTCCTAGTACCCGTTCTCCATTTGTCTTTTGCTTTTGAGAGACTGAGGATCTCATAGTGGAAGGTAAGGATATAATATTAAAACACAGAAGGTTAAAACCATCTCCAGAGATTTTTTTTTCTCGTGCCATGTTTTTCCTCTTCTGCCTCTTTTCCCTTCCCATAGATTAGGATGCTTTTATACAAGTAATCCTTGACTTAGAACTGTTCATTTAGTGACCGTTTCAAGTTACAACGGCACTGAAAATGATGACCATTTTTCACACAACTCTTCACACAGTATCCCCGTGGTCACGTGGTCAAAATTGGACATTTGGTAACTGACTCGTGACAGTTGTAGTGTCCCAGGATCATGTGTTCACTTTTGAGACCTGAAAAGGAAAGCGGGGAAGCCAGATTCACTTAACAACTGTGTGTACTGACTTAACAACTGCAGTGACTCACTTAACTGTGGCAAGAAAGCAAAACTCACTTAGCAACTGTCTTGCTTAGCAATGGAGATTTTGGGCTCAGGTGTGGTCGTAAATCGAGCACTACCTGGACTTATGAAAAGCTTTAAGTGCTGAATATTGTAACCATTGATTTTGTTTGATGGGCAAAAAAAATGTCAATTACTCTTGGAAGATTTGTAAATGGAAATGAGGCACAACATTGAATAATCACCTTGTTGCTTTGAAACTGCTTCTGTTACACTCAGAGCATGGTATTGTTTGAGAATGGAATTTAAACAAAGCACATTTTAAAAGATTTTATTAAGAAAATGTATAAAGTCACCTAACTCAGGGGGAGGGGGCTTACAATGCCAATACAAACAACAATACTCCCCTTCCCCTCCCCCGTGACAATTAGACCAGCCACTTGATGGGGTCCATATCGCTCTCGGGTCCCCAGTCTCATTGGCAGAACCATGTCTTCAGGGCCTTGGGAAAGAGGGCCAAAGTGGGGGCCAATCTTATCTCGGAAGGGATGATGTTCCACAGGGAGGGAGCCACTATGGAGAAGGCCAGTAGAATTCTAATTTGGATATCTTTCATTTTTCATAGGTGAAGGTGAAATATTATGCAGTTGCTGGCAGGCTTGATGTGAGCCAGGTTCTTCTGGGAATGTATGCAGTGTAGGCTACGTGGACCCTTAAAAGACTATTGGTAAGTAATTATGTACTGTGTAGGTGGTTAGTAATTTTCACTGGTCTATCCCAGTTGGGAGTCTTTATCAAATGTATGGGAGTTGAAATCCAACTAATCTCTGGATACTTGATTGGGGATGGCTGTCCAAGCTTTTAGGTGTTATGATGCTAATGTGTTTTGTGTTGCTTGTTTCATTCAGACTGGGCCGAATTGCCTGTCCACATTTTAACGAGAGCACCGAAGATGCCTAAGTGGAGGACCTTCTTCCCAAGAAGAAATGCAACTAAGAAATTTTCCTGGATCCATTGTTTGGGATGGGAAGGATTTGGCATTGTTTATCCATGATGTCCCTTATTCTGTTTTTCCTGCAGAAGTGAGAGGCTTACTTATCAGAGCCTGATTAGTTTACTTACTTATTCAATAAACTATTAATGGATGAATAACTTTGCTATGTCTGTTGAAGCTGCAAAGGGCAATATCACTTACTCCTGCAAAATAATTCCTACTGGTGATAACTTTGGACTCCAGCAGCAGCATTATACACACACCCATCTGAGTAAACTCTTGGTAATGCTGCTGCAAAGCATGCCTTCTTAAAAGGGGTTACTTTCTAACCCCTCCCTTCAAGTGTAGCTGTTCTTTTCTGTCCTACCCCTGCTCCTACAGTAGTAGCAGGAAAAGGGTAGCTTTTGAAAAGCTATACGGCTTACTTAAAGTACCATATGATGCAGTGAGTTGTGAATCTCTGCTGTAGATGCTACTTAGAACTGGGTCAAGCAGTCCTGAGCAGCCAAGTTCAGTGGCTGGGAAAGGAACAACAAAAAATTACTCTGCAGAGTTGGGGAATCTTTTGACTTGCAGCAAAATGTTAGCAGTTACACTTTTGGAAGCTGTTCTTGGACCATTAAATGTATCGCAGCTGCCCAGTCAGAAAATCTCCAAGCAATGTTCTTTTCAAGGACATTGCCTTTCCCTGCAACTGGGTGTCTGCAACCTTTTCTGCTCCCTGTGCTTGTGGATTTGTGTCCCCTTGAGAGATTCCGGGTGAGACAATGTAGTCCCATCTCATGGGAGTTCATGGTACCTGCAAGTATTGGTCACAAATAAAACACTACAATAAAAAGTACATTTATTTTTTGTGCTACTTGTTTGCAAGCAAACTTACCAAACAAAAGGGGTGGTAGGGTTGGTTGTTCCTAGTGGCAAGACTAAATATTAATGAAGTATCTACAATGATGAGTCTCTGTAATGGGAAAGTAGCAGTTGCCTTTGGTACAGTGATGTTGAAGTAGCTATACTATACCACACCACTGTATGACTGGATAAACCCTGCCTTCAAACTGCTGTTACCCTTCACTTTCTAAACTTGCCTTATGTCAAGTAGACCCAAGAACCTGATCACTGAAATGGGTTTGCCCCCACCCCTAAGGGTGTATCCTTTATGGATAGGAAACTATAGTTCCTTGAGTAGGTGAGTGAATCTGGCTTGCCTTGCACCATTGGGTGTAGTGCAACGCTTAACTGGCTTTTACACAATAGCTTTAACCATCGTGCCCTATATAGTATGTTCTGCAAACCTGGTAACCCGGGACCAAAATGGACAAGTTTTAATCCCAAACTACTGAATTAAAAATGTCCTACTGTAGTATGTTGTGGAAAGCCAAACATCCAACTTATCTGCTGGGTAGTGAGAAACTACTAAAGGCATGATAATGGCTGAAAGTGTGGGATCTTGTGGCCAAAGACACCCCTCCCAAACTAATGAGTACGGCGTTGAATGGGAAAGCAGGCATGAACGCAATGAAGCTTGTCCCTGTGTTTAGTGCGGAGCTTACGGAATACTGAGCAAGACTGGAGGGGAAACGAGTGAGGACAATATTCCTTTCCCAAGCTGATACAGCGTATTTAAATGAACCTTAATTGGGTTAGACACCCAAACCCTGCTAAAGGGGTAGCATCTACAAGGAATTTCAAGAGCCGGGCACGTAGGTGAACTCTACACAGTTGTGCCATAGATTTATAATGTATTTCAGTTGAGCGCTTTGCGGTCTTTTCCCTAGTAATACCCTGTGCTGGAATTTCCTGCTGGTGTTGACCTCCAGGTAGTTGTTGGTTAGGAGCTGCCTGGCACAAAGTTGGTGTCGGCTCCCCCCTTTGCACGGTCTCCCAATTGGAATGCTAGCTGAGTAAGGCGGGTGAGAAGTCCCGAGATGGCTGCATTGCACCACATTTTTTAAAAAAAAATTACAAAAAGGCAATTTGCTGCTTAACTCCGTGGGCGTTGGATGGCTGCCATTCAGCTTATCTTCCTTATCACCTTCTCCAATACAAGACACCCGTGCCAATCAGTGCCACGCTCAGCACGCCTACTGCTGTAGCCAGGGCTATCACTGCACGCCCTGCAAACAGAATATTGGATCGGGCTTAATAGTTTCAATTAACTAGCTCTGCGCCAGAGAGGAGGAGGGGGGAAAGATGACCTCATTACCTGGACCGCTCTGAGGGTTTTGGCACTCGGCATCCCAGTCCTCTGGGACAGCTGTACGGGTGAGATGAATGAACAGTGGCAATGGGCAAGGTGTGGGGCAGCCAGGCAGAGGTAGGATATGGGGCCTCTGGTCACTTCTGTTGCGGTAGAACATGGCAACGCTGAAAGAGCTGAAATGTGAAAATGTAAAAGTTTTGCACCGCCCTGGAATCTGCTTTTGCCTCCTTACATCCCTGCCAAAAGATACCTTTGCTGCTGCTTTTCCCCTTGCACAATCCTTGAAATTGTTCTGCCACCTCAGCCTCTCTCCGTCGTGATGCTACAGTCTTACTAATGCATCAGCAACTAAATTTGCTGACAGATAGTTTGGAGGCAGCCAGCTCTGCTGCAAGGAAATGGTTTTGAAAGTGATGCAAAGTCTGGCTTGGGAGGGAATCTTGTAAGAAAGGAAGAGGGGAAATGAAATGACAAAATGGAAATGAGCTTTGTCTAGAATCTAATTACCTTCTTGAGTTCAGGGCGTGCAAAAACTTCCATTTTAACATACTTCAGTGAACTATGTAATAATTGCGGGAAGCCAAAAGTTAAATCATCTTTTTTGTGTATAGGATACTGCCCGATTAAGCTCCTGGACATCTTTGCAAGCTGAAGAGGTCAAATTAACACCAACTAATCTGCCCAGTCTTAGATCCTATGGTTCAATATTCACAAGGCTTTTGTATGTGTTCAGCCTTTTGAAGCTTCTAATGGGATCCTAAGAATTGTCCTGAACATGGTGGAGAACAATGCACCATGCCTGCATCTTGACAGTTGCAAAAGGAAGACCTGCCCATCCTTCTTGTGTTAAACTTACTTATTGCTTTCTTGGTAGAATTCAAATCCATGACAAGCTGCATAGGGTGGTGGACGGCCACTGTAAACCCCGAGGGCTGCCTGGAGAGCAATCAAGGTGCTGTCATGCTAAAGAAAATAAGCAGAAATAATTACTATGCCATTTACATATTAGAATAGACCAGAACATCCCTTCTTCCCACACTTCTCATGTCCATGTTTGCCTTCCAGTCCTTATCCTTATTCTTGAATAAAACTTGGCATATCAAATTGTACTCTCTGTACCATCAGGGCAGGATTTTGTAGCAGAGTGCCAGAGCCCTGTGGAAGGAAATTAAAGGCTAGGTGTTTTCAAAGTCAAGTCCAGAGATGGTCAAAAAATAAATAACTTTTCTGCTTGCTATATTCAGTTTTGTCTCTTTCACTGGCAATTACAGCTATTTTCCTTTTTGCTTGTTTATGTTATCTGCCCCAAATCACCATGATAAGGTGGGTAGCCATTGTTGTTGTTAGTTGCGAAGTCGTGTCCGACCCATCGCGACCCCATGGACAACGTTCCTCCAGGCCTTCCTGTCCTCTACCATCTTCTGGAGTCCATTTAAGCTCACGCCTACTGCTTCAGTGACTCATCCAGCCACCTCATTCTCTGTCGTCCCCTTCTTCTATTGCCCTCAATCTTTCCCAGCATTAGGCTCTTCTCCAGTGAGTCCTTCCTTCTCATTAGGTGGCCAAAGTACTTGAGTTTCAATTTCAGGATCTGGCCTTCTAAAGAGCAGTCAGGGTTGATCTCCTCTAGGACTGACCGGTTTGATCGCCTTGCAGTCCAAGGGACTCGCGGGAGTCTTCTCCAGCACCATAGTTCAAAGGCCTCGATTCTTTTGCGCTCAGCCTTTCTTATGGTCCAACTTTCACAGCCATGGGAAAACCATGGCCTTGACTATACGCACTTTTGTTGGCAGGGTGATGTCTCTGCTTTTTAGTATGCTGTCTAAATTTGCCATAGCTTTCCTCCCCAGGAGCAAGCGTCTTTTAATTTCTTGGCTGCAGTCCCCATCTGTGGTGATCTTGGAGCCCAGGAAGATAAAATCTGTCACTACCTCCATTTCTTCCCCATCTATTTGCCAGGAATTGAGAGGGCCGGATGCCATGATCTTGGTTTTCTTAATGTTGAGTTTCAAGCCAACTTTTGCACTCTCCTTCTTCACCCGCATCAAGAGGCTCTTTAGTTCCTCTTCACTTTCTACCATTAGAGTGGTATCATCTGCATATCGTAGGTTGTTGATATTTCTCCCGGCAAATAAACCAAGAAATGGGAAAATATTCCATCATTGATATCAGGAAGCATGACTGGATTTGATCCAACCCTGTTTGGATTCCTTTGCTTATTTTGAAATAAGATGTCCACTCAGCTGGGGCAGGAGGGAGGAGGGAAGTAAGGCTCCATCTTTTTCTGCTAAGCCCTGAAATGTTGCCATAATAGCAACCCTACAAAGTAGCAGCTAGAATTCTTAAGATTATAGAAAAATGCTCAAATTCTGCCCAAAACCAATTCTGGGCTGCCGATAATGATAGCTGCAGAGAGGAGAGGATTGCTCTAAATTCTCTGGATTATTCTCATTTTCCAAAGTGGATCTTTGGAATTGTAAGGAACAGGAGAACTTACAGCAGAATACATGATCATCTTAAGAGGCAGGTCCTGGCACACCGTTTTGGAAAAGTTGCTCAAAATAGCACCCAGCAGCAAACCTGCAGAGAGGAAAATATGCGGATAGATAATATACTGAAATGTATCTGACATTCAGAAGAGCACAAAACTGAAAGGTACTGAGAAGAGAGGAACTGCACAGTGTTGTATCAAAAAGTATACCAAAGCTTAGAAAGGAAGTTGAAGGGATCCTGATCTCCCTCAAGCACTGGCTTGGTTATGGCATGTTAAATAACAATTCCTGCCACATGGTGATGCTATTAAGCTAACTTGATATTTGAAGGCTAGTTGCTGGACCCTGAA
The DNA here is from genome assembly GCA_023970755.1 of Azemiops feae. Taxonomy (NCBI): domain Eukaryota; kingdom Metazoa; phylum Chordata; class Lepidosauria; order Squamata; family Viperidae; genus Azemiops; species Azemiops feae. The sequence goes on along the minus strand of JALGBA010004203.1, from coordinate 644,334 downwards.
ATGCAGAATTCCCAACTGAGATTGAGGGAATGAAGGAATGTTATGCTATTCCTTGCTAGTGAACAATAGCATCACTATGGCATTGTTCAGCCATCACTGTAGACAGAAAACTTGTCCTCATTGGGCACAATTATGCTAGTATCATTCTACACATTGCTAATGGGGAAATGTCCTAAGTTTACATGGCTAAGAGTCACTTTGTAGGGGAGATTGGTGGTATAGAAATTAAATAAACATGTACATACTGTATGTACATACATACATACATATTTCCAAGCTGGTACGCACTTTGTACTTTCAATCATTTTCCTTCAAACTGTCCTGTGTTTACTTTTTAACTTAATATTGCCACATTTTACCGTACAGGTAGTCCTCAATGTATGACCACAATTGAGCCCCAAATTTATGTTGCTAAGTGAGACATTTGTTAAGTGAATTTTGCCCCATTTTACAACTTTTCTTGCCACAGTTGTTAAGTGAATCATTGCAATTGTTAAGTGAGTAACACGGTTGTTAAGTGAGTCTGGCTAACCTATTGACTTTGCTTGTCAGAAGGTCACAAAAGATGATCACATGATCCCAGGACACTGCAACCATCATAAATAGGAGTCAGTTGCCAAGCATCTGAATTTTGATCCTCTGACCGTTGAGGATGCTGCAACAGTCATAAGTGTGAAAAATGGTCATCACTTTTTTCAGTGATGTAACTTTGAACGGTCACTAAATGAACTGTCGTAAATTGAGGACTATCTGTATATATCTGTGGAGATTCTCAGTCATCCAGGTCATAGTCGTCTCAAAGGTGCTCTCTTTTTTTTCCCCTTCAAAAGGCAACTGGACTGTTTTTTCACTTGAGGAAGAAAACATTTTGCTTCTCATCCAAGAAGCTTCATCAGTCCTTCCATCTTCCTGTCATCAGAACTGATGAAGCTTCTTGGATGGGAAGCAAAACATTTGCTTCTTCTTTCTTAAGGGAAAAAAACCCCAGTCCAGTTGCCTTTTGAAGGGAACAAAAAAAGCACCTTTGAGACATTTACCATATACATCTAGGTCTTGATTCCAAACAGAGCAAATAATTCAAATTTAATTGTACCTCCAATGATCCGAGCCTTCTCCTGGGTAGCGTGCATTCCCACGTGGGCTTCAATATTAAACACTTCTATCTCTGAGAGAGTTGCCAAAACCTGCGGTGTAGCCCAGCTAGGCAAAGTCATGTTATGGGTTTTCTGTGTGGAAAATGAAAAAAAAAAATTTTCTAATGAAATGGTGATCTTGGTGTAATTGGGACCATAATTTTTAAGGCAGGGGCTTCCAAACTTGGCAACTTTAAGACACGTGGACTTCGGCTTTCAGAATTCCTCAGCTAACCATGCGATGTGAAATACTCAGCCATGTTGGCTGAAGAATGCTGGGAGTTGAAGTCCATAAGTCTTAAAATTGCCAAATTTGGGGGACCCCTGTTCTAAGAGGGACTTGTTAAGTGAGCCGCACCCAGTTTTAGAACCTTGTTTGCCATTTTGTTAAGTGAATCAATGCAATTGTTGAGCGAATCACATGGCTATGAAGTGGCTGCCTCCTTTGGCTTTGCTTGTCAAGAGCATCTTGAGAAGGTTGCAAATAAATGGTGATCACATGACCCTGGGACATCGCAAACTTTGTAAATGTATGCCAATTAATTATTATTAATTTTGATTACATGACCGTGAGGATGTTACAACGGTTGTAAGTAACTTTTTTCAGTGCCATCATAACTTTGAATGGTCGCTAAACAAACGCTGATAAGTTGAGAACTCTCTGTAATGCAGACGCTTACCTGACAGAAGAGTGTGTCATGCACCTTCCAGAGGCCTCTCAGGGTCAGCTGCTCAGATTTAAGCCCCGTATAATTAGCCATTTTTTCCATAAAGCCCTGCAAGAGAAGGAAAACAGAAATAATTGACTAAGGTTCACTGTGTGCTCAATTATTTCCATCTCAATTAACCCTGCATTCTTATTTGCATTCATTGCAGATCTTCAGAGTGAATCTAAGCAGACACGAACTATTTAGGTCCAAGTATTTTAGGACAGGGCTTTTCAACCTTTTCACCCATTGTACCACTTTTAGGATATGGCAATATCCGAGTACCACCAGTCGCCTAGCAAGGTGTCAAAAACTTGATGATAAAAAAAAAACAAAACAGAAAAAAGTGATAAAGTATAGGTAGTCCTCGACTTAAAACAGTTCACTTAGTGACTGTTCGAAGTTACAATGGCACTGAAAAAAGTGCCCCCCAAGCCACAGCCGAGCAAGATACCTGCCTGCCCACCCGGTGGCGCTCTTCCTCCTGTCCGAGGTTTTCATTGTTGTGAGCATTTCTGTTGAGGATTGGCAGCGGGGGTGGGGTGGGGTGTTTGATTTTTATTCCCCCCGTCTGCTGGGTGGTTGCAGCAAGTTTTGGTCACTTCACATGACCCTGGGACACTGTGACCGTCATAAATATGAATCAGTTGCCAAGCATCTGAATGTAAATCACAAGAACCTGGAGATGCTGCAACATTCCAGCTGATTGGTGCTTCTTTAGGGCTCAGCAGAAGCACCAGGATCAGCGCCGAGCTCCAACTGGAGCTTGGTGCTGATCCTGGTGCTTCCACTAAGCCCTGACAGCCCCGAAGAAGCGCCGATCAGCTGGAAAGCGGCACTGATCCTGGCACTTCCGCTGAGCCCTGCAGCTCCAGCCATCTCTCGCTCAGGCTTGTGCGGTGCTGCCACCGGTTCAGCTCATTCCCCTCCCCCACTACCACTTTTCTAGGATGGTCGCGTACCACCTGCCAGGTGCCAATGTACCACAGGTGGTACCCGTACCACTGGTTGAAAAGCCCTGATTTAGGAGAGAGTTATGATTGCTTTCCCAAACTTAGATCTGTCTAGCAAAGTGGTTCCTCTCACTGTAGCAGTAACAAGAGGTTAGTTTCAGAAACCACTGAATCACCTGGGTCCTAGACTGGATGGATTCACTTGGTGGTTTTGTAGACTTTCCTACAGCCTGATCAAACTATTTGCTATTATCCTTATTTGAGATAGTACGGTTATTCTATGAAGGATTTGAAATTTGGGGGAAAAAGATTTCAACAAGAAAACATTATACTGAGCCATTTCTCTCTGCACTGAAGTAATCCTACTCAAGCCCTGTCCTGTATCTGGGATAAGCCATGTGTAAATTAGTACTGATTACATCTGAGGCAGTGATGGCTGAAAAGAAACTTTTCTCCCTTTAGGAAGCTTAACATTAGGTTGTCTCCTTTTAATACTAAAACTCTTCCCTTGCAAATCAATCACTAATCCTCTCTTCATCGAATTGGTCCTGATAACAAGAGGGTGTTTTCTTTTAAATGGTTCACATTGTCAACTATTTCAAATAAAATGAGATCTAAATTTAATGAAAGAGTTGAGGAAGGTGTATTTTTTTATTCCTAAATGCCTGTTAAATAGCACAATATATCAGCCCATATAATAACATCGCTATGCAAATGATACAAATTAGCATGGGTGGTTTTTGTGCTATTGCTTTTCCTAGATTTTGATTATTTCTATTTCATGCTGTTTTGTTGTTAGGAACCCAGAGATTCATTTACAAATAACTAACTTCATTTGTGTTAATAGGTGTTAAAATTGGTGGAAATGACACCTGCATAAAAATGTCTTTACAAAATGGATGACTTTGTTTCAAAACTGATGAATGATATAATTTTTGTCATTCACGGTCAAATGACACAAATAACTGCAAATGACATACAATTAAGGTACAATTATATTTAACTGTCTTGTCCGGAGTACTTAAGATGCCACAGACTTGTCTGTTATTCCAAGATGTCCAAATTGTAATTTGATCTATTGCATTTGGTCTACTATACTGGAGTCCATAAACTGAAATTTCACTGTACTGCTATAGTTTTATATTCTGGCCATTGTTAATATGTTTTGCATTTGTTTTGTTATTACAAATGCTTTGGATTTTTATTTGTTCTTATTTTTGCAGGACACTGTGGAATCATCCAAATATAAGGTAAAATAAAAGCATTTCAATCAGTATTAAAGAACTTGTGGTTCTCCATGTGTTGCTGAACTACAAGTCCCAGGATTCCTTCCTGTTGGCCAGGCTATTAAATACTGTAGTTCAACAACATCTGAAATTATCTTGTCCTTTTCAAAAATCAAATATCTAAAAACATAGTTCATACAACATGCAAAATTTAGGTAAAATGAACTTGGATAATTTGTTTCCCAATTTGTTTAGGGCACGGGTGTCAAACTCGCCACGTCACGTGATGTGTCGCAACGTATTGTGACTCGTTTTGCATTGCCGGCAATGGGGTGGGAGCGGCTTCGGTATGATGAAACCGGCCCACGGGCCAGCAGTTTGACACCCCTGGTTTAGGGAATCCAAACATTATCCTGGCATATTGTAGAAATCGTACATTACATTAAGCATAATGTAGTTTGTTTGGACATAACATAGTATGTGAAATATTAATTATATTTTGTTAATCTAGGCTTAATGTGTTGCAAGACTTCAACTAGACAAAAGACAACCTATTTGCTTTGTCTACCATGACTTTAAAAAAAGCATAATTACAGCCAAAGTGTCTAGACTTAATATTGAAGTGGACGGCTGGGGGAATCTGTTGGATGGTGGCGCCTTGAAGCAAAATTGTATAGGTATTCAGTAATTTATTTAGACCATGTTGGACAGGCAAATGGTTAATTGATTGATTGATTCCTGAGAATATGTGAATGTATTCTGAAGGCCTCTTCCAGACTTTTGTTTTCAGGATTTATTCATAAAATAGTACACAAACTTATAAATAGAGGAATAGTGACACTGACGTCCCCTAAACTTCGCTGAAGATGTTACTTAGCCTTGTAACGACATTTTCGGAAACCAACCCAAAAGCTCAGAGAACAAACCTCCACCCCTCAGATACTCAGACTCTTCTAGGAAATTCAGAGACTGCAACTATGAGGGTAATCGAAGAAGAAAATCTTAATAATTTTAATGATTCCCCAGAAAAGGTTAGGACAATTAAACATTGTATGAAAAATGATCACTTTCTAGATGTAATTATGAGCAAAACATGTTGGTGATAGAATGGATAGTCTGCCAATTTACGTATTCTACAACTCGTAGAAGATAAAATTGGCTTTACCATCCAGCAACTGCTTTTTCAATTTTGGATTGTGGGGAATTCTACTTCTAGAATTTGGCTTTAAATTATTCTCCTTATCTTAACCCTGTTCCACCATACCTTCCATTCTCTCAATTTAGCTTGATAGCTTGGCAAATTAATAGTCTCTTCCATCAATTGTTGATATCGTTGGCAGCTTCTGGTTGGTGGTTTTAAAAGCTAGGAACAGAAGTAGGGAATATAGAGAATTAGATTTGTTCCAGGCTGAAACTATTGGGTTGTACTTCATTGTTAGAAATCGGGAACTTTGACTAAATACAGGTAGTCCTCGACTTATGACCACAAGTGAGCCCAAAGTTTCTGTTGTTAAGTGAGACATTTGTTGTGAGTTTTGCCCCTTTTTATGACTTTTCTTGCCACGGTTAAGTGAATCACTACAGTTGATTAAGTTAGTAACCTGGTTGTTAAGTGAATCTGGCTTCTTTATTGACTTTGCTTGTCAGAAGGTCGCAAAAGGGGATCACATGATCCCAGGACACAGCAACAGTGATAAATGTAAACTAGCTGCCAAGCATCTGAATTTTGATCACATGATCCTGGGGATGTTGCAAAGGTCGTAATTGTGAAAAAGGGTAATAAATCTCAGTTTTCAATGCCATTGTAACTTTGAATGGTCACTAAACAAACTGTTGTAAGTCGAGGACTACCTGTACTACTAAATCTTTTATATGTTCATTCTCAGTCCAGATCATATTTTATTTCCAATAGATTTGAATGGCAGATTTGCAATTGCCAAAATCAAATCCTTGTTTTGTGCCAGTTTTAAAACCTTATTAAGGTTTTACTGTTGTAGTAATTTTGTCCTAGCCTTTGATTCAATAGCTATGAAAACAAAACAAAACAAAACAGGCAGAGCTGAAGATAAATTAAGTAGACTTAAGAGACAAGGCGAGAGCCTTCCCAGTATTTGTGGAGTGGAATAAATATGTAGCAAAGAGACTGGAATAATAGAAACATGTGCTTTATAGTAAGATAGCAAAGAAAATGTAGTAGAACAGCAAAAGTAAAAGTAAAGATGAGTTCACTTATAACAGGGGTCTTCAAACTTGGCCCTTTGATGACTTGTGGACTTCAACTCCCAGAATTCCTGAGCCAGCATTGCTGGCTGAGGAATTCTGGGAGTTGAAGTCCACAAGTCATCAAAGGGCCAAGTTTGAAGACCCCTGACTTATAACATTGTTAAAGATGGATTTAGGGATGTAATTTCTCCTAGTTTTCTACAAGAAGACTTTTTCAAGAAATACATAGATGAAAACTTTGCTCCCATACATTTATAATTTACCTTTATAATATACAAGACTTCCAGGGAAGCATATACAATAAAAATAAAATTATAATATTAAAACTAGGATTACCATAGTTAAGCATTCTAAAAGGAAGATACATCTCTGAAGAATTTTTTTTTCATGTGAGGCAAACTGCATAGATTTATTTATTTGTTCTTTTTGATTGTTAGTCCTCTACTCAGTGTGCATTCTGTTTTTTCAAACCCTAAAGTGATAGTAGGGCCAAAGGAACACATCATTAGTAACTGGGTCTAAAACTATTTTTTAGCCAGCAAGCACTCTCTAAGGCCAAAATGTGAAATACTGTATGTACAAATAAGTGAAAGCTAACTAGTGCAAAAGATGGTTTTATTTTACTTTTCATTCTTTTACTCCTGAGCAATACATGCAGAGGCATTGGTATGTGTATGTGAGTGTGTATGTGTATCAAAAAAAAGAAAAAAAGAATCAAGGTGGTACACAACCAGGCAATCAAAACCCCACATCTTTTTATGTATTGTTGCACATGCAGGGGCTTGATGACAATTGTCAACTTGGCTTTTTTGACTCTCTGCAGATATTCCTGAATCCAAATAACGAGGTTGTATGATGTATCTCTATTGAAGCAGATTTCCCCTAAATTCTAATTAAAATATATGTTGGAATAATGTCTGAGAGCTAGATGCCACAGAAGCAATGTATGAGAATCAAACCTCTCTGTGATCAGCATTTCTTTCAAAAATATTTTTTTTAAAAAAACCCTCTATTGCAGTGCTATAACTCTCTTTTATGTTAAACCAGTGTTTGGTTCCAGGTAAAACTAACTTTCTACATAGCCCTGTTTTTGAGTCTTGTAGAAAAATAATGATCCCTGGATATTTTAGGGCCAAGAAAAAATAAATGCACATAATTCCAGTTTATCCTTATCCATTTTATTTATTCATTGTTAGATTGATGTCCCACCATTCAGATAGGAGATCCAAGCAGCATATAATACATATAGTGCTCTCTATTCTCATCCTCCTGTTTTTCTCCATAAGAAAATTCTTGTGAAGAAGGTTAGGGTAAGAGAGATCGACTGTCCTAAAGTCACTATCAGGGTATATTCTAAAATAATATATTCTTTCCATATATGGAACTGATCAGATTCACCTCAACTGTCACAAGTGCACTGAAAGTATTTACAGGTGGCCCTTAATTTAAATCCATTTAATGAGTATACAAAATTATAACTGAAAAAAGTGACTTATGACTGGTTCTCACACTTATGACAGTCGCAGTATTCCCACCAGTGGTGGGATTCAGCCAGTTTGCACCGGCTTCTGATAAGCGAAGCCAAATTCACTTAACGACTGCATGATTCACTTAATAACTGCAGTGATTCGCTTAATAACCATGGCAGAAAAGGCCATAAAATGGGGCATGACTCACTGCCTTGCTTAGCAATGGAAATTTGGGGTTCAGTTATGGTCATAAGTTGAGAATTACCTGTATTTTATGTCTAGGGCACCTTTCAATTAGCAAATGGTGCTCTGGGCTGTTACCCATTTGCCAAAGTTTTCGATACATATCTTGTAATCCGTATGATAAATATTTTTTAAACAACCATACCACGAATTTACAGTTACATATTTATATTTTTTGTTGTTGTAAACTCCTTTTCTACTCTTCCAAATGTCATTTCACTGAACTGTACCTTGCAATGTATCATGAGCAGCCATATAAACAGGGTGGGAAAACATTTAATGGGGCACATACAGGTTGTGTTCACTTACTTTGTCATACTTAGTAGGCACAGTGTGGATGGGAACAGGTTTCCAAGGAATCTCCGGATGTGAATTTGGATAAAGTCCCATCAGGTTGGCTTGGGCACTCATGATGGTGCGGTCATAATCTGTGCTGCGGACATAGATCTGAAACAGTAGATAATCATGCAGTGAGCTACTTCTATTGGCAACAAGGTGATCAAAACATTGACATTCTACACATTAGTGTAGCTTTTCTTGGGGAACACAATCTAGGGGGATGGTAGGACCAAGCTTGTCTTCAATTTATAACCACAATTGGTACCGGGAATTCCATGGCTAAGTGATGAGGTCATTAAGTAAGTTTTGTCTGATTTTATGACCTTTTTTGCTGTGGTTGTTAAGTGAATAAATCTGCCTTCCCCCATTGATTTTGTTTGTTGGAAGCCCCCTGGGAAGGTCACAGTGGTGAATGCATGTCATATATGCTGGATGACAAGCACCCAAATTTTAATTGTGTAACCCCAGGAACACTGTGACAGTTGTTAAGTGTGAGAACTGGTTGTAAGTCCATTGTTCCAGCACTCTTGTAACTTTGAACAGTTGTTAAACGAATAGTTGTTAGTCAAGGACTACCTTTATCTGTGCCTTAATCAAAGAAATGACTATTGCTGATATCTGTGGCAAAACCATGAATGGATTATTAATAATGGCAGTTGGTTGCTGTAAGACATTAGCAGTATTCACATTTATTATAAGTTAAATTCTTTGGTACGGGAGCTCAAGGCAGCATACATCATTATTTCTCCTATTTCTTCCTTCAATAACCCTGTAAAGTTGGTTGGGCTGACAGAGAGTACCTGGCCCAAAATCGCCCCGTTATCTTCCATGCCTAAATGGGGTGGACTACAAGCTGAGTTTCCCCCATTGACTCCTTAACCACTATAGACAGTCCTTGACTTATCACCGGTCACTAAGAGACTGTTCAAAGTTACAACAGACACACAAAAATTTATTTACACCCCTGTTTCAAAGGACCGATGGACAGTCCCGCCCCTCTGTGTCAGATATGTGTGTGTATGTGGGTATATGCATAATGGTATTTTTTTGAGAGCTGAATGCAACAAAATTTCATTTTAATGTATGCTGATTAGTGTACATTTAAGGTGACAATAAAGATTCTATTCTATTCTATTCTATTCTATTCTATTCTATTCTATTCTATTCTATTCTATTCTATTCTATTCTATTCTATTCTACAGAGTCATGTGACTGCATTTTGGGTGCCTGGTAACCAGCTGGAATTTATGCCAGTTTTCAGTGTCCTGGGGTCATGTGACTGTGATTTACGATGTTTTTGCTTAACAACCACCGCATTAACTTAACAACCACCATGTTTACTTAACAACTACTGCAAAAAAAAAGAGGTCATAAAATTGGCTTGGTTTTACGATGACCTGCTTTACAACTGTCACAATTTACGATCGTAATTGCCAGGCTCAATTACAGTCATACGTTGAGGACTACCTGTACACCACACTTTATGTGCACACTGTGTGCATTCTAAATCTCCCCTTACTTGTATTACTTAATTGTACAGCATTTCTGAACACAAACTGAGAACTATTAATAAGCCAATCTTCATTCTGCATGTATAAATATAACTAAGCAAGGAAAGAGACTGATGGGTTTTATTTGAAAAGTAGAGGTAACACAATCCCTTACAACTCATATGTACCAACCTGTATACACTGCTTACTCCCTTCCATTAATTTGACCTTAAGCTACATATTTAATAGAGAATTTTCTGCAAATACCATGGACCCGAGGCAACTTGAGCAAATAAGAGAGAAACATTTGGGAGGTTTCCTAACTATTTTCAGAATAACTTTTCAAGAAATGTTGGCCTTAGATTAAGATGTTTGGGTTTTCACAGGATCTAGCCAAAGACACCCCCCCACACACAAACAAACTAAAAAGTCTGAGCAAGATTGTGATTAGGGCTTGGATCCATTGTTGCTGCTGTTTATTTTTAATTATTATTTGTCTCCCCTGTTTATGGTTGCATTCAGTTTGTTTGCTGCCCCTGGAATTCAAAGGAGCTGAATTATGTTGACCAATGTATTATTAAAGAAAGATTACTTCTTGTGGTTTGTAGGAAGGGCTCAAAAATCCAGCGTATCTCTCCCGGAGGAATTGCCCCAGAGCCTTCTGTTGCAAAACGCCCGCCTATGACAGGGAAAGAGCAAATATTAAAATCCTGCTTGCTTTGGGGCTGAAAAGTAAGGTAAGACTCAGCTGGCACGAAGCAAGGATTGTCATTTGCCCCCTCTTCTGCATGCCAGCACAGGCTGCCATAACAATAATTAAAATTCAACCCTGAATATACCTCACTCAGCTGCTGGAAACCATGTGGCCAAGCTGCTGCTTTGTGGGGATCTGTAGGGTAGGTGCTGAGGGGAGATCGGTCACCATGGCGATAAACCTGAGAAAGGAAGAGTTGCAGGATTGGCAATTATAGACATCCAAGTAGTTTTTCTTTGACTCTGAAGAGGACCCCACATAACTACCTTCAACCAGGATCAGTAAAGCACTATTGCTCTGTTTATCCAACATAGGATGCCCAAATAAGTAAACACAGTTATAGTTTAGCATGAATGATCTTGTTTATACAATGTGTCAAGGCTAAAATCCCATAATATGCTGAACCACAAATTATCCAACTTTTTAGCCTAACACAGCAACTTGTGGAAACCTACTTAGAAGATAATGGAGAATATTAGTAGTTCAGGGTTGACATGACGGGTCCTTGGTGCTCTCTGAGCTTGGTTGCTTTCTTGCAGACATTTCATTGCCCAAACTAGGTAACATCATCAGTGCTAGTAGGGAGTGGGGTTTGCTCTCAATTTATATTCTAGTGGTTTGCCCTGTCAATATTGGTGGGAGTGGTCTCGGTGGTTCTTTGATTGGGCTGTTTACTGTTAGCTTGCTTGGTAATTCCTTAATTGGGGTGTTGTTTACTTGTGGATTGTTGGTCTGATGTTAATCTTGCGGTTAATCTATGCTTATTTGGGTGTTGATTGCTGCCAGGATGGTGTTTTGGTCTTTTTGTTCCCTTTTTGGCTTGTTGATTGTTCCTATTGCACAGTGGTAGATGTTGTTTATGTCTCTGTGTCTCTGTAATAGTCTGCAACTTCATCAAAAAGTGCCTGACCACTCAATCCAATCCAGCACAACAAACACGTTGTAAAAAGGATAAGACTGCCATACATCAAAAACATCTCAGAAACCACTAACAGACTATTGCAACCACATGGCATCATAGCATACCTGCCTTTTTCCATAGAGCAAATACTGGGGGCTTTTGTAACATTTATCTGTGTGGGAAGCCAAATTCAGCAGCTTAAATAGGGACAAGTAAAAACATTTCAAATAACCTCTTAGAAGCAGAATTCTAAAGTGAAAAAAAAAATCAACAAATTTCTTGCAAGTTTACAAATGATTGAGATGCATGGCTCAACTCAGTTGCTATAATATCAGTAGATTTGATTTGCCATCAGCTAATGTGCGAAGGACAGACTCTTTTTTGAATAAATTCCAACATTAATCGCCTCTCTGTAAAATTCTTGAGATTACCTAACTTGTTTACAACTGGTTTGCTTCTTTTTCTAATGTAATAATGTGCACTTTTGCATTCGGATTTCAGACTGATCCCCCAAAACTATCAGCATTGCTTTTCTATGTATTTTGCCACTTTTGAGATTGAGAATATTAACCTATTACCCAACATCACACTGATACCCGAGAATTTAGACGATGGTTTTCTTGCAAGACTTTGCAATTCAGAACATTGTAAAACTTCTGTTTTGCATCCAAGGGAGTGCCTTAAACTTCAAATGTAGCAGAAGGGAGAAGAGAAGGCAGGGGTCTTCAAACTTGGCCCTTTTATGACTTGTGGACTTCAACTCCCAGAATTCCTCAGCCAGGCACGCTGGCTGAGGAATTCTGGGAGTTGAAGTCCACAAATCATAAAAGGGCCAAGTTTGAAGACCCCTGCTCTAGTATGTCATTGGTGGCCTCGCCTCTTGCAACTCTTTCCACATAGCCCACATTTTGAACACTTACAAGATTCCACAGGTAGGAGAATTTTTCACAGAACAGCTTGTAGTTTTTGAAATGATCAGTCTCAGTAAATTAAACTGCACTTCTTGTATTATCTTGTATCTTTATTTTAATACTTCAATTTAATCAATGAAACCATCCTAAGTAAACCAAAGACCCAACAGGAGTCATCTACAACATACTATGGAAGGACTGCCACAGCCACTACGTAGGGCAAACAGGCAGAAGACTAGCAGAGCGCATCCATGAACACCAACTAGCAGTCGGAAGCCATGATGAAAACTCTTTAGTTTCACAACATATAGGCAGACTTAATCCACAGTTTCAACTGGGAAACCATCCTAGACCAAGCCAAGTCCAAAAATGCTAGAGAATTCCTGGAAGCCTGGGCACTCTGACAAATCGGCCATCAATTGACACATAAACATAGACAACATCTACATACTGTGCAAAAGGGACAATCAACAATCCAAAAAGGGAACAAAAAGACCAAAATACTTCCCCAGCAACACCCAGATGAGCATAGATTAACTGCAAGATTAACATCAGACCAACAGTCAAAAAGTAAACAATATCCCAAGCAAGGAACTGCCAAAGAAGCCAACAGTAAACAGCCCAACCAAAGAACCAAGACCACTCCCACCAATATTGACAGGGCAAGCCATGGCAATAAACTCTAAAAAGGGAACAAAAAGACCAAAACGCCACCCTACCAGTAATCAACACCCAAATGAGCATAAATTAGAAGTGGGGGGCTGTGATATCTGGGCTCATCCATAATGTTCAGAAGTAAGATAATAAAGTACTTTGAGCCATGAGGTAAGAACCCTCTTGACTCACAAATACAAAATAGGCCCTACTATCATTTATCTTTTCATATTCGATCCATGTTCTCTCTCTCACTTAGACATAGAAACACACATACACACACACGTTTTTCCTCCCCACCCTTCCCGGGCTTTCTTTTTTCATCTTTTCTTCTTTCTGAGGAAGATGGCTATAATGCAGCTGATGAGTCAAGATATAATCCCAAACCAAAGTTGTTTCTAACCTATCCTAAACTGACATGGAAAGAAAATAAGCAGCAGACTTTAAGAAGTAGGTTTTCCAGTAGCATTAGAAAATAAATATATATACATCTACACTTCATCAGAGATCATGTGCCTAATGACATATTAGAACTTCTCTTGCTATAAGACCCATCCTTTTGAAGTACGTTTCAGTTCTCTCTGTCACAGGCACAACCTTGATTTTTTTTGTTTTCCTTTTTTTTCATGCAACTTGTAAGTGGAGACATGACAAAGTAATCACATAAAGCATTTTTGTTGAACTTCTAATGTTAGGCAGGCACTAGACCTAATCAACATGGTGCCCCTTTACCAGATCTAACTCTATATAGTCCCCAGCTTGATCACCACCTTTTTCACCTGAGATCCAATTAAGCCATCCCAAGAACCAAACAAACCGCGATTCCCAATCCCTGGCTACAGGCTGGGCTAAAGAGAACACAGAACATAGAATCAAAGGGCTGGAAGGGACTTCAGAGGTCTTCTAGTCTAACCCCCCCCCCTGCTCAAGGCAGAAGCCTTATAACATCACCATCAAATGGTTGTCCAGTCTATTTTTGAAAACCCCCAGCAATAGACCAGCCTTCTCTTCTAACGGGATGTTCTCCATAGCTGCTGGATTCTGCTCTTCTGTCTCCAGCCAGCTTTCTCTTTGGCTATCCTGACTGGGAGAAAATAATGGGTTTGAGCACTTAATGGGAGAAGGCTAGTCGAAATCATCTTGTTCAGCCAGAGACCCTGGGATTCCTAGTTCTGCCATTGTCCCAGTCTGTTTACCAGCGTAACGAAGCGGAGTATTCTTCCTTGGGCAGTTGAGGGAAACAGCATCTCCAGGAGGAGAAGAATCCAAGCTGGGAGCCTCATGGTCTTGAGTGGGCTGCCCCTCGTAAACACAGGAGAAGAGTGAGGGCTCCAATTATATAGCTCTAGCTTCCAGGGAACCTTGTAATTATCTTGTTTTTCCCCCCTGCTGACAGATTTAACAGGTGCCCCACCACAAAGCATGTGGAGGTGAGGGGATTGTTCTATCTCAGTTATGGTGCTTTCCACATCCATCACACACTTGCTCATCATCTTTAAAACGATTTCTCTGTGGACAGGCGAGGTGAGGGGGGGAGGATTATTCTCCATGATTACAAATCTCAGCCAAGACATTACTTCTTGCGTGCTCAAGCTGCAGAGAAAGGTCAAGGCGTGTGGCGACTGGTAACTCTGCTTCTTTCAGGCTGGGCTCTTCCACCATTAGAAGTTGCATGACTGAGCCAAATTCAGAGGACGCATGTATGAAGATGCGCCAAAGTGCCTGGTGGAATTCTGCTAATTTCCCCGGGAAGTTTAGGCATAGATGCTTTTCAGAGAAAAGTTCAGAGGGAGGACTGAACTTTGGTCAGAAAATGCCAAACATGGTTGACTGGCTAGGTTTGAAAGTTCTTCTCTTGTCATGATTATATGACAGACAGAAATCCTGTGAGTAAAAATGGGTCTGTCCTCCACAGCTATGGGTACCAGGCAACTGTTCTCAGCTACTAATGAATCATTACAGGTAGTCTTCTACTTATAACAGTTCATTTAGTGACCGAAGTTACAACAGCATTGAAAAAAGTGACTTATGACCGTTTTTCACACTTACGACCATTGCAGCATCCCCAGGATCCTGTGATCAACATTTGGACGCTTGGCAACTGACTCATATTTATGACTGCTGCTGTGTCCCAGGGTCACACCTTTTGTGAGTTTCTGACAAGTAAAGTCAATGGGGAAGCCAGATTTACTTAACAACCATTTTACTAACAACAACTATAGAAATTCTCTTAACAACTGTGGCAAGAAAGGTCATAAAATGGGGCAAAATTCACTTAACAACTGAAATTTTGGGCTCAGTTGTGGTTGTAAATCAAGGACTACCTGTACTTTGAAGAAACATTTAAGGTAATCTAATCCACCCTCCTGCTCAATGCAGGGTCTACTACATGACAACTTTAAGATGTGTAGGCTTGAACTCCCAGAATTCTTCCCTAGCTGCCAAGGTTGAGAAAGACTAGACCAGGGGTAGGCAACCTTGGCTCTTTTATGACTCGTGGACTTCAACTCCCAGAATTCCTGAGCCAGCACTGGCTCAGGAATTCTGGGAGTTGAAGTCCACGAGTCATAAAAGAGCCAAGGTTGCCTACCCCTGGACTAGACTATCTCTAGTACGTTGCCAAGGTTGAGAAATACTTAGTAGAGTATCTCTAACCAATGACCATCCAGTCTCTGTTTGAAAGCCTCTCACTACTTCATTTGACAATCTTTGTCACAAATGAATCCAATTGGTTTCTGAATTAAGTGCCATTCAGATATACTGTACTATTGCTGGATCATGGGGGAATATATACAAACACCCGAGAACACTAAATGCAAGGGAGCCACAACTAAATTGGCTTTCATTAACTGAATAGGTCAGTAGAATGAATAAATGCAAGCAGTTGACATTGTCATAGCTAAATATTCCCTTAGCATTGATCCCAGGGTTATCTTGATTTCCATTAGGTAAGATCAAATTTTTAAAGAGAGA
The DNA here is from genome assembly GCA_023970755.1 of Azemiops feae. Taxonomy (NCBI): domain Eukaryota; kingdom Metazoa; phylum Chordata; class Lepidosauria; order Squamata; family Viperidae; genus Azemiops; species Azemiops feae. The sequence continues at coordinate 628,358 of JALGBA010004203.1, read as the reverse complement.
TGGTGGTGGAAATATACAATTTAAATCTGCCTGAATCCAGTTTCTAGATTCATTTTAAATCCAAATCTGTTGTGGTCATGATAAACCTTACTTTTTTTTCTATTCTTGGAACCAGTTCCTGAAATAGCTATTGATTGGCTTCAGAGCAAAAGGCCAATTTGTGGCCAACAACTATTCTACCTGTTCAGCTCCCCACATAAGTGGGCAGGGCATGAGTTTTCTGCACAGATATTCCAAAATGAAATCATGTTCATTTCAACCTTATACAACAAATGAGCTGAGCAGTTGGAATTGGTCCCCCAGGCACAGAAGTCAAATGTTTGTAAATACAGAATACAAAGCTACCTGGATGCTTTTCTTTAAAAATGGAACTTCAAAGTATACATTAAGCATACTTTTTCAGATCGAATTGATTGAGAGATTTTAAAATGCTGGATTAATTTGCTCTTTTGGTTCACATTAAAATAATAACAAGGCAGGAGTGCTGGATTTAAAATAATTGCCTTCGTGCTATTTCTGAAACTCTAATCTGAGTGGCAAAGCCCTGCAAACCTTACCGTACAAGTGACAACGTATCTTTGTGCGTAGTGGCCAGTGGGGCACTTAGAAGATAAGAGGATAAATATTAGACAGAGCGGTGGTTGATATTATAATTGCTGGTTAGCAAAACTTCTGGGAGAAACTGAACCACAATCCACTGTGAGATCAAAGGTGCCAAGGGTCAAAGCAAATCTTGGAATTAAGTCTGGCAAACTATTCATGGGGATATTCAATAAGGATCTATCCAAGTATATATAATGATACCCATCCATCATTAAAGGTGGCACTGATGTCTACATAAGGCATTTCGTATTTCTGCATTTCTGTAGAAGTAGTCCTTGACTTATGACCACAATTCAGCCCAAAATTTCTGTTACTAAGTGAGACGTTAAGTGACTTTGGCCCCATTTTACAACCTTTCATGCCGCAGTTGTTAGCTGAAGCACTGCAGTTGTTAAGTTAGTAACACAGTTGTTAAGTGAATCTGGCTTCCCCATTGACTTTGCTTGTCAGAAGGTTGCAAAAGGGGATCACATGACCCCGGGACACTGCAACCGGTCAAAAATATGAGCCAGTTGCCAAGCATCTGAATTTTGATCACGTGACCATGGGGATGCTGCAACAGTCATAAGTGTGAAAAATGGTCAGTGCCGTTGTAACTTCAAACAGTCACTAAATGAATGATTATAAGTTGAGGGCTACCTGCATAGTAACTCAACGTGGCTACTGCTCAAGAGTTCAATGACCTAATGGAGCAAATGTTTGCATGTCAGAGAGTGACTGCTACTGCCAGGAAAGTGAAGCTGTTTTTTATTCAGATGACCTGTTCCGGTCAATGCTCTTTCGGTCTCCAGCTTACTCTCCAAACAGCCTTTGCCCTCAGAACTAAAAACTTACAGACAACAATTTAAAGGCCAGCCATGGGAGCACTTGGAGTTTTTACTGTCACCTTCCTTTTCCTTGGAGTAGCAGGTGGGTACAAATACTTCAACTGCAGCTGGTCCTGTGGTCAGGTAAAGTGAGATCATTGTGTCAGGCAGGAGTTGTTGGTGGACACAGTGGGTAGCTCTCTGAGCTTCTCCTGGAAGCCAAAGATCGGCAAACTTTCAGTGATCAGTTGGCATCACTAATTTTTTTAGGGTAGCCTAAGGTGTCCCCTTCAGTAGTAGTCACCACATCATACCTAAAGTTAGGGGGAGGTTTTGAGGGTGATGTGACTCTGCACGACGTGGCTCTTTTAGAGTTAATGTTATATTTTTCATGAAAATGAAATGCCAGGACATTGTGCTGTCTGCGTTCATCCTTCTCCATTCATGAACCCAGTCAAGATCAGAGCTCTAGGGACCACATATGTGGAACATAACAGCAGTCTGGGCTCACAGTCCACCCATCCCTAAGAAAATAATCCTAATCAAACCAACATGAAAACCACTATAGTGTACTAATTAAGAATGTCCAGGATTAAATAAGACAGATATTTAAATCTCCATTAAACCAGGAATATCCCTTGGTGATGATCAACTCGTCTCTGTAATGGTATGTGGTTAAGACTTTGGGATTCTGGGCAAAGAGACACTAACAAGGGATTGGTCAGATAAGAGACAACATAGCCCACAGCTGGATAGTTGGTGAGGCAAGAAGCTTAAAAGTGACCCTCCCTGGTTTCTTGGGCTGTAAAGGAGAATGGAGGGGAGAGATTCTTTCAACGTAGCTTTACAATAAAATAGAATTAGCACTTCTGGTTATGATTCCTGTCTGGTTTACTCTACATGGCTGACAATCTCCCAGTCCAACTCACATGGTTATTGTGAGAAGTTTGCACAGGAAGAAATAAGCCCAACTTGCTTCAGGGAAAACTTAAAAGACGATCAGGCTGTATTAGTGCTGCTTTACCTGAGATGCAAAAAACGCAAGTGACCACAGATGGACACACTTTTGATACACACGAGTCTCCTGTTGGAGCAGGGGGTTGGACTAGAAGGCCTCCAAGGTCCCTTCCAGCTCTATTCTGATTGACTCACATTTTTGTGTCAAGGCAAACGTTGAATTCCTAACACTGGAATGAGATTCAACTGCCAATTTTCTCAGCCTTTGTTCGTGAGTTCAGACATGACAGGGCACCCTTGTGTTTAAATTATTTTACTATGGTCATTAACCGACACAAACTTGTTCTTTCCAAGCACTAAGATGTTCCTCTTCTTGGGAAAAAAATATTTATAGTTAAATAGCTAAGCTAGGGCATCTGGGGCGGAACCAAGCACTTCAGGGTTAGCCCAATTAGTACACATTCCTTTTATATTTCTATTTTGTTAACATGCTCCCAAGAATTTGTTTGCCTCACAGGAAGAAGGTGACAAAAGTCAGGAATGGATTGTGGCCATTCCTTTTATGTGTATAATGTGACTGCAAAACATGTAAAAAAAGGAAAAGGGCTTTTACTGTGTGGTTGTAGCTTCATTGTGACTTTTTGATATAGAATCTGCAGATGCCTCTATAAATGAACATCTGCCTCCATTTGCTTCCTTTTTAGGATACAAATTCATATTGTTGTTGGAATGGGTTACTAGAATTAATATTCTTCAAAACAATTAAATCTCTGAACAGGAATAGTTGTGTTTCTAGTGCAGATACCAATAGACCCTTGTACACCTAAAAAAAGACCGCATTCACTACCTGACATTTCATACGTTGTGGCTCCTGTTGTTGATATTGTAAAAAAAATTCAAGAATCTGTGATGCCTCTAGATAATGTCGAAGAAAAAACTCTGCTGTGATAATGGGCCCTGCTGGTTGTGTCTGATGGAAGTTGGAGTACCACAGCTGGAAAACCACCCTTACCGCATCTTTATTAGACTAAAATAACATGTGTATTTAAGAATATTTAACAAACACTTTCTTGGCATATAAATGGTGCTGCAATGATTTAAAGCTGTGGTCGGGATTTAATGGTTTTATGCAGTTGAATGAGGACAAATGCAGTTACTGGTCTAGTGGCGCCTAAATTTCATGGTTTTGTCTTATGGTAAGATTAATGGGAGTTATAATTTTTTTAAAAAAAATCAGACAACCATTTGGTTATCTAGCCAACCCTGCCTAAGTATCTACAAATATTTATATAGTTAATAGGCACAGTGGTAAGAGAAATAGAGACACAAATTACCAGATCCTTTAAATTTCTTTTTCTCCTCTTAGATATATGCATTTACACAATTGATATGCATATAGCCATATATATACATGTTAGCACTCTCCTGGCCTTAGAAAATTAGTATCTTCTGTTCAAAATTGCATTGATATTTTTGATAATGATTTACTATTTTCCTTTTGTGTAGTGTCAACAGACATTTTTGATCTTTCTGATGCTCTTTCTGTGGATACCACAACAGCTCCCCCGAGAAAGCCAGAAAATCAGGGTAAGCAAAAATTGTAAAAATTGAAAATTTGCATTTTATAAATGTTATAATTTATCTTTAAATAGGAGAGCTCTTAGAGTCACTGAAAACAAGTAACATTTCTTTTTTTATATTAACGTTTGTAAGTACGTTGTTTTAAATCCAGCGCTTTAGAAACTTCAGTTTTTGTTAACAAATTAGATTTTTCTGAAGACAAGCTTGGGTATAAGCTATATATGGTGAATTGCCATCCATAATTTCTAGCTCCATATTGATTAGAAATAAAGGGGGGTTCAGTGTTAGTGAAAATGGGTTAAACCAGGTTCTATCAACCCCACTTGGAAAGCAAAATAATGATTATAAAGTCATGAAAAGGGCATTCTCTATGTACTCAAATGCAGTTCTTTATTGCTCATTCAGATATATTAGGATTATTCTGGAAAGAGATTTTTTTTATAAAAATGACAAAGGATGTTGCCAGCGTTTTTCACTCCTGGCAAAATGACAGTACCTTTAAAATTGATGGACCTGGAACTTCAGCCTGTGACTCCCTCCCCCCACAATGGAGTAGAATACTGAGATGAAAAAAAATAATAATCACCAGTTGAATTTCTGTTTGTTAGGAAACTACTAAAATACTCAGGAGGCGCTCAGCTGGACATTGGCTGTGATAAGTTGAGAACAGTAGAGGATAGCTTTGATTTTGAAATGAGAGTCTTCCCTTTGCTCCTTTCTTTCCAGAGTGTCCAAATATTGCCCGAGACATTGTGTTACTGATCGATGGGTCAAGCAGCGTTCGATCTATGGAATTTCTTGCACAGAAATTATTTGTCACACTCTTCAGTAAAACTTTTCCTGAAAATACTCTGGTCAGTTGGAGGGATGGAGAATCCCGTAAGGGGGATAATTTTTTTTTAATATGGATTGCTCTCTGAAGCCAAATGGAACGGGATGGAATGCAGTAATGGGAAAATACTTTGTTCTTCTGAGCGGGACTTTCATAAGACAGTTGAGGCACCCATCATAGACCTTGGGGAGGAGAGGGATACCTTTGTGAGCCATGATAAGAAATGGTGCAAAGAAAAGAACTGCCGAAAACAGGGGTCCCCAACCTATGGTCCGTGGCCTGGTACCGGGCTGTGGCCTCTTGGCCACCGGGCCCCAGGAATAGCTGGCAAGCCCCACCCCACTAATGGTAGCACCCCTGCACGGGCATTAGCGGCCTCATTTGTGCATGTGCAGGAACGCTAGCACCGCCGCATCACGCAGGCACCGGCGGCCCATTTGCGCATGCACACAGGCATCAGCGCATGCATCATGGGTGCGAGCAACCCACTTGTGCATGCGCACGCACGCTAGTGCCACTGTTGTGCACAGGCCCATTTGCATTTCCCTGCTGCTCCGTTTCCTTCTGGGCCACCAAGCTGGAAAAGTTGGGGAACTCTGACCTAAAAGGTTTATAATTTAGTTTGTAGAGACAAGGAAGGAAGGAAGGAAGGAAGGAAGGAAGGAAGGAAGGAAGGAAGGAAGGAAGGAAGGAAGGAAGGAAGGAAGGAAGGAAGGAAGGAAGGAAGGAAGGAAGGAAGGAAGGAAGGAAGGAAGGAAATCAGACCACGGAGCATTAGGGGATCAGCGTCCATTGCAACAGATGTTCAGATAGTCCTTGACTTATGACCTGATTTCAAAATTATGATGGCTGCATACCACCCTCCCTTCCTCCGGTCATGTGAATTCATTTTTGGTGCTTGGCAACTGGCTCACCATTGGTGCCATTTGCAGCAGCCTGGTCACGTGCCTGTGATTTTTGATGGTTGTTGCCGGTTTGCAGCATTTACTTCTGGTTTCTAGCAAAAAAAAATCCATTGGCTAAAATGGATTCACTTAAATAACCTGAACTGGAAGTATAATCCAAACAGTAAAAGAGCCAAAATCACAGCCAACACAGTGCTAGGCTGCATTAACAGAGGGATAGAATCAAGATCACGTGAAGTGTTAACCCCACTTTACAATGCCTTGGTAAGGCCACACTTGGGATATTGCATCCAGTTTTGGTCACCATGATGTAAAAAAGACGTCGAGACTCTAGAAAGAGTACAGAGAAGAGCAACACAGATGATTAGGGGACTGGAGGCTAAAACATATAAGGAACGGTTGCTGGAATTGGGTATGTCTAGTTTAATGAAGAGAAGAACGAGGGGTGGCATGATAGCAGTGTTCCAATATCTCAGGGGTTGCCACAAAGAAAAGGGAGTCAAGCTATTCTCCAAAGCACCTGAGGGCAGGACAAGAAGCAACGGATGGAAACTAACCAAAGAGAGAAGCAACCTAGAACTAAGGAGAAATTTCCTCACAGTGAGAACAATTAATCAGTGGAACAAATTGCCTCCAGAAGTTGTGGATGCTCCAACACTGGAAGTTTTTAAGAAGAGACTGGACAGCCATTTGTCTGAAATGGTATAGGGTCTCCTGCCTGAGCAGGGGGTTGGACTAATGATCTCTAAGGTCCCTTCCAACTTTATTATTATTATTATTATTATAATTTGAACTGGATTCATAAGAGTTCAGGGATGATCTAACAAACCATCCAAAAAGCATCAGCTTGGGCAAGGCTAACCTTGCCTGTTGTGGGAACACAGCTAATTAATAAATGAATATGAATTGTTCAGAAATTCCAGATGGCTGCTTTCTTATTCATCCTCTTTTTCCTCCCCTCCTCAGTTCTCCCTCCTGCAGTTTTCCAACAAAATTCAGGAGCATTTTGACTTCAGAAGTTTCCAAAATGACCGAAACCTACACGTCCTACAAGAAGCCCGTCAGCTACATGGCTCTTCCTACACGGCCACTGCCATCCGGAAAGCTGTGTAGGTCTCTGGGCAGCCTTTCTCTTCCCCAACCCTGGCCTGGGCTCCTTCCTGCTTGGTTGGGTCTAGGCAGGGCTCACATCCCCTATCATGGAGCCATGGCCATGGAAGAATCCTCAACCCTTGGAATGTCTGCTGCTAGACCAGGAGACGGGTCTGGAAAAGGAAGTTTGGCAATGGCACTTCAGTCTCTCTCTCTCTCCCTCTCCTATTTATTAGGGAACAGTTCACCCCTCAGAAAGGCGCTCGCAGCAATGCCAAGAGGTTCCTGGTGATTGTGACTGATGGAGAAAAAACTGGGGATCCCTTGGACTATGCAGAGGTTGTCCAGGAGGTTGACAGGGCTCGAATCACGCGCTTTGCTGTTGGGGTGAGGTCTAGCTCATTTGCCTGTCTTGTCCTTTGTTTCTGCATTTTGCTACCCCCACCCTCAGGGAGCTTAGATGAGTGTTTCTTAACCTTGGCAGCTTGAAGATGGCAACTTTGCCAGAATCCCCCACCCATCTTCAAGTGGCCAAGGTTGAGAAACACTGATGTAGATGATACAGCTCAACCAGGATCGTGGAGAAGGCCACTAGGGTCCCCTCTTTTGTTGTTTTTCATTCTTTCATTGCTTTCATTGTTTTTACTTTGCTTTGTTAGCGGCCCAGAATCATGTATAGTGGTGCCTTGGTACCCAACTGCTTTGAAACTCATTGAATTTGGTATTCAATGCATTTTGATTTTGAAAATTTCATCCGGGTACCCATTGTTTATTTGGTACTCAATGCACAAGCTAGAACCTGTCGGTGTCGGCTGCCTTGTGACTTACTACATTATTCCTTATGGGGAAAATTTGTTTGGTACTCATCATTTTTGGTACTCATCGTGCCTCTTGGAACTGATGAGTACCAAGATACCACCGTATATGAAATGGGTGGCCTATACATTTATTAACTCAATCAATCAATCAATCAATCAATCTGTGCAGCAGTCATACACATGGACACCTATATCTATAAGTATCTAATTGCAATGAGGCCTGATTATCCCACCTTCCTCTCTTTAACTATTCCTACATTAATTCTTATTTTGTTGGAATTAATGGGGGTATTGCGGGATGTTGTTTGAAACCTGTGTGTGGTTGTTGTGTTTGGTCTGTGTGAGTGTGAATATGTACTTACTGCTTTGACTTTTATTTCATGAACTACTTTTATTGGACGGAGTTTTGTAATTACTAGGTTCTTCGGAATGTACCACACCTTTGTAAAGGCACAGATTAATAACTATTATTATCACACATTATCATCATTGCTACCAAAATAAAAATAGTCATTGGCTCCAACCCAGTGCTCTCTGTGAAAGTGTGTGTGCTGGTCCAGGAAAAAAAATGAAATAAATGAACTGAAATAAATAAAATAAAATAATAAAAGTAAGATGAGAATGGTAAGGAATATCCCAGAGAGCACCGGAAAGGATAGTATAAAGCTTTGTCACCAATTTGTCTTCTGCTATATAGTTTATGACAGATTACAGCAGCTATTTTACCAGTGAGCAATACATAAATTTCTCCTCTCCACAACAACCATTTTGTTACTATGTCCATGTCAGATTCTCAGACTTCCAAATGAACTCAAAAAGGTTGTCTGTCTATAATACAAGTACTTCTTGTTTAGTGACTACCTCGTTTACTGACCATTCGGAGTTACAATAGTGATGAAAAAATAACTTTGGGACCAATGCTTGCATGTACGACCTTTGCAGGTCAGTAAAGCAAAGGAAAGCTGAAAGGAAGAATGATGAGCCCAGTTGCAATTTTACTTAACAACTGAATTGCCAGGCCCCGTTGGAGTTGCTAAATGAGAGCTACCTGTATTTCCAAAGCTAGTCTTAAGCACAAAAGATTTCTAATTGCAACTGCTTGCCAAGGTTTCAATAGGGACAGCGTGCTCATTGGGTCGCAATCTTTTCTTGCTGTCGGCAAACTGCTAAGTCGGCAGTTTCCAAGGGTGTTTGGAGACTGTGTTTTCCAAAAATCAGTCCAGCTTGATGGGAACAGTTAATAATTAACCTGTTTGAAACCTAAGGAGGAGGAGGAGGGGTTGATGTGTAATTATCAACACTGGCAAACTGAACACTCCCTTGCATGTCCTGTCAGAGCTGTTTTGGTGTTGCTTTGTGAGAGGTAAGGCACCAGCTTCCTGCAACTTGACTGCAAGGCCTCTAGGCCAGTTTATCAAGCAGAGGCTGTGTTTTCTGGTTGCCCTCCTTGGTAAATCCTTGCCCCTTGTTCTGTTTTTGCCTGTTGAGGATGCCATAGCATTCCTCCCTGCAGCAATCTTCACCTTCCTTTCCAGATTTCCTGGATTAAAAGATAACTTTCAGAGCACGGTTGCATTGCTGCAGTGTTTCTCAAACTTGGCAACTTTAAGATAGGTAGACTTTAATTTCCAGAAATGGTGGGAGCCAACAATAACAGAATAACAGAATTGGAAAGGACCTTGGAGGTCTTCCTAGTCCAACCCCCCTGCTCAAGCAGGAGACCCTATACCATTTCAGACAAATGGCTGTCCAGTCTCTTCTTAAAAGCCTCCCGTGATGGAGCACCCACAGCTTCTGAAGGCAAACCGTTCCACTAACCAACGACATGCATTCCAGGTCTTTTACAGTGCATAAAGGAAATATATTAAATGAAGGCAGCAATGTTTCCTATCATTGTAGAGCATTGGGAATTTGGAGGAGATGAATTTTGGGTCATAGGTAGTCCTTGAAGCTCACTGCCCACCATCTAACAGGGCAGAGGGCTAAGTAGGAGAGAACCCTATTTTCTTCTTCATTTCTACAAACTTCGTTGGACAACCAGTACTCAATGGTCTTTCACTGACTTTCTTTTTCCTGGAAGGTTGGTCCAGCGTTTTCAAGCAGACTGGCCCAGCGGGAGCTTCACGCCATGGCTTCACGCCCTGCCACAGAGCATACCTTCATTCTGCGACAGTTCTCAGATCTCACAGATATCCAACTGAAAAGGAAGATTTGTGCCAGTCATGGTAATAGGATTTGGGATCTTGGGGAACGGAGAGGGGTACCCATTCACATACCCAGAAAGCGCTAAGGGCACCTTCATGCATTATCGTGATGTTGCAGTGAAGACTGTTCCTAATTAGTAATTCAGCCACTTAACACAGTTTTCACCTGAAAATTCCATTCACTTTCTCTCCTATAACCTTTTCTGCAGCAGGTTTGGGTATTCTGTGGCCACCACATAATTTATTTATTTATTTATTTAACAAGGGCCTTTTTTTAGTCCTCCTATAAACCACGGAGTTCTGCCAGGTTAGCTGATATCGTTTATTGTATATGGACAGTGTTATTCTGGCTACTAAAGCATTGGCACTCGTGACTGAATATCAAAAGATTGTGGAAATTGTTTTATTTTAATTTCTGTGTGGACTTTTTAAAAGAGTAAAGACCAGGTGAATGATTAGATTGATAATGACTTTATTTGCACAAGAATTAATTTGTGGAATTTAATTCCAGGCGGTGTGCAGCATAAATGGCTTCAAAATGGCATTAGATTAATAAATGGAGACAAAGCTTAGCAATATTTCCAATGGGTAGCTGAAGTAACTTGCTATATTCCAAGAAAAGGCAAAATTGCCTTCCTGTCTGGCTTGAATGGGGTGATGCTCAGGAATTTGAAGGAAAGTGAAGTCAGCAACTAGGCTGATATTGAAAAGCTTTGCAAAGCAAAACCTGGTTGGTACTTAGATGGAAGTCCACTGCAAGATACCAAGATTGTATGTTAAATTGTATAGCTGAAAACCTATCTTGGGGAAAGGCAATGGCAAATCACTTCCAAACTACATGGATGTGTCTAGGACGTCACCAGGAATTGGGCTTAACCTTAAAGAAGCTTTACTGTACCTTTTAATACTGATCATAAGAAGTAAATCACTGCCAAGTAAAGGAAGATAATGTTATTAAGCATCTCAAGATAAACCAGCAAAACCAATTTTTCTTCTTAATAAAATTCTTGCCCCTCAATTGGAGTAACATGATGGGCAAAAATTCAGTTATAGATTATGCATTTCTCAGGGATAGAAATAGTTCTTATCGGTCACTATCTGCTTCTCCTTATTGGTTAAAATCCTAACAATTATAACCCCTTTCCCAAAAGGCAACCATGTGGCTGAACCCTTAACTGCTACATATATCTCTGGGTATATGTCAACATAGGGGGTCTCTATATAAAGGGTGGTGGTGAGGAAAGAATTATTGCAATTGATTTTGCATGATAAAGAGAGGTTGAAATGGCAGATTGATGTGAGAAAGTCTGCTTTGTTTTCTTCTAGGTACTGTGGTTCCACAGCCCACATTAGCACCCCCAATTTCTTGCACCTCGTGCTCGGATCCCCATGTGCTGCAGAAACTGGAGCAATTGGTGCAAGGCCTGGATCAAGTAAAATCCAAGCTGGATCTGCTAGCTGCCAGGGTTGGGAAATGCGGACAGAGTTCCCACGGTTAATGTAGTTTGCAGCAGGAGGAGAGTGATGCAAAGAAACGCAGGATAAGCTTAAGGAGCGTTTTTGTATTTTTGGTTCAGTTTCAAGGAGCCAAACTTCTGAATTTAATCCAGATTCCAATATGATGCTGAAGACCCTTTGATGCAATAAAACCATTAGCTCATCAGGCTTGTGTCTGCTTTTTTTAAATATAGCAACAATGTATTCCTGTCCTATAGAAATTACCTTGGAGATACTCAGTACATATTATTTATTTATCATATGGCACATTCTCATCACATTTCAATAAAAACACAAGAGGTAAAAACACAAAATATGAAATATCAGGTCTAAAATATTACAGACATATGTCTGGATTACAGATATAATTTTACAGATATACTGCATGTTCAGCAGTACAGTAGTATGTCACAGATTCTGTGTGGCATTGAGACACTCACAACAGGAAAGGCTTCTTTTCTTCAAGTCCTGTGTGAATGTTCAAGGCAAATTTTATGTAAAAGGATGTTTTTAAAAAGGTATTATGGTAATCTTGTCAAAAACTTGTTTCCTAAAGGGTTGTGCAGTTATAACCAGTGCCTGGCAAAAAGCTGAAAATGTGTTAGTGGCAGAATTTCAGTCTTTGCATGCTGGATAATGAAGGTACATAGAATATAAATTCCTCACCGAGGATCAGAGGTGCAGGTATCAAAGAAATCAAAATGGCAGCCACAACTGTACAGTTACAGCCTGCCCTTTTTTAAATATACAATAATGGGACTTTTACTGTACAGTTTGCATCCTGACCTTTTGTAACCCCAATCCAGAGGAGTGCTTCATCATCCCCTCCCTCTACCTCAGGGTTTCCCAAACTTGGCAACTTTGAGATGAGTGGACTTCAATTCCCAGAATTCCCCAGCCAGCCTGCGGTTCCAGACAAGTGTAGATGGTTTCCAGATGGTTTCTTGGTGTCTACAAAATCAGGATTAATACTAAATTGCTTGGTGTCCAAAACAAAGACTATCTTTTAGCCTGCTGTCTCCATTCAGTTTAGAGATTTCTTTTTATTATTTATAGCATGAATATTAGTTGTGGTTTTTTTAAAAAAAATTATTTATAGCGTTTAGCATTCATGGATATGTCAGCTGCTTGGTAACATCACCTTGTTTCACTAATTGTTATCTAGAATGAAAGGCAGCAAAGTGGAAACGGAGAAGCAGACATGATCTAAACTTTGTTTTTATAACTAATCAGATGACAATCTAATTTTATTATGTAAACTTTTTTCCCTTTGGAAAAAAGCCTCCAGTCACTACCGAAGATTAGTTCACGTACAAAAATAAGCCAGATATAACTTAGCATGCTTGTTTGTGAATTAACATGTCGAACTTAGCTCATGGGCTTTACTGACCCTGATATATGGGTGTGCTAGTTTCATGAATCCATCCAATCATGGCTTATTCAATAAGCTTTAGGGGGCTGCAATCCAGGTAACCAATCAATATTATATGTTATGCATGTATTATCAGGGGGAGGGAAAAGGGATGTGTTGGGTGGGCAAAGGGGTGTATGAGAATCACCTTTGATTATAAAAACTGCTGTAAGACTGTGATCAGGGCCTTGGTAGCTTTCAAAGCCGAGGTGACTTTCATCTTGGTACCAAAATAAAAGTCTGTTTTTCCATACCTTGGGTTTGGTGTAATTAATTGGCTTCAACACCAAGCTAAGACCTAGTTTTGGGAACTTCCTCCCTCCCTCCCTCCCTCCATCCATCCATCTTGAACTAACTCTGGGAGGCTCACAATCAAGAGATAAAACCACATCTATGTAAAATAAAAATATTAAAACAAAAGATATTAAAAACCAAAACAAAAAACAAAAAAACAACCCGCCAGGCACTACAAATAAATTTAGCTCATTTTATCCCCAAATGGCAAGAAACAGTAAATAATGCAGTGCAAATTCTGGAAGGCAGCAGACTACCTCCTAAGCCATCCTAACTTGGTGTTCACTGCTGCTGCTAAGTCAGTTTCTAGCATTAGAATGCATTCATGAAAAAATCCATTTTCAGGTCAGAAATGGGGAAATGTCAGGCAGTTCTTGGGAGAAAATAAACAGAGAAGAACTTGAAAGTAGTGAAAGAAATAGAATGAGAGTAGAATCATTGCAGGGAGAAAAAGTATAACAGTGCTGTATGAAAAAGTATTAAAAGTCAGATTAATTTCTCAGTAGGACAAACTGAAAGTTGACATAAAGATGTGGAAGCTCCTCAGAAGAGAGGGAAAAGAATGCTACCAGTGCCATAGAAATTTGTGGAAATAGGGGGGAAAGATGCTTAGTGGAATAATCTCTAAGTGCAAAGGTGATCACATGAATGTGGGGCGCTGAGACAGATGTAAATGCCTGCTGCTTGCAAAACCCCCAAATATTGATCATGTGACCACACAGATGTTGCAATGCAAAGGTTCAGCACAAATCTAAGGTGTTTTTTTTCAACTGTTATAACAGTCACTAAACAAGGCAGTTAGTTGGTAACCAGAAAACTACCTAAATGTATTAAGGAAAAAATTGCAAAAAATTATTAGAAGAAAACAAGAAACAAGTTTAAAAAGGCAGAGAAAATGTAGAACAATTTTAATGGATATAAATAATATTTTTAAAAGAGTGTGTAGGCAGCTAAATCAGGAGTCTCAAGCAAGGAGAATATAGAATTAGCTGGGATGAAGCTGAAGGGAGGAAATACTGAAAGAAACATTTTAGAGATTTATATAGGAATGACAGTGATATCTCAAAGAGCAGAAGTACTATTAATATTGATGCCCCAGAAAGAAACTGTCGAAAAGGAAACAAAACAAGCTATGAGGATACTGAAAAACAGTAAGGCTGGAGGTATATATGGTATAATTAGAGAAATGTTACAAAATTGAAGTGCATGGCATATAGTGACTGTGAGACTTGTTTGACATGAAGGCAGCATCTCTACCTGAGGATTGGAAAAAGGTCATTTTTGTTTACAAAGGTGGCAACATCAAATGCAAAAACGAGAGGCATTAGTTTATTAGGAAGGTGTCTTGCAGAATTCTGATCAAGAGGGTACAGAGGAAACCATAAACAACACCTGGGAAGTGCACTATAGCTTCATGCCAGCTGGAGGAGTGCAGATCAGGTATTTCTCCTCAGCAGGTCAGGGTGAGAAAAATAAATGTTTATTGCGTATTTGTGGATTTTAAGAAAACATATGATAAACAGAACAGCCTTGAGTTATTGTGCAAGTATAGACTTGAAGCCTGTTGGCTGAATGTGTTAAAGAGAGGTATATGACGAAAGTAAAGCAAGTTTTAAACTAAATGGAATGCCTAGCAAATGATTTAACATTGACCAGGGAACATGATTGAGCAATATCCTCTTGGTTGTTTAATGCCCCTATGGCTAAATATACATAAATAGTTATGGTGATGACAGAGATGTGTTAAATTAGGGACATTAGTATGTGGATACTGCAGTTTTAACCCGAGTGATTGGTAGCAACTGTTAGTTGCATTTCAGGATGTAGTGAGGATTATGAATCTTAAAATAAATCTATTAAATATTACTAGCTGTCTTTGACAGAGAACATGGAAGGAAAAGTAGCAATTTAGACAGAAATGGTAACAACATACAGCAAGTAGATGAATTTATGCACCATGTTTATTAAAGATGGGGAAAATCTAAAGTATGCATAAAAGTTGAATACAAATGGGGTAACTTTGCAAATGGGATCCTTAGGTTTGGGTGGAAAAACAAGAAAATAACACATTAAGAATGAAGAATCCATATATTAAGGAACAGCAACTGGGACAAGAGGAAGGGGAAGACTGAGAAAGTTGTGCATGGATGGAGTTAATATGTTCTTCAGAGAGCAGTAAAATTTAAGGAACAAAAAGGATATGTATGGATCAGTGCATGGACTTGCTTTGATTAGGATAGAAAGGAATGGCGAATGGTGTTGGTGCAAACTAGATTTGTTATATTTCCTACCTTTCCCTATTTCATGCCTCTAATTTCTCAGGCATACTAGTTCTTTTCTGTACTTTGCATAATTCGTTTATCCCAAAAGGGATTTGGGGATAAACAACATATTTTTTAAAAAAAAATTGTCATGATTTTTGCCAGGTCTAACAGAGCCTTTGCAGCTATAGCTACCAGCAGACATTTCCCTGGAGACAGCAATAAATGAGAAGGTAAAAAAAAGGGCATCGGCCTCTGAGGGCTCCATGGCATCTGCACCATAATCCAGGGATTTTTTTTTTCTGCCCAAGGTAAGAAATTAACATAACATGCATCCAGTCCAGAAGATGAACTGACTGCCTTTGAAGTTTGTATAATTACCTCAGTCTAGGCTAGGGGCTATATTTGCACTGCTGTATCCAATGTGAGACATTTACCCAACATTGTATCAGTGTTTCTCAACCTCAGCAACTTTAAGATGCACAGACTTCCATTCAGAATCGGAATGTTTACTGCAGTCAATGTCCAATCCTGCATTTTAAAGTTGCTGAGGTTTAAAAATAAGAGACCTTCATCCTACAGTGGATAGACAATGGCTAAAATGATGATGATGATTATGAAAGCTATGTTCAGTCCCTTTAATGAGAATAGAGCTGGAAGGGACCTTGGAGGTCTTCTACTCCAACCCCTGCTCAAACAGGAGACCCTATACATTTCAGACAAGTGATTGTCCAGTCTCTTCTTAAAAACCTGTCCCGGAACGTGGCATTTTTTGTGTGTGTGTGGTGGTGAAAAAACAGGTTTCCAGTCCAAAGATTGAACTCTCTCTTAAACTACTCTTTTGAATCCTCAGGCCCAACTTCAAAGACAATTCCTGGATATGCAAAAACACCGTTTCGACAAACGCCTTTCCTCCTCACCAATACGCCACTTCCCTTCGGTTCTCTTCGGAAACGGTCGAGAAGTCTCGGGCAGTCCCGCGAAGAGCCAACCTTAAACCTTTAAACCGCGGTATGTCGATCGTTCGGCCATCTTCGGCACATCCATGCTTTTTCTCTCTCTCTCTCTCGACCATTTCCGAATTCCTTCGGTTATTTCCGGTTCCTCTCGGGGAATTCCGGCCTCGCTCGGTCTCCGGGGAAAGCAGCAGCTGCCGCACCGCCAGCGCCGGAGCAGTAGTTAGAAAAGTCTTGGCGGAATGGAAGGTACGCGCGGACGCCCCCTCCCTTCCCCGCGGTGGGCTGGCGACCAAGCGGGAAACCACGCCCCTCGTGGCTATGGGGCTTGCTAGAGAGGCGATCCTCTTGGCGTCACCCAGACTGAGCAAGGTCAAAGGTCGCGGCCGGGATGTTTAAGTCGGGTCCAGGGCTTACAAAATGTATTGGCTGAGCGATGTGATTGATTGGGGGACGGGCAGTTCTGGGTTCCAGTCTAGCTCCGTTTGTCATTCTCCCGTCCCTGTTTTTCTTATAAAGAGCCTCAGAGGGTGCAAGATATGGGCGTGCCCCCCGCCCCGAATCTCTCTGGGGACCCCGATCCTGAAGAGACCATCCGAAGCCTGCAAGCCCAGTTGGCAGCCGCCTTGGCCGAAGTGGAGACGGTCCGAGCTGTGGCTGCAGTGAGTGAAGGCACCAAGCAGGAGGCAGTGGAGGCTGTCCAACGCCGGTGCCAGGAAGAGGTGGCTTCCTTGCAGACTATCTTGAAAGGTGAAGGAGTGCAGGTCATGGTGGGGGGGGAAGGAGCTGGAGTTGTTTTGCCTAAGTGCCTTAAGCCTTTCCTCCTCATCCTGATCGGATCTTGCCTTGGAGGTGGCAGCTCAAAGGTTTATTTCCTTTCTAGACACTATTTCCAGCTATGAGGCCCGTCTGTCAGCTTTCCAGCGTGACAGCCGGGAAAATGTTTGGAGCAGACTGCCAAGGACCAACCCTCTGGACTCATTGGAGAAACAGATGGAAAAAGTAAGCGAGGCACTCAACCAGAATCTCTTTATGAAGGCTGAGCTGAGTTTCCAGTGGGCAGGGGAAAAACAACAACAAAAATCTATGTCTGTCTCTCTCTACAGGCACAAGAGGATACTCAGCGACTCCGGGCCATTGTGCTGCCGATGGAGCAGGAAATTGCTGAATTGAAAACAAAACTGGCCCACGCTGAGAGTCTGGTTCAGGAGCTGCAGAGTGAAGAGGCGAGATGGGAAAGAGGGACAGAAGGAAAGGTAAATATTGGGATGCATAAAGGTAGGTTAATAGGGTTAAAATACTGCGGAAAGGAGGAGGAAGTATGAAATATCTTACAAAATGTATCTGAAACTGATGCCTATCTCAGAATAAATAGATGCCAAGCCTTTGTGCATGTAATACCAGAAATGTAAGTCTGCAACTCTGCACCTGAGTGTTGCAGGTGGATCTCAAAAAAGAATATAGATTGGCAAGGAAGACAGAACTGAATGACTGGGGCAGAAAATGAATGACATGAGGACAAAGTAAATTTTACAGGATGGTTAAAAGCCTGCGAAAGTTGTAGACGAATCATTAATGAAAGACATTTGTTTATTCAAACATATTTATGAACTGCACAATTAATTAAAACTCTGGGCAGTGCAGCATGTAAAAGTGGGAGAGCAGATGTTTTTAACTTCTGGTAATTTACAAGTCTTCCATTAATGATGGAAAATTCAGGGAAAGTCCTTTAGGCCAGGTTATAGACATTTTTTGTTTACCAAAAGGCACATGCTTCCTAGTCTTCTGATTCTAGGCAGCTTACAACACATGAAATAAAACATTAATAAAACCCATCCGTAAACCCACTAAGTAATCGCAGAACTGATTGAAAATTATAAATAAACCAGTGGCTACTGTCAAATAAGTCTGAAAGCTTTTTTAAAGTGGGCTTCTTTTGGCCATTTTCTGACACATCAGTGCAGGGCCACATCTAACTTGGAGGGGCAGGGTGTTCCAGACGGAGAACAGCATTACTGAGAAAGTTGATCTCTGGGTCTCAGCTTCCTTCCTGATTTCTTTCAGTATGGATACTCAGAGCATTATTTCGTCAGGTCATGCAAACTGGGCAAACTCTTATGTGAAATTGATTGTGCCATCAGGTCTTTTTCAACTCCTGGTGATCGCACAAATAGATTTTCTCCACGATGATCTATTCTGAATCTGAATTAAACGGTCCTAAAAATAAGAGTCCCAGCTACAAATACTTTAGAGCAGGGGTAGGCAACCTTGGCTCTCTTATGACTCGTGGACTTCAACTCCCAGAATTCCTGAGCCAGCCATGCTGAGGGGAAAGGGAGAGGTTTCCAAGCTGAGCCATGTTGGCTCAGGAATTCTGGGAGTTGAAGTTTAAGAGTCATAAAAGAGCCAAGGTTGCCTACCCCTGCTTTAGAATATTCAATCTGAGCAGCTTGGAATTCTTTAACTCCCATATTTTTCTTTCCAGCATTCCTTATGTAGCTCAGCTGAATCCCTTCTTGCTGACCCCGAAACTGTGTCCACGGATTTGCCTGGAAGTCACCAGGCTCCTTTGATGGAAGGAGGAGTAGCAGAGAAGTTTGCTTGTAATCTGGACAGCATCTCCATTGCTTCGTTTTCCTCTTTGGCACCAAGTTCTGGGCATTCTGCCCGACGCAGACGTCCCCCAAGTCCTGAGACTTGTTCCATTGCCTCCTCAACTGGAACCCTGGTGCCTGAGACTATTTATTTACCACCAGCGGGATACCAGCTTGTGTCTGAATCAGAGTGGGCTCAGCTCCAAGAACAGGTTTGTGTGTGAAAGACAAATATAGTTTATTGTTAAGAGATATTTCTAACAATAAGGTGCTTTTTGTGCTGCCTTTCGGGATATAGCCATCCAAGATAGTAACTTCTTTTATACAGAAAGAATATTATGTTCCAAATTACTTTCAAATGCTTCCACTTCAAGACTCCATAAACTTTCTTTTTATTTACCTACCTCTGTTCCTTCTGTCCACTCATGCTGTTTTCTGGTCATCTTCTCCCTGCTTTTGCTGTACCTTTTTTTGTGGCATTATGAAATTAAGCACCCTAAACTGATGTTGGAAGAATTTGGGAATATTACAAAAACATTTAGAGCAACTTTCAACTATGTAGAGTGGTGTTTAAAAGTTTGTGAATCCTTTTGAATTTCCAATATTTCTGCATGGACATGTCTTAAAATGTAATCTGTTCTTCACACAAGTCCTAAAATTAGATAAAGTGAGCCCAGTGAACTGAATCAAAACATTATACCTGTTCATTTATTTATTGAGGAAAGTGATCTAAAGCTACGCATTGGTGCGTGGCAAAAGTGTAAAAATGTTTTTGACTCATTTATTTAAATGGGTTCTTTTTATCTAGTATGGAGAACAGGTCACGTGTTAGGGTCATATTTATGCAGAAATATTATATATTTCAAAAGGGTGCTGCCACGGAAAGCCTCACATAGCTACCACTGCTGTTTTACAATGGCCAGGCCCAACGCCCCTTGTCAACAGTGGGGGGAAGTTGAAGCAGAGGCAAATGTGTCTGGGCAGGAAAAAATGTGAGGTCTTTGCCTAAGAATGGCATGGTCCTGCCTAATGACCACAACCAGGACAACTAAAATTGCCATTGCTAACCAGTGCAGTTACATGCTTTAGCTAATGACCACTTCACTTAACGATTGCAGTCCCAATTAGGGTCATTAAGCAAAGGCTACCTGACTCCTTTTCTTGCAACTTCTTTTTGAAGGGGATGATTGTGAAGAAATGAAATACTGCCCTAAACCAAATTCTTTAAACCTTAAAAAAATGATAGGCTTAAAGCACCATTGTCTTCCTTCAACTCTTCCCCCAAATACATTCAAAGAGCATCATAAATTTCAACCCTGCTTGCTTCAGAGGAGGGGGGGGGGTCTGTAGAAGTACAATATTGCCCATCTCTCTTTTAGGAGTATGAAAAGGGCAAGTAGCATTTATATTTGGCTTTCTTCATTGTAGCCCCCAGCTCTAAAATACCCTGCTGATTGAGGCCTCCTGATTCTGTCACCAGCTGTGGATGGATTTACTTGATAATGATTCTACATAATCAGTATTGTTGGTATTGGTTTTCAAGACTTCTCTGTGCTGCCTTTGTACTTTGGTGTTGTTCACAGTTACCTTAGCAAGGATTTTTAGCTGCTTTGGAAAGTTTTTTGGAGGATATTACAGCTAGCTGACAATTTTTTTAGACTGCCATCAACTTTGTAACTCCCAGAGGGATAATTCCCCAGAGGAATAATAAGATAATACTTATTAGCATAGTGAGAAATACAGGTAATCCTTGCTTTACAAGGGTAATTGGGACTGGAATTATCATTGCTAAGTGATGCAGTCACATAGTGTGACATCACATGACTGTGCTGCTTAGCAATGGCAATTCTGGCAGTTCCCAATCATTGTGAAGTGAGAACTGTGTAGGTTGTTAAGCAGGGACCTCACATGTGTGTGACTTTTGACTTCCTGCCAGCTTCCCCATTGACTTTTGTGGAAAGCCAGCAGGGAAGGCCGCAAATTGCAATTGTGTGACTGCAGGATGTTGCAACAATAATGCTTCCCATTATTCAGGATACTGCTTATAAGTGCTATTTGCTTAGAGCTTGAAGCATTGTTCACACCCAGTTCACAGTCTGTTCCTATTGCTCCCCCCTGGGAGAAGGTTTCGAAGCATTTATAGCAGAACTACTAGATTCTATATCAGCTTTGTTTCTTATGCCATCCGTCTTGTAAATTCGCAGGATTCTTTTTTTTACCATGTACCATGTATATATTCGAACTAGACTGATGTTTCTCTGTGTCATATATGTGTGTGTATATGGGTATATGCATAATGGTATTTGAGAGCTGAATGCAACAAAATTTCATTTTAATGTATGCTGATTAGTGTACATTTAAAGTGACAAAGATTCTATTCTATTCTATTCTATTCTATTCTATTCTATTCTATTCTATTCTATTCTATTCTATTCTATTCTATTCTATTCTATTCTATTCTATTCTATTCACAATTAGAAATCCAGGCTGATTGCTGAGTGCCTAGATTGCAATCATGTGACTGCAGGGACACTGCAACAGATGGAACTTTAAGGACAGTCATAGATACCACTTCTTCAGCGCTGTTGCCAATTCAAATGGTCCCTGGACAAGTGGTTGTTAAATGAGAACCATCTGTAGGAGAATTTTGATAAATGAGAGATGAGAAGCTAAAGGCTTCCTTTCCTCATCCCCTATATCCTTGGTGGCCTCCTCAGGTGCAACAGCAACGTGGAACTCTGGAGGAAAGAGCAAAGGAGAAAGCTAATCTGGAGGAGGCATTGAGAGGTAGCAATGAAGAGTGCAGTAAGCAGGTAAACTTCATGTCTTGGAACTCATGCTTGTTCTAATGTTAAGATGGATTTCTGTCCTTTCTCTAAGGACCTTGAGGTGGAATACAGGATTAAATCCATGTATCCATAAAGCATATGAAAAGACATAATAAAACACTAAATATTAAATAACCGGATTGATATCAAATCACCTATATAAAAACAGTCAGGGAATTGCGCAGCTGGTGTCCAAATGGAGTCAGAGACACTGACAAGAACTTGTAGTTTTTATATAAATAAATATATTTACAGTAAATAAGAGAGGCCGAGCATAGTCAGGTAAATCAACACAGTAGGAACATGAGGTAAAGCACAGAGAGCACACAGGGCACACAGAGGAAAAAAGGCGGGAAACAAGGAAACACCCCCTTTACTCACAGCAACCAATCACATCTCAGATTCCCTCATGCAGTGGCCAGCTCCCTTTAACCAATTAGCTATAACTCTATGTTCTTACTCATTGTCCAATCCTTCACTGCTCCAGCTATTAAATTTTAAATACCTTAACAAACACTAGTAACTTCATAGAAACATCCATGTAGAAATAGTTTGCCATTGCTTTCTACTGGAATATTTTATTTCCTAGATTGGCCTATCATTCCTCAAATTTTCTGGAGGTCTCCAAGTAGTAACCAGACCTGGCCAGTATTCAGGCCAGGACAAGTTCTTTCAAATGTTGTCATTTTCTGGAACTCTTATCGATAATGTAGTTAAAAATAAATATTCAGAAACTATTTATAAGAAGACAAAAGGGTCTGTCTGGTATTTGAAAAATAATTGTATGGGTGGTAGAGAGGATCCAAGATTATTCATCTGAAGTTTTGGATAAAAATCTCTCAAGGATGATGTGGATTTCTAGGCAGATGCATATGCTGTGGGAGGAAGCATTTCTTGAGATTCTATAGCACCAGCCTATATAGATCTTTAAATAGCAAAACCAACTGGTTGATCTGAATGCAGATAAAGCTAAGAGATAAGATATTGGGTGAACATAGCCCGTAAGCTATAAATTACAGCCTGTAAGGCTTAGTTTACACCAGATGTTAAGCCAAAATCAAGGAAGCCACATTACGACATATTGCATTCTGCAGAATTAGTCACAGACTTGCTAAAGACATGAAAGCCATAGGCAGTTTGGTGATTTTAACCTGACACATTTCACTCGTAGGGCAGCATCTTAACCAATGTGCATTGCTAGCTCGTGCACAGAATACAAACTTCAGTTTCCACAAATCAGGTTTTCCCCTTTTCTCATTTTTTTCTGAATAGGTTCAGGTTCTTTTGGCTCAGATCCAGACATCAGAGAACCTTCTCCAAAGCCTCCAAGCCACCGTGAGTGAAGCGCAGCGGCAGACTCAAGAGCAGATTGTGAGTATACCAGATGGGTGACAGTGTTGGAAGTGAAGCAAAGGATAGCAGAAGAATCAGAAGAGAAGCCTGGGAAAAATGATCCTGCTATGATGTGCTCAATTTGGGATCTTTAGAACTCAGCCTTTAGGTAGGAGGAGTTCCAAGGCTATTGACTTGTTAATTTAAAAGCTATCTGGCCTTCTGCAGTAGAGGTTGAGAAAATAAGGTAGGAAATGAATTGCCTATCTGTGATGAGTAGAGCCTCAGTAGAGCACTGTTGTCCAGATGCAACTATACAATATACCACTGGGGACTTGAGGACAGAAGAAAACCTGTGTGTGGCACTCCTGATTTTTCAACAAAGAGTTGCAGGTGCAAGTTGTTGCCAGGACATTCAGTGTTTTCCTACTAGGGACGAGGAGTTTGTGTATTTATTGTAAAATATTTATTGAATAGAGTTTTCTCCTAGAAAGATGGCACATATATTCCTTTCTCCAAATGTGTCAACAGTCCTTCCATAGTCCTCGACTTATGACCATAATTGATCCCATTTCCATTGCTAAGCTAGACAGTTAACTCAGTGGCTTCCCATTTTACATCCTTTTTGCCAGTTGTTAAGTGAATCACTGCAGTTGTTAAGTGACTCATGTGGTTGTTAAGCGAATGCGGCTTCCCCCGTTTACTTTTATCAGAAGGTTGCAAAAGGTGATCACATGAGTCTGAGCTAGTGCAACTATCATAAATATATACCAGTTGCCAAGTGCCTGAATTTTGATCACGTGATCATGGGGATGGTCATAAGTGTGAAATAAGTCACTTTTTTTTAGTAGTTTTAACTTTGAATGGTCGCTAAACAAATGGTTGTAAGTTGAAGACTACGTGTATATCTTGTCCACTGTAGATTTGATCATTCCAGACCTTTCCTCACTTATAAACTCTGTGCCTTCTCTTCTGGATAAGTGTTTTTCAGAGGCTCTCATGTAGAATCCTTTAAATCCTCTCTTGGAGACATCAGTGGAAGGATAGTTATTGGTTGCTGTCTGTCCCTCCCTCTCTTCCAGGCTGATTTGGCTGCATCCCACAAGCACCTCAGCTACGA
Organism: Azemiops feae; assembly: GCA_023970755.1. Lineage (NCBI taxonomy): Eukaryota > Metazoa > Chordata > Lepidosauria > Squamata > Viperidae > Azemiops > Azemiops feae. The sequence goes on along the minus strand of JALGBA010004203.1, from coordinate 604,267 downwards.
AGTGCAGCGTCTCAATGCCGAGAATGAAGGGCTGCGGGGGACGAGTTCCCAGAATCCTCTCCCAACAGATGATGAAACTAGGAGCTTTCCCAACACGGTGCCGGTAGCTAGACTCCAACTTTTGCTGATATTGAGGTTGAGGGATGAGATTTGCTGGAGTTGTACGGATTGAATTTCACTATTAATAAAACAGATTTCTTTCTCTCTTTTTCCTTCCCCAGGAGCTGCAAGCCATGGTGTCCAAGCTGAGGCAAGAGTCTGCTTTACAACTTCGGGCTGCAGAGCATCAGGCTGAGCGCCTGCGAATTGAAATTATATCCTTGCGGGAGCGGCTGGATGAAGAAGCAGCATCTCAGTCAAGTCTGCAGGGGGCGCTGGAGAGAGAGCGGGAAGAAAGAGGTGGGCAGGGGAAAGTAAAGAGTGATGGTGATCCTGATTGTATAGATAGGAATGAATCTCTAGAATTGGCAAGTGCTAATTTTTTAAAAATCAGTTCCTCTGCATTTAGAAACTTGATATGAGGAATTCTCTTTAGCATTAACTTCTCCTTTTTGTTTCCTTTTCTTCCGCTACTTCTGACTGAAAGAGCTTTTGCAAGGTAAGATGCTCTCAATCTGTATGGTCTATATATTTTCATTGTACCATTAATGCATGTTCACGAACTGGACTTCTTGTCTTGCTTTCCAGCCTCTTTGAATAGTATTCAGAGTGAAATGGAAAGGCTGCAGCAAGGGCAAGAAGAGCTGAATAGAATTCAGGTATGCTTGAATTTCTACCCAGAAATCTTCACTTCTCAAAACTTGATTCCATTGTATTTTTTTTCAGTCTGGTGTCCTTGCAGGGCCTGAATTCTTAGAGATTTCACAAATCTTGCAATGTTTGATACAATCTCAGGGAATTCTGGGACTTCAAATTCTAACCTATTTGGAAGCCATCACATTGGGAAAAAGTATGTATTTCTGCCCGGCCATACCTTGCAATTTCACATCATAAAGCAATTTGCTCCTTCTATAATTTATTTTAATTTATGTATATAATTAATTTTATAATTTTAGTGAACACTTGACTTTCTCATTGAGTTTCGATAAACATTAGCAATTGGGCCTGCAGAAACGCCTACTGCACTGGATTATTGACTCGTGGGTTCTCTTACTTGTGTAAGATTGGTTTAAATAAATTTGTTGCAAACTTGCTAGACTCTTTGAATGCAAGGATGTTATCTCCAAACAAAAAGGAAAAATCAGGTCAGATGATTCCATGTTATGTAAAGTCAAGGGAAGAATATGAGAGGATCAAAATGCTTCTTAAATTGCCCATTTCCTCAGAACCAACAAGATCCCACAAATGAGGCCGAGAAAGATATTTCTCTAAATTCCACTGTCCATATATGCTAGGCTTCAGTTCTTCTCCTAGGCGTCATGATCAAATTATCTGAAGGACCAAGTTAGGGAAGGCTACAAATACTTCTGCTAATGTGTTGGACAAAATTGAGGCACTTTAGAATCCTGCTTCTAACTAGGATTGTACCTAACATTTTCTCACTTGAATGTATTAGTAATCTCCTGAATTATAGTTGTGTTGGATTTCAAGATTCTACAAAAATGATCCTAATTAATTGGGTTTGAGAAGCTGATAACCACATTAACTCTTTAAATCTATTGCTTAGTTGTAGACCAGACGTGTCCAACCTTGTCAACTTTAAGACCTGAGGACTTCAACTCTCAGAATTCCCCAGTGAGCCATGCTGGCTGGGGAATTCTGGGAGTTGAAGCCCCCAAGTCTTAAAGTAGCCAAGGTTGGGCACCCCTGTTCTAGCCTTTTACTAAATTGCCTTTCATATTTCAGTTTGAGGAAGATGACACACTGGCATTTCCCCCCCAAATATTTCTAAAATGGCCCCAAAGAAATCGATGTAGTTCTGTTGCAGGAGTTACCTTAGCAGCTGACCAGACTGCTTTAGGTCAAGCCTGGTTGCCAAATGCAGAGCTGTAGCTTTCTACTGCAGAATCTGTGGAATTTCTGACCTGTAGAACATCCCAAGCTGGAGGAGTATAAACATTTGGAAATGGGGGGATATGGTTGAAAAACAATGGCAAAGCCATATCTAGAAGAGAGGCCCAGAACAGATTTGGATGAGGTAAATCTTTTCTCACAGAAGAACTTCAAGCAGTATTAAGTGCTCTAGAGCAATTTGTTATATATCGTATTATCTTTATAGGCAAGTTACAGTGTACTATTCTATATGTTGAGGACAGCAGTCCCCGCACACCCACCCACACCCATGAGTCCACTACCCTTGCAGTCTTCATTAATGCGACCTCTCTCACTTGTTTTAAAGAATACGTGTTCTACGCAGTAACAATTGGTTGCTTCCAGGGCTATGTGTTTATTGCTGGTGACCTCAGAATTTCATTTAGTTCTTCAAAAAATGTTTTAACTCTTGAAGTTTGAGAAGAAAAGTGTGAAAGGATGTAGGCAAAGCAGAGATACAGTGCAGGGCTAGTATTGCCTTTTCTCATGGTGAAGGCAAAGCCTCGTTCAGATGGAAGGCATTGTCTTTAATAATAAAAAAATATATATTTAAAAAGTTAACATAAGAAACAGGCAAGCGCTTGCCTTTGTCCCAACAGCCACAAGCAGCACTCAGTTATGATAATTATAATTCTTAGCTTTTGGGAATGGGCATATTTGTGTGGGTGGACCCCCTGGTTGAGCTGACAAGTGAGGATGGTACCTGTCACTTTTATTTGTGCACCTGAGTCCTTCTGGCCATCTCACGTACTTTGGGGGATGTGAGAGATGTTTGTGGGACTCAGTCATCTTCCTTCTTTATACTTTTAGATGCAGCCTGATGTGAGAGAAGCCAGTAGACTACCAGGGAGGCCAGAGGCTTAGACTGAGGATGAGGAAATTGGGCCTCTGTGTTCCCATCCCTGACACTCCAGGAACCTCAGGGAAATCATGACTTTCCAGGCACCAAAGGGTCAACTTGTTCTTCCAGGGCCTCTCCAGGTCTTCTCTCTGCATGGATAGGAGTACCAGAACTCTGGAGGTAGGGATGGCTGGGTTCTTTTGTTACTCCCCCCCAACCCTTGTCCGGACACTGGAGCCTCCAGAGCACAATAAATAAGACTTTTTTTATAACCTTCTGAGCCTTTGCCTCTCCCTTTCAAAGTTGATTAATTAAGGTTGAGCTGGGGGTACCACGAAGTATTATGACCCTAGCAAAAATGCACCGAAGTAGCCTACTCAAAACGAACATTATGAAGAGTGACACCCTCCACTTTCCAAGATAAAATTGCAGCTTGCAAGCAATTTAAACATTTATAATAAATATTACTTTGCATCTATGTCATTCTAGCCCCTTTTGTACAAGGCAGATGGAACGAATCCAGCTGAAAGGGCTTCTGTGGTGGCTGTTTCTTGCCTTCTTCCTTTTGTCTTCTTTTCAGAGGCCCTCACAATCTCTCTTGTCACGTAGCTTGGCTTCACCCTTTGCACCAAATTATAGATTGCTGAATAAACCACAGTGGTTATATCCCCTATATGTCAAAGCCAAACAAGCAACATTGTTTATAGTCTGATGTATAGAACCAAACACAATTCCCACCAAAAAGCCTGTGGCATCAACTTGTGCGAAGTCAAACTTGCAGTTCCTAGCTCAAGTTTGACTCAGGCTTCAGGTACTTCTAATTACTATGTCCTTGAAAACGGTCAGTTTATCCGGGACCTCTGGGTGAGGAAAATGGCAGATTGATGCATCTTTGAAAGCATGGAAACAACACTGAGGCTGGAACTCTGACTTGGTGGTGAGCCCAGTCCTGCAGAGCTTTTCTGGACAAGAAGAAGCCAAAGAGAGATTGCCCATGTGCACTCCGGATCATAGAGGGAAAATGGCTGAATTTGGAAGAAAGAATGAATTTCAAAAATTGGAGATCAATGCAGATACAGATCAAAAACAAGGTTAAATTTAGTTAGCTTTACTGTTTAAAAAGAGAAGAAGGGAACCTTGAAATGCAATTTGGGTTGGTGGGAATGGTAAATTTGTTTGCAACTGCTGCAAAGAAGGTCAGAAATCACTTTCTTTATAGAGTTTTCTATTCCTTTTCCTACCTTTCACTTTTTTACTCTTTCATACCTTTTTCTTCTTTCTTTTTGTAGTGGTTTAATGCTGTGTAAAAAAAAATTCTTAATAGTAATTTAAAAATTCTTCCGCTCAGTCATGTCCAATTTTCACAGACTGCCTGGACAAATCCCTGCAGTCTTC